>JAQOWZ010000037.1:1176658-1693246 GCA_035578165.1 Stenolophus ochropezus
ATCAGATAATAATAGCAAAAATAGATATTTCTTTGTAGACGGTCTTGGTGGTACAGGAAAGACATTTTTATATAATACCCTCATCAGTATTTTAAGAGGTCAAAATATTAAGGTAATAGCCGTGGCGTGGACAGGTATAGCGGCTAAATTACTAAAAGGTGGTCAAACGGTATGTTCGGTTTTCAAGTTACCAGTCCCTGTAAATGACGGCTGCGTATGTAAAGTTAAAGCGATTAGTAATGCAGGCAAACTAATATAAGATGCAAGTGTAATCACCTGTGATGAAGTGATACCAAAACACGCATTAAATGCAATAGATTTACTGTTAAAAGAATTAATGAACAATACGGTACTATTTGGCGGGAAAGTTATAGTATTAGGTGGTGATTTCAGACAATGTTCATTTCTCTTCATGCAAAAACCGACCTGGCCTATATCCCCACAGGTAACCTAGGCGGTTTAACTGCTCAACGCTATATTTATGAAGTCTTAGAGGAGCATGTTGTCCCATATGCTGGGTGCCTATTCTGTAACTTTTCAACGATTTGAAGTGTTATATTGATTGACGTCTCGTGTCAAATGTACAATTTTGTAACCGTAGGAACTTTTGTATTTGAAAGTTTTAGTAAAATAATTTTTAAGTTGGCTCTACTCTCTGGCACAACTGTCAAATTGTGCAAAATAGTGTTTATTGTCAATTGCGTACATTTGCATAATTTCAAGATTTTCTTTAGTAATTTTCACAAAATGTCACCACTCAAATTTCAAACAATATCGCCAAGAACATAAACCAAACATCAGTATAACACTAGTGAAATGAATGTAACACTACCCTTCGCGCTAGTGAATCGTTTTCATTATGAATGACGTCATATTACTCTGTTGTACTCAAAAACCGCTAGATGGTAGTCAGATTATAACACTTTGGAACGCATATCACTAGTGTTATAAGTTATGGAATAGGCACACTGACTTCATTGGCGATAATTTCGTACGTATGCAGGACAATGCAAGACCTCATACAGCTAAGATTGGTAAAAATTACTTGAACGAAGTTGGTGTACGAGTTATGGAATGACCAGCCAAAAGTCCGGACATGAATCCGATTGAGCATATATGGGATGAACTCAAAAAAAGAATTCGGTCACGGATTCCAGCTCCAACAACGCTTCAGGAACTGACAAGAGCTGCTCAAGAAGAGTGGGATAATATCCCTCAAGATTTTGTTGACAGGCTAATTAGATCCATGCCAAACCGTATGAAATCTGTTATACAAGCAAGAGGGGGTCATACCAAGTATTAAGTAAACCGCATTTGTTTAAACCTGTTTTTGTTTCTGTTATTAATAAACAAATTAAAAAAAGTTTCGTCTTACTTATTCTGACAACGATAACAAAAATTTTGTTAAACTGATAAACAAAAGCTAATCAGAGATTAATTTGGTATCAGTTGAGAGAACAATGATCGGGCTTCGAAATGATATCAATGAGTTGTTTTATAAATATAAGGAAGCATGCTATTTATTTATTTAAAATTAAGGTCGTTAGGTGGCCGAATACTTTTGCTCTAAAGTGTATTTGGGACTATGGTATAGAGCCAAATGATATATACAAATTTACAGACCGCGCCATTTTAGCACCAACAAATGACGATACAATGGTAATAAACGAACAAGTATTAAATAAAATCATCTACATCTACAGTGTTAGTTATCCAACCGGCTGATTGGCAACACTAATAGCGAGCGAAAACTATACGTTTTCGATCCGTTGCATTTAAACTGACTAAGCTTTATAGTTTGTATTCCATTATTAACATATATTGATGCAAAAAACTTTTCTTTTAACGAAAAGAATCATATTCAGTGTTTTACTTGCGAATAAAACAAGTACAACGGTAATAAATTAAACAACCTAAAAGGCACACGTGCTTCAATATGGATAAATAAATAGGTGAACAAATACTAAAAAAATTGCAAAACCTGGACACCATTGCAGCAGATGTGGTCGAAACAGGGCAAGAACTAATTATATTTAAACAATACATAACCTATTCTCGAGAAAAATACAACAATCTGCAAAAAATCCAATCTCCAATCAATAAATCTCTACTTAGAAAAACAGATAAAAAAGAAAAATATGGTAATCTACGGTATCGAAGAGATAGAACATAACATAATTCTCATGAAAAAAATAATTGAAGAGGTTTTTACCAAACTAAATACAAACGCCGATCAAAATGATATAGAAGATGTGTACAGACTAGGTAAAAAACCGGAAGATCCTAACAGAAGCAGACCTATACTAGTTATATTTAACAATTTACATACAAAAAATCGCATCATGGATCTTAAATCAAAATTAATAAACACCGCATCAGCCATGATTACCCAAACAAGTTTTAGAAGACAATAAGAATAAAAAGAAGGCAACCAGTGATAAACATAATAATAACGGAGGTAAAAGACCCAGAGGAAATAATCAATATAATCAACCTTACAATAACAATACCACAATATCACATTCTAAAATAGTTAAACATTTAAAACAAATAAAAAAAAAGATTTCCATTAATAATTTAATTGTTTCAAAAGCAGACAAAAACGCCGGTCTAGTAGTTCTTGCAAAATATTTATACACAGAAAACAAAATTCTTTACCGACAATAATATAACCCCAATTAACAAAAATCCTATAAATCCGTTCATAAAAACAGTAAATAAAACAATCAAAATAAAAACACCCACTCTATCCAAATTTAACAACCTTTTCACATAAAAGAACCAAATCCAGAAACACCAAGTCTATATAGCCTAATAAAATTACACAAACCGAATAAATCAATAAGACCTAAAAACTTTCTCAATAAAATATCCTACACATAAATTAGCACAATTCCTTAACAACCTAATAAAATATCAATTTAATTACAAATCTCCATATTCAATATCAAACTCTGCAGAACTCATAAATAATATAAATTCAATATTAAATAATAATACTAATCAAACATAATTCATTATATCATTTGATATCGTTAATCTTTACACAAATATACCAACAATAGACAAACTAAATCTTTTACAATAATTACTAAAAACAAATAAAATCTTTCTGGAAGAATATAACCTCGACAAAACAGATATTAACAATTTAATAGCTTTACTCAAAATTGTAATTGTCCAGAATTTATTTCCTTGACCTCACTTTGACAACACTCAAAACACACATAACATACAAAATTTACAGAAAACCGACAAGCACAGACATCATTATTTTGTACAACTCTGCTCATTCCCCCAAAATAAAAACTACTTCTTTCCAATTCATGTGTCAAAGACTACTTTATTTTAACAACAGGTCACAATACACTACCTTACAATAACGTAATATACATCAAACTAAACCACACACTAGAACGACACAATATTACTCTTACTTCCAAAGCACACCCTACAGTAGCTAACATATTATTACATTACAAAACTAAACAACACCTAATTGAAAAAAATGGAATATATAAAATCCAATGCAATGATTGCAATGCTTGTTATATAGGCCTCACCACAAGAAATTTCAAAATAAGTTTTAATGAACACAAAAATAATAATCCACCCTCAGCCATCGGAACACATACAAAACAAAAACCACTTCATAACCTTAGAAAACTCCACACTTCTACATCAAAATTCAAATTACAACAAATTATCCCGTTTAGAAAAATACGAAATTTCAAATCACATTTTGAGAAATGAAAATTTAGTTAACGAAAATTATGTTATACCAGAGTACCACATTTTTAAAAATCTCCCGCCTTTCGTACCTTAAATTATTAACCAATAATGATGACTATGATTTTTATAATTTTACAACTATTATTTCATTGACGGTAAGTATTCGCTATTTTGTGATATTTTTCCTTATTATTATTTCAAATTACTCCGTTTATATATTATTGTTTGCAATAACCTCTAACGTCTCTCACAACCACCTGTTTACAAATAACTTGGCTTCTGTAACACATAAAAATTCCATCCATTTTCACATTTTACAATAATAAAATCCCTCTATCTCCATTCTTCATAAATTTAGATTGTATTAAAAACACATATACATAAATTTACAATAAAATATACAATATTGTAAAAATATGTTTTAGCTGTGGCCTGAAGATGCTTAACTAAGCGAAATCGATCGGCCAACGAATAAATTATTTTCCAAATAATCGTATGCTTATTGCAAACCTTCCATTCATACAACATAAGTAGTATAGTCATGAGAGTTTTAATAATATCGAGGGATGAAGGTAGACCAGGGATGCGGAAGTGCGGGTGCGGTGACGTCATGCGCCGCCAGTTGCCAACGGTGACGTCGTGTGCCGCCAGCTGCTTAGCTAACGTCTTAAGGAATAGCCAACGTCTTAAGTAGCTAGCCTTCTGTGTTGAGGACCTAACCAACGTCTTAAGGACCTAGCCAACGTCTTATATACGTGTTACATACGTTTACTGAAGAAAAAAATAATATTGCCTGACAATGATTCGAACCCAGGACCTTTGATAGATGGTGTATGAAGCCACAACGCTATACACTGGCTATTTGGCTGTCACTTCATCACATTTTTTGGTGTATATAATAAAGATTAAAATACTCTAATAATATTAATTTATTTCTAATTATGTTACATGTTTTAAATTTACTTATTTCTCTTAAACCTATATTCAGGTCTATTCACTAAAAAATACGTTAACTTTTAGCGTACAAATATCCAACGCTAAAAAGTATATATTAACGCCACTGTTAACAGCTCTTCATGAAATTGCTATTCACTAAAGCACTGGTTAAAAATTTCGTTAATATTTAACTTTTTAGCGTACACGTTAACGAATGCTGTAAAATCAGTTTCAAATGTCGAAAAAATGCTGTAAAACGTATGTCCTAACTTAATTTAATTATCTGTCAAGTGCCTGTCAAGTGTGAAAAGTTTATTAGAGTGGAGTAATTTGAGCGTGATATATTTATATAGGTATATCTAAATTATAATAAAGTTTATAAATATGTCTGATAATGGTAAGTGCATTTATACAAATATGTATTTCCATTATTTTCATTAAATGTTTGCAGAATTAAAGAAAAGAGGTCCACGAACCACAAAAAAAACAGATAGAAATTATAATTAATTATATAGTAGAAAATAAAATACTGCTATCTGAAAAACTAAATCAAAGAGATGTGCAAGTGATTAATAAGAAGTGGGAAGAACTAGCAGTTCTTTTAAACACTTGTGGTCACGGACCACAGAAAACAGTGAGTCAATGGAAAAAGGTATATTATATACAAAGGTTTATATATAAATTTTATTTAATATAAGTGTAGGCTTTCGCTGAATTACGTACAAACACGAAAAGACGGGCTAGAGAAGTTCTTTTAAATAAAACTGCCACAGGAGGTGGACCGGCGAATGTAAAAGATTTAACTGATGTAGAAGAGAAATTAATTGGGCTTCTGTCAAAAGTTGTGGTTGAAGGTGCGCCTGTACCAGAAGCTGGTGTACCTTGCGAAGGACTTACGGAAATTTTTAATTTTCCAGAAGAAGTGAGTAAAGACTGAATATTTTCAAATTTTATATTTGTGCACTTATATTTATTCAGTTCTATAATTTTGAATGTAATCTCAGGTGTTCCAAACAGAATCTACCGGACACGGACCTAATTATGTTACCTGTAGATGACAATACTGATTCCTCAATATTTGAAACAGACATGGTAAACAATTCTATATTACATGAAATTTAATGAATTTGCAAACAATTTATTTTATTAAAGATTGCACCTAGAGTACATGAAATTCCTCCTAAACAACAAAAACAGAAGAGGCAGTATTCCGTAACGGCTACATCAACTAGCAGTTTACAAACTGCAATAAATAAACAAATAGATTCTAACGATAACTTGTGCCAATCCCTAGATAAATTAAGCGACTCCATAAAAATGCTGGCGGAATCCTTCGAAAGAGTCGCAATGGCTTTTATTACTAAATAAGAAATATTTAAATGTGACAAGTAGGAACTTTGTAATTATTTTTTCAACCGAATGTTTTTTAGTTTATTTTATTTAAAGAATGTAGAATACATTATACTTTTTTCGTTTTTAGTCTTTAATTTAATGTATAAATTATATGATCGTGTCCGACATATAATAAAAAAAACAATTTTTATTTTAACACAGAGTTTATTTAGCAGTTCTAACTATGAAGTTACATAGAAAAAAGGATCACATTTATTCTATTTACACGTATTTATAATGTTTCTTATCATAAAAGATTCTTGTTTCAACGTGAGAGATTCCGTTAGGAACTCGCCACATATTTATTATGTCATCATCTAATAGGGTTATATAATATATACATGGAGCTGATTCGAACAGCTGCAATTATTTGTATTTCATTAGATTCTTATAGGATTAGGACGTACAGTGTTCATTGTAACAATTTGAGTTAGTGAATTTTGATTGAAATTTTGAGTCATCGTAAAGAAAAAAAAATATATTGTGATAAAGAATAAATTATTTAATTCGACATTCTTTCTAACTTTCAAAATTTCATTCACGATTCAATATCTCAAAAGTAACCAAAGTCAAAACAAAGTATTAATATAGTAACAGAATGTGATTTAATTTAAGTAAATAACTGTGATGAGAGAAATATATTTTGTACAACTTATAACGTAATAGTATATTATAATATTTTCATTGAAAGTTAATTGTTCGTATTATATCATTTCTCCTTCTTAATCCTTCCGCATACCATTGGTCACGTTGATGATGTATAGGTGCAACGGGTGCAACTAAAAATATATAAATATTTAAATTCTGTACACATTTAAAGTTTTCAATTAATTATAAATTATACCTAAATTTTGAACAGGCTGTTGTATTACTTGCTGATCATCATTGGGTAAATCTATATTATAGTGGTTTGCTATATTATGTAAAACTGCGCATGCATTTATTAATAAACCAGCTTTAACAGGATGATAATTTAAAGTTCGGTGTCATAGTAGTGAACGAAATCTGCTCTTCAATACACCATTTAATCGTTCTATGCAATTTCTTGCTGAACAATGCACCATATTGTATCTAAATTCTGGACTACCTTCTGCAGCTCCATCTACTGGCGTCATGAGCCATGGTTCCAGCGGGTAGCCAGAATCGCCTATAATTAAAAATCAATAAGTAACTGTAGAATGTGTATATAGATATGTTTCATTCTACCTATAAGGTAGCAGTCTTGAAGTTCATTATTTAGATATAAATGACGAAGATGAGGTTTTATGGCGGAAGACATCCATATCGCTGCATCATGCGTCCTTCCAAGATATCGTGCGTTTATGTTTAAAATATTGAGATCTGAATCGCAAATCTAGAAATATTGATTTGTTTTACAAATATAAAAATTTATTCAAATGAAATTAAATTTACAATTTGAGTATTTATACTTGTGTAACCCTTTCTGTTAAAATATGCTCGCCGTGGATAAATAGGGTCATCAGATTTTGGAGCAATTATTGCAATATGTGTGCAATCAATTGCACCTATTATCCCATCGATGTTATATTTATTCCTAAAACTTGATTACTTATAAAATAAGGAATATTTTTTGCAAGTTATTATAATCATACCCAAGTTTTTTTTCATTTCGCAAAGTGACGGTAGAATGAAATTTTATCCACATTCTTAATAAATGCATATTGATCAATCTTGTCACTTCTGTGACACATCGACTGAGGGATGGTTGGCTCATTCCCAAATTATGGCATCCTCCAACTCCATGTTGAAAGCTGCCATGGCCGTAGAAATTTAACGCAGCTAGAATCTGCATAAATAATTACTTAATGTATCTTCAACTTTTAATTGAAAGTTATTATTACCCGTTCAGTGATAGGTATTGCAGTGGTTCTTATGGGATTCCTCATATGAGGTTCAAGAGCATTAATTAAGTCTAAAGCACAGTACTTCGACAATCTAAAACTTTTAATAAATTCATATTCAGGTAAATGGAATGGATCACTTGTATCCCGAACATGTCGAAGTCGAAGTTTTGCATAACGCCTATAAATTATTAAATGTATTTTGCACATTTTAAAATTATTTGTATGGTTATGTGATATAACTTGCAAGTAATATCATGCATTTATCAATAATTATTCATATGTAATTAATAATTAGTTCAAATATATCCATTAATATACTTACCTTTCGTTTAATCTCTCAATTTCTTCCAATAAAAGAATATTTATTATTACATTTGCAGCCATATTTCACATTAACGTTGCCTTAAACTTTTAACACTACGTGCCAAGATGATGTTAAATTTTTTGCTTTTAAACGATTAACGTCGCCTTGAAGTACAAAAAAGACGACAAATATTTCATCGAGTTATAGATGTAATAAAACTCATAGGAAAAAGAGGCCTTAGCTACAGAGGTGATAAAAACGAAGTAGCCTATAATCTGGAGAACAGTGGGGATGACCATGGCAATTTCTTAGGTATTATACTACTTCTAAGTAAAGACGACATTTTGATTAACGAACATGGTGAGGAAAGTATAAAAAAAGTAAACAATTACATTTATCTGGATCCAAAGGTAGAGGTTCACTAATAACTCTTCTGTCCAAAAATATTGTCATCAAAATTATAGACGTAATTAGAAAATTAATACAAGAAAACATCTCTCAAGAGATAAAGAGTTCTGGAATGTGTTCTGTGCAAATAGATACAACTCAAGATGTTTGTACGAAAGAACAGGTATCAATTGTTTTAAGATACGTAACAGATAAAATTAGTGAAAAGCTCTTAGCAATAGTTGAATGTGAATATTCTACCGGTGAAGCTTTATCAAATTTATTAAATAACGTTTTACAATCCAATGACATAGACATAACAAAATGCATTGGTAACTCGACGGACGGTGCGGCAAACATGCAAGGACAGTATAATGGATTTACAGCGTAGTTATCTTTCAAATCTCCTGCGCAAATTCACGTATGGTGTTATGCACATGTACTGAATTTGGTAATTTCTGAATCTACAAAGAGTGTAATTTCTAGTATTTCTTTATTTAATTTAGTGTATGATATTGGGATATTTATAAAAGATTCATACCAACGAATGAATCAATGGGGAAAAATTAATGAGGATAAAAGAAGACTGGGAACAATATGTGAAACACGTTGGTAGTCCAAAGATTTGGCTTTAAGGAAATTATATGGTATATTTGGTGAACCTGATTCGGCGTTGTATGTTACTCTAATTATAACTCTTTCCAAATTATTAGAATTTTCGTCAATAAAACTAGATATTACAGCTAAAGCACAAGGTTTTATCGTATCTTTGTTGAAATATGAAACGATTCTAACTGCACAAATTTACCTTAGGATTTTTGAAGTAACTACACCCTTGTCCAAGTATTTACAAACAAGTGGTATGGATTTATTCCAAGCTCTACAAATGGTAAATAATACATATGCTACTCTCAAAATCTACGCAAGAGATTTTGATAAAGTTCACCAAGCAGCAAATAATTTTATAACTTGGGTAAATGAAAAACTTCAATTAGGAGTTTTAGAATATGAGGTACAATGTTGTTTTCCTGAAAAAAGAATACGGAAAAGGAAATTACTACCCGATAAAATGAATCTGGATAATAATGTTACTGACGCAGAATGTAGATATAAACTACAAGTACGTAATGTAATTTTAGACGGAACAAGTGAAAATTTTATTTGTAGATTTCTCAAGAATGAAATATTATATAAAGGCTTTTCATACTTAGACCCAAAATATTTTAAAGAAACAAGGAATAATGGTATTCCGTTGTCAGCCTTAAACAAATTAAGTGAAAAACTAATTTCTTTAGATTCTAGAGAAACAGCAGAAAATTTAAGAAGCGAATTAAATAATCTTAGTTTGCACTGGGATAAATAAAAAACAACAATTTTGGAGGATTATACAATTATAAAAGAAAGCAACAATACAAAAAATACTGAATGGTGTTTTGAAGACATAGAATTTAAAGAAACGAGTTGCAAATTTTGTAAAAACTGTGTTATCTGTTGCTGTCAAATTTTGCAACGGTATAATATGCTAACAAGCTCATTTCATTTAATTGGATTAGGTTATAAATTACTTTTAACCCTTTCTATTACCCAAGTTGCCTGCGAAAGAAGTTTTTCGACACTAAAATTTTTAAAAAACAGATAACGCAGTACCTTTTCACCGGACAACTTAAATGCCATGATATTAATAGCCACCGAAACAGAAATATTACACAAACTTGATAATGAAGAAATAATAGATCGAGTGGCAGAAAGCAGCGAAACTTTTAAAAAATATCTTATTGTGTAGTATTTTATTACGTTCATATGTGGTTTTTATTTTGTTATTAATATTGAATACAGTTTATAAATTAAAGTAAGTTTTTTTTTTCATTAATATAAACAATGATTTTTTTGAGCCGGTCACTGAAAAATGCCCGGTAAAATATAAGGTCCCAGTCCGGCCCTGGGCCCGTGAGTCTACTTCATATTTACTACCGCCGCCTTCTGTAAGCAAGAAGAGATTATTGGAATTGAAACTAGATGAACCAGAAGAATTTCAATGAAAAAGTTTCAGCAACTGCAGCAAGCTTGCCTCATACAACAGATTTTAGCAGCACGTGCTCAAGAACAAGCTGCAAAGGAGATGCAAGAATCAACAAAGAGCAGCTGTAGATTTAAATAATTTTCCGTTTCAATACATTCTATGACATATGTGTATGATTATAGAATTAATAATTTCTATAAGACAACATAGTTTATTTCTACCTCCAAATTTAAATATAATTTTCAGGCATGTTTATTACATGTTTATAAAATAAATTTATTTATATTTTCCTTTTTAAGTAGTTAACTTACCAGTTGTTCAGCAATTGGATCTTTTACTTGCTGCCCAAATTGACGAATCTATATTACATTGTAATTAGCGTGATAATGACAAAATAGCTCGCCAGCTTCTAAAGGTTCAAAGTCGTGAGCGTCTTGAAAATATTTAGCAATATTGTGCAAAATAAATGCGGCTATTATGTAAGTGCATACTCTATCGAGATTTAGTCGTACCGTGTAATGTAGCATTGGAAAACGACTTTTTAGCTGGTCAAAACAACGTTCAATTGCTACACGATCTTTAGTGTGCAATTTTTTGCACTGTTTTTCGGCGACAGTAGTTGGATTTTTGTAAGTAGTTAGAAGCAACAGTGCTATACTATATCCTTCGTCCCCGAGTAAGCATGATCCATGATTATTATTAGTAAATATCTCGTGAATATTTGAATTCCGCCACACTCTGCTATCATTTACACTTCCAGGCCAAGATGCATCCACTGAAATAAACATTTCTTTCGAGTTACAAGTAGCCTGCTCATTAATAGAGCAAAAGCCTTTTTTGTTATAATATTCTACTCCATAAATTGCTGGTTTATCAATTTCGATATGGGTGCAATCTATTGCGCCAGCATGCTTTTGCATTTTCCTTATCAGTTGCTGTTGATGGAAATGAAATCCATAAATCTTTTTTGTTAACTATTTTGTAGGCCACTTCTTTCAAAATTCTTGGCACAGTTGTCTGATGAATACCCAAATCTACTCCGACACCCACCTGAAAGCCAAGATCGGTCAGACTTCTCAAAAATACTTACATTTTAAATAGATTTGATAGTACGCGTCCTTTTGATTCTTTTTATAGTCCAAAAAATGATTCGCAATCTATTCTATGCTTTCTTCTGTATAACTACAAAATAAGTTAGCTTTATAGTTTTTACACATATATTAAAAATATTAAACGTACCAAAATAATTTTCTGTATAGACTTCCCGCATATGCTCTTCTTTCGAAATATTTCTTTTTCTTTCTTTGTAAATTAAAAAATGCAGCCATTTTCATCACTTTCCAAAAAAGTATTTTGTTCCAAGTTACTTACTATCCAACTTCGCAAAAACTAAACAATATACTTTCCAAGTAAAGTATAAGCTACAACAGGTAGTATTACGTATATACCGTAGAATGTGCTTTATATACAGGGTGAGTCTGGGAAGACGCCCCCCCCCCCTTAACTTTTTTATTATAAGTAATAGAAAAAAATGGCTCATATAAAAGTTTTATAATTTTACATATACTATTTGATGGCAGATGTAGATATTTTTTACAATGTCAAGTTTACAAGATACGACTATCAACTTTTATTTTTCAAATGACAACCTATAATTATTTTAATAAAATAGAAACCGCCATTTTTTTCTCTTTTCAACGATGTATTAACTTTTATTAATGTATTTGAAAAATTTCGAGAAAAATGAGATCATTTAGAAATGTCAGAAATAATTTTTAAACAAATATCATAGGTGGCTATGTTTCTCGAAATAGGGTAAACATGCTTCTCAGTAAGTAACAAGCAAATGTATACATTTTTGACATTAATTTAATTGTTTTACATTGTTACATTTTGTTTATTTTCATATAGCCACCTATAATATTTATTTAATAATTATTTCAATTATTTTTAAATATCTCATTTTTCTCGAAATTTTTCAAATACATTAATAAAAGTTAATACTTCGTTGAAAAGAGAAAAAAATGGCGATTTCTATTTTATTAAAATAATTATAGGTTGTCATTTGAAAAATAAAAGTTGATAGTCGTATCTTGTAAACCTGACTTTATAAAAAATATCTACATCTGCCATCAACTAGTATATGTAAAATAATAAAACTTTTATAAGAGCCATTTTTTTCTATTACTTATAATAAAAAAGTTAAAGGGGGGGGGGCGTCTTCCCAGACTCACCCTGTATAGAGAAAACTTAGGAGTAAATGCTTTAGTGAAAAGTACTTGCTTTGATTTCAAATAATTGGTGAAAATAATGCTGCGAAGCAAAAGTTTCTGCTTCAAGTAGGAGCATATACTTTTTTTTATTCCTACCTCTCAATGTCTTATTAACTTGGCCAACGTCTTAAAGATTTCTGGACGAAATGGTGACTCATCTCTTGCACAAGTTTTAATTTCGCGCGTTGCAGTGTGTAATTATTTCATTACTCACTAATTGATTTAATTTTATGCACCTCAATAACGAACTTTTTATCATTCATTTTTCAATTAAGCACTCATCACTGTGAAAACATCTGATTATGAATATAGGAATGGGTTGTGTAGGTTTAAAAAAAATAAGAACAAACTTTGTTATATACGTTTATTGAAGAAAAAAATAATATTGCCTGACAATGATTCGAACCCAGGACCTTCGGTGTATAAAGCCACAACGCTATACACTGTCACTTCATCACATTTTTCGGTGTATATTATAAAGTTTGAAATACTCTAATAATATTCATTTATTTCTAATTATGTTATATGTTTTAAATTTACTCATTTCTCTTAAATCTATATTGTCTACTTTGACGGTCACGTTTATAAGAGGAAGGTTGGGGTTAATCCAAAATGTCATTCATATAATAATAGTTTATTTCACTACACAGTCGGCATTTGTAAATAATTTTGTCAGTCATTATTAATTATAATGACGATGTGTGATGTGGAATATATTCATCTTCTCGCCTTTGTTGTCGTCGTCTATGAAGTCGTCGATGAGCCTGTCGTCGTCGTCGTCGTCGTCGTTGTTGTGATTCTTGCCCCTGACGTTCCAATTATTGTTGTAACTTACCCTGGTCTAGGTGCACAATAGGAGTTGCAAGTATAAGCTTCAATGTGTCAGCCAAATCGAACTTAACACTTCGACGAGTAAAGACAAATTAGAAAAAGGTCTTTTTAAAAGTTTTCATTTTAAGTTTTTTATAACATATTGCATTATAAAATTATACAGGTGGTTATTTACATAATATACTAACTAACTGAATGAATTGCAGTATTTAATTGGCACGTTTTAATAGAATAATAGGGAAATACGGTAGACAGAGATAATAAAAAAATCGTTACAATCTGCGACTACACAGATAAAATAAAAAAAGAGTGGGAGTTAAAAAATTTAACATATAAACCTACGAGCCCTTGCTTTAAAATTAGTTAATGTCCAGACATACTCACTCTACCAGAAAAATATCTGAAATATGTTTGTCTTCGCAACGTTATATAAGATAGCTCATGTTAAAGTGCCTATTCCACTCAGAGATCTAAAAAAGAGGAGAAATACACATGTACCATGTAAATAACAAGAACATATTTAATTCAGCAATAGCATTACATCATCATAACACAGGCCATAATTTCAGTTTAGATGATGTAAAATGTGAAAAATCATGTAATAATTATAAACTAAACATGTTAGAAGCCATAGTCATGAAGAAAAACTGTAGCCAACTGTTAAACACCGACCTTTCTCCGTTAGATAATCCCTTACTTAAATTTGTAAAACCCATTAGTTAATGTATGTCCCAATCATGTACCGCTATAATCTTAGGAATACCGTTTATTTTGTATAAATACTGGTTGTTCTTAATTTTAAGATTACTGTACAACTGATGATGGCTACAGAGTAGCCGAAATGTACATTTTGTGATTTTATAAATAAACACTTTGTGAAGAATAGGACAAGTTACATTTCTTATCTGATATTTATATCAAATACAAGTTTAAAACTACAATAAAGAACTAAATTAATTTATTAAAAAAATACAAATTTTAAATCAAGATATTGATATTTATTGTTGAAATTTGAACTTAAATGAACTTAATATAAACAATGGGTTAAAAAGTGCAGTTTGGCGAAACGAATATACCATTTTTTTACAGCTGCATATTTTTTAAAGCAGATATCATCCAGCATGTCCCCAAACTATTAGTAGATGGATAAAACAAGTTTTAAAAAGCAGCGGTAAAGATACCAGCATATTTTCAGGCCACAGACACGCTGCCACTTCTGCAGCAAGTAGATCAGGTGTTAATATAGAAATAATTAAAAACACGGTAGGTTGGACACAGGCTTCTAATGTGTTCAATAGAGTAGAGATCTCCCAGTTACTCCGACGACACCCTGCTGCCCGAAATTGGGAGACGCAAAAAAAGTAAAAAAAAACTGTCAATTTAGCTTGTTTTTAGCATAAAAATAGCAAAAAAAGTGCAAAATTTGAGCAAAAAAGATCGATTATTTCCATCTCCCATCCGCAATTGGGGGTAAAACATTTAATTTTGTGAGATTCGGGAGATGCAAATTTAGCTTGTTTTTAGCACTTTCGTTGCTTAAAATACATAAAAACTTACAAATTTTTTATACTAGATTATCTATGAGTGAGTATAAATTATTATATTACAAAATAATAATGATTAAAAACTATAGTCTCAAGAATCAAGAATTCTGTGGGCAACGATGGATTAATCGTATTGGAGCGGTGAAATGGGAATGAAGAATTTATTAAATAAATATATTAACATAATTTTATTGTACTAAATGGAGAACAAAACTAACTATGCAGGTATGTTGAACAGTGCATCATCTCAATTTAAAAAATTATCTGAATTAGAATTAGACACTCTTTATAAAGTTATATCGTTTGAAACTAGCACAGGTAATTACGGCCAACAAGTTATAGCAAATTTGGAAAACTGCAAAGTATCTTTACCAGCGAGATATAATAAATTTATTCCCCAAATTAAAGACATGAACAAAAACCCACCCAGTTTAGTTTATAAAGGTAAAGTAGAAAGAAACAATAAACAAATACATGATATTCACTTTATTTAAAAAAGATATATGGATGACTCATACCGAACAGTTCTTCTGCGACGACGTCACAAAATTAAATTTGTTTAAAAAGATATATGGATGACTCATACCGAACAGTTCTTCTGCGACGACGTCACAAAATTAAATTTGTTTAAAAAAATTGAATGACTAATTTTTATGACGCAGTATTTCTAAAAAATAAAAATTAACACAGAATTTAAATTTTAAAATATTATATCTACTCACGAAATATTATCTGACGTTGTTTTCCAAAAAAGTTGTTCTTCTTTAAATTGTTCATTAAATAATAAATGTTGAAGTTGTTCTTTTCTTTTAATAAAGTCATTCACTGATATAGAAAGATACATAATTCTTGGATAATGTTTCCATATGCATCCTATGTATCTGAGTATTTTTCCATATTTATCAGACATGTTAAAATGAATTTTTATATATTTTTTCCAGTTAGTTTTTAAACTTAATTTTCTTAATTGAAACTCTTGATAAAATAATTCTAAATAATATCCATATTGAACAACATTACTAAAATATTTCACTTTATCTATCACTATTTCTTCCTTCTTGGCTAATAAATATTTTAATAATTCATCAAAATTTGTAGGACTTGGTAAATCAACATGACAATGTTCTAAATTATTTCCTAATAGCGATTTTAAATATTTATGTAAGTCCTGACCTGTTAATATATTTAATTTCTTTCTTGTTTTTAATTGAAAAAAATCTTCTATAGTGAATTTAGGTTTTTTTGGTAACTGAATATATTTTAATTCAATTTGTCTTTTTAATTGAAAGTAGTTTTGATCACTAATAACACTATTGTTCAATAATTCTAACATTTTTATGTGATAATTCCACAATTCTTGATGAATGTTTCTTAACTCTTCCAATGTTAACGACATTTTGCACTTATAATACACCGATTTCACAGAGCTGATTGACTTATCAGAAATACGGTGTCAGTTTTTCTTGGCACTGAATATTAAAACACGTGCTTAAACACCGATTCTGTAGAAATTTATTGGTAGGTAATTATGTAATAACACATTTATGAGAAGAATCTTCTAGAACAATTTATTTGTTTAACAGAATTTATAAAAATTCTATTAGTAATTATTGTTTGTTAAATATAAAGTCTTAACAAGTTGGATTCCGCAAGATGTAGTGGTCGGATTACTTAAGTTGCATAACCATTTAATTTTTTCTTTTTTAAATATTTTTCAACAGGAAAATAAGTAATGCTTTCAAAAAAGTCAAGTTCCTTGTAGTATATTTCATCTTCACAGTGGCGGCTCGTGGTATTTTTGAGCGAGGGGGCAAATTATTTTGTTAGTGTCAAAGATTTTGGTGAGAAAAACGTGGTCATGAAACGATGTTTAGAACTCCGATTTCGTCACAAATAATTTTAATATTATTAATAATAAATATTAATAGGTATCAATGTTCAGCACAACCCAACGGAAAGGTCAATGATAGTAAAAAAAAGTGGGTAGGGGTAATGAAGAAAGTAAAAAAACAAATTAAAAATGATATAGGTACTAGAATAAA
This sequence comes from Stenolophus ochropezus, assembly GCA_035578165.1. Taxonomy (NCBI): domain Eukaryota; kingdom Metazoa; phylum Arthropoda; class Insecta; order Coleoptera; family Carabidae; genus Stenolophus; species Stenolophus ochropezus. The sequence continues at coordinate 1,193,985 of JAQOWZ010000037.1, forward strand.
TTTGAAATATAATATAAATAAAAAGAAAACAAATCTCATTTCTATTCGGTTAAGAATAACTAAAAATAAATTCTTATCCCATGAACTAAAACATTCTAATGAGCTAGAAGCAGAATACACTAATTGTTAAATACAGTTGTTTATATATTATATCAATTCTTCTGTCTTTAGTTTTAGCAAAATGATCAATTATTTTATAAAGAAAATCTGGAGATTTTCGTAAATGTTTAATCATATCTTACACGCTTACAGATACAATTTATACACGACTGACGATCTGGCGATTTTAGAAATGTAACATGCAATGAGTATATTTCACCGATCACGTCCGATTGTTTCCGAATCTCAGAGTATGCATGCCTCCTCTGGTTCAACACTCGGCTATAGGCGACTCTTGCTAAGCGATACTCTATCTGGTGGCGAATTTTAAAACTACAGGAGCTGTGATAAACGGCATTGTTTTAGTTGTGTGTGGTGCTTACAAAATTTATTTGACCATTTAATTTGACATATTTGTTATTGATTATAACAATATAATAATATAAGTTTCCACTATTTTACAAAAAAGGCAGAATGTTCTTTAAATATTTATAATAAATTAGGAAAATACAAAAAATAGATAAATTGAAGGCCTGGATTTTTAAACTAAAAATACCCGTAAGCAGATTATATGAATGCGTGTTCTATATTTTGAAGTGAATGGCTACTTTTCTAGAAGTTAGTTAATATCGTTTTTAATGTGATATTTATTACACTTTATTATATGCAATATTTCCTATTGCTTTATAGATTTCTTGAAATATACTAGAAACAAACATAAAAAGATAATGAAACTAAATAAAAATAATATTCGCAAACAAATTCCTTAAAAACTAATTTAAATTTGTATAAATAATTTTAACTTAATCATTCTTGCTTACTCGTGTTTTTGCTTTAAAACCAATGTAACCAATGTTTCCAGCATCCAGCCTTACATATTGTGCAAATTTTCAGTAATGCCATAGTTTGTTGACTAGAGGATATTAGAAATGTTTTTTTTTTATATTCTTATTATTTAAAATGTCACCTAATAAAATATATTGAGAATCTAAAAATTCTTCTCATCGATACACACATTTAAAATATTCTTTTAATCAGCTTTAATGACCCATTCATCGTATAGTAGACATAAAATTTAATTCAAAAACAATATCATTTAATATTAATAACTACTGGCAAAAATTCTTATATTTTCTTTAAAAAGAATTTCAAACTTCGTTCTACGTTCTCAAATGAAGCACAGAAATCAAATAATTTATATACTGCTACTAAAACAAATATATGTATTAAACAATGAAAATTATACTACTAAACAAAAATAAATAACTTAATCTTTATTGTATAGAAGTTAATATAAATATTAACACATTTATAATTCAAAAAAATAAAGAAAATCGCCTACTAAATAACACTGGTTCTTATGTCAAAACAAAAATTATCACAGCTTCGTTAGTTTCACAAATTCACACTTTGGCGCTGCGAGCTTAATCAGAGTCGCCTATTCGTATTATTTCTATGATAAATTTACAAACTTTAAAAATAAGCAAAGCATTTGGTTCAAAATTAAATATATTAATAATATTTAAAAACTCTTCAATGATGTTTTACATATACATATTTATTTTTATTCTTAAATAAGTTTTTTAATCACAATACGCATTATTTTTGTTTTATCAATTTTACTGAATATTTACTTTAAATTATTATTTTATTATAAACAAATTAAATCTGTGCATCTTTTTATTTATCATTCATACTATAGAATTTATTTTAAGAATTTTAAGTCATACAAGTACAACACCGTTCGAGATGGCGAAGGGGCTGACAACCGTTGTATAAGAGCCCAGTCGCACATGAATTGCACGAAATCACTCACGTACATAGCGCTGTCTCACTTGTACAGTCATCTTGTTCCCATTTGTGTTTGGAACGTATCGTTTAATATTATACCATACAAGTTTCGTCTGGCGGATGCGTGCCCCCGCTAGTCGAATTTGATGCATATAATATTGTGTTGCACAGCGGCGCCGTGCTAATTTCTATTTAAATAGACCACTAACATAGTACATTGTTAAATGTTAAGTAGTACAAGATGAAGTTTATATTGTTATAATAATTAATAATAAAAATATATTCATGTGAAATAGAAAAAATATTTTATTTTAATTTGAGGGGGCACTGCCCACTCTGCCACCCTGGACGAGCCGCCACTGCATCTTCACTAATTTTACCAGATTTTAACAATAACAACATATCTCTATAAAATTTATAACACTTTTTAAACTCAATCATTTTTTCTTTAATGTTTAATATTTCATTAAGACCCATTAAAACCGGACTACCAAGAGAAAAAGCAACTAAAGGCACAAACGCAAGAGCAGATAAACTACTTCCCGCAAAAATTACCTCACCAATATGAAGTGCAATATTAAAATTGCTATAAAATTTATAACTTTTACGGTAAACATATTTTCTGTTCTCCAAATATTCTTCCATTTATAAATGAGAAAGAAAGGATCAGGTATTGTGAATAATTTAATAAATAATTTGCCATTTGAAGCGCATGTACCGGGTTACAATTATTGTGGGCCGGGAACTAAATTAAAGAAACGATTAGCTCGAGGAGATAGAGGTGTAAATCCTTTAGATGAAGCATGCAGGGAACACGATATTGCATATTCTCAGTATAAAGATGTACCCAATAGAAATAAAGCAGATCAAATATTAGAATACAAGGCTTGGGACAGAGTTAACAGTAAAGATTCTTCCCTGGGTGAAAAAACCGCGGCATGGTCAGTTACAAATATTATGAAAGCTAAACGTAAAATGGGTATGGGTTTAAATAATAATTTTTCTAGTAATAAATCAGTTAAAATGTCATATATACAATATGGGGTGAGTTTGTCTGAAAATCTACAAAAGAAAATTGCCAACGCAACAGACACTGTTTCAGTTCGTTTAAAGAATGAAGATTTGAAAGGTTCTGTTAAACTATCACTCACGCAAGCTCAAATTAATAAAATTGAAAAAGCAAAAAAAGACGGTAAAGGAGTAACTTTAAAATTATCACAAAGTCAAATTAAAAGAGGTGGCATTATACCTTTATTGCCAATTATAGCAGCATTAGGAGCCGCTGCTGGTGGAGCAGCAGGTATAACTCAAGCAGTACATAAAAAACAATATCAAAATAAAATGCTTGAAGAGGCTAAACGTCACAATAAAGCAATTGAAGGAAAAAAAGGTTCAGGTGTTAAGAAAACTGGTAAAGGAATTTTTTCAATAGGTGATGCTGAATGGAACAAGTCTAAAAAAAAATAAAAATTTCAAATAAAGCATTATCCGATATTGAACTAATAAATTACGCTAAACAGTTAAAAATTAAATATTTTAGAGGTGTATTTATGGATGACACATTACCTAAGAAAATAAATAAAAACGAAACTGGTATTGTAAATCTAGACTCAAACTCAGGACCTGGTACTCATTGGATTGCTTATAAGAAGATAAATAATAATATATATTATTTTGATTCGTTCGGCAACGTTAACCCAGAAAAGAAATTAATAAAATACTTTAATAGTTCAGGTAAAGCAAATATATATTATAATTATGACAGTTACCAGAAATATGATCAAACAATATGTGGTAAATTATGCTTAAGATTTTTAGATAAATAAATGGAGAGCGGAATATTTAAACTGAATAATTCTGCAAACTTAGATTCATCTGTGTTAGAAGCAAAATTTTATCCACCGCTAGATATCAGTGATGGTGAATATGAAATATGTATTAGAAAATTTAAATCAAATTTTAAAATACCCAATGTTTCGAAAAAGTTAAAAAATAACACACTTACAATTATTAAAAACAGTAAATTTGTAACATTTATTATTGAAGATGGTACGTATTCTGTTTATCATATAAAAGATATTTTTGAAGAAAAAATTGGCGATGGTTTCGTTTTAACACCCAATACTAATACCTTTAAATGTGAAATAGAATCACCGTATTCAATTTTTATAGATGATACTTCTATATTAAATTTATTAGGATTTAACAAACAAACAAACAACTGAAGCAAACAAGAAATATATTTCAGATAACGAAATTGATATTTTCAAAATTAAATCTATTAACATTCACTGTCCCCTAGCTATAGGTCAATACGTAAACTCAAAACAAACTGACATTATTAGTGATTTTTATATTACAGTTAATCCAGGTTATGATATTGTATTTATACCTAAAAATTTGGATCGTTACCTGTTAAAAGGTAGAAATTTTATAGATTACATTAAATTAGAATTAAAAGATCAGCATGGTGAATACATTGATTTTAGAGGCGAATATGTAGAAGTACAATTTGAGATTCGAAAAATTAAATAAGCACTATTTTTTACTAAATAAATGAGTACATCACTAGTGTTCACTGGTGCTCCGAAAAGTGAGAAACAAATAATAGAAAAATATGACTATTATAAATATTACCCACAACTGAAAGATTATATAAATGATACAAATAGACGTACAACTATTAATATTAATAGTCAAGATCCTCAGTTTCATACAGCTAACAGTAATATTATTTTGAATGGTCAAATTATTTGTACAGATGTTGACTTAAAAGATGATTACAAAAATATAAAATTTGTGAAAAATGGTTATATGCACATGTTTAGTGATATAGTGTACAAAATTAATAATAAAGTAGTACAAGAAGTAAACAGTCCAGGCTATAATATTTTATTGAAAGGATTATGTGTTGCACTAAATAATTATATTCTTGAAGGTTGGGATGGTTCCAATTTAATTACTGATGATGGCTATTTTTCAATAAGTGTACCAGTTAAACAAATATTTTCACTATTTGAAAAGTATGATAAACCTGTGTTGAGAGTATCACAATCAATAGAGTTTTTAAGAAATACCAGTGACGCAAATTGTTTAATTGTTACCACAGAGGCATCGAGAAATAAAGTAAAAGATAAAGATTTGAAAATTCATTTAACCGATATAATTTGGGAAATGCCTCATATTACACCAATCATAGATGAGAAAATCAAAATCAATAAATTAATTGAATCAAATAAATATTTAACAATAACATACTTGGACTGGTCCTATACAAATCACCCAACATTCTTGGCACAATCCAAAAATTATTCTTGGTCCATTACCACTTTATCTAAAAGACCTCAATATGTTATTTTTGCTTTACAAACCAATAGACAATTTGACTTTACGAAAAATAATTCAGAATTTGATTTTTGTGATGTAGAAAACATAAGATTATTGTTTAGTGAAGTTGAATATTATCCTGCAGAAGATATGGATTTGAATATAAAATTAAACATATATAGCAGAATGTATTCAATGTATACCGATATTAAGAAAACGTACTATCCCAATAAAGATGCAGATCAACTGAATAACATTATTAAGAAACAAGATTTTATTAAAAAGTATCCCTTGTTTGTGTTTGATTTAACGTATAAGAGTGGAATTATTAAAGAAGGACCTACAAATCTTACAATTAAATTCACATTTGAAAAACAAGCACCAACAAACACGATGATTCACTGTATTATTGCGAATGACTCATTTGTAGCATATAGTCCTGGTGATAACATGGTAAGGAAAGAATAATTTTTATAAATAAATGGTCTGCAACAATTTTAAAATAAAAAAACTTGGTAACGGGTTGCAAAAATGCGTTATAGAACAAGAAAATATACAGTATTATAAATATTATCCTAATATAATTAGAGCTGGAATAGTAGGTTCATCAAATTGTGGTAAAACAAATATTTTAATTCGAATATTGACTGATAATAAAAACAGTTTAATCTATAGTAATATCTACATTTACTCAAAATCTTTAAATCAACCACTATACAAGTATCTTGAAAATTATGTAAGTGAAATAAATAAACATATTAAGAAACAGTATAAAATTGGTTTCTTCACATATAATAATTCAGATGATGTATTACGAGTTGAAGAAATCCCACCATTATCAGTAATTATATTTGACGACGTTGCTAGCGACAAACAGAAAGTAATAGAGGAATATTTCCATAGAGGTAGACATAAAAGAATAAGTTGCTTTTACCTTTGTCAAACATATAGTCGTATACCTAAACAAATGATACGTGATAATTTAAATTTGCTTATTGTTTTTAAACATAACGACAATACTAATTTGAAACATATCTATGATGATCATGTTGGAACATATATGTCTTTTGAAACGTTTAGACAGTTATGTACTTTTTGTTGGAAAATGAAGTATGATTTTCTTGTAATAAATTTAGAAAAAGATGTAAGCAACGGTAAATACAGTCGAAACTTCAATGAGGTGCTTTTAGTATAAACATGAAACATGAAACATAGAACATGAAACATGAAACATGAAACATGAAACATGAAACATGAAACATGAAATATGAAACATGAAACATGAAACATAGAACATGAAACATCAACATGGAACATGAACATGAAACATCAACATGGAACATGAACATAAAACATCAACATGAAACATGAAACATGAGAAACATAAAACATCAACATGGAACATGAACGGTAATTTTAATGTAATAAATGGATGAGAAAAAAGTAAAGGAGTATAGAGAATCATTCAACAAAGCTAAAGCAGCTTACATTAAACGAACTGAAGGTCATTCTATTAAACACGAAAAATTACTAAAACAATACGAACCTATTACAAACGCTCTAGTACCATTACAAAATGCCATACTAAATCAAACAGAAAGTGGTAAAGAACAAACTAAAATATTGAAACAAATAAAAGATAATTTTCAACAGAAAAAACTATACAAAAGACCACATCTGAGTGTTGATGAAATTCAACCGGGAACATCAAGAGATAGAACGTTAGGTGATGAAACATTAGGAGATAAGTATCTTACAAAAACAGTCAAATCAAACATAGATGAAACTTTTGGTATTAATAGAAGTAGCGGTAAAATTGGTAGTAAAAACGTGCTAGTAACGTATGATCGTGATAATATTAATATCCACAAGGTTGGTGAAGATGAGAAAATAGTTGAATTTAAAGTTCCATCTACACATGGTATATGGAGTTTATTAACTGAAAAAGAACCTAAAGATTACACACCAGAGGATCTAGAAAATTACAAGAAAATTTTAATACATAGCGGTTGTATACAAAGAGTTGATGATCCGTCTAAACCGAGAGCAAGTAGAAGCAACAAATATAACAAAATTATTAAACCTATTTGGGAGAAATATAAGGATCAATCTCCAAGCAAAAAACAATCTCCACGTAAAAAACAAAGACAACAATTGTATGACGAAGCTAGAGCAAAGTCACCAGAATTTCCTCAAACAGAAGATTTATCCGATATTTCAGATATACCAACTACGCCGACAACACCTGTATCGCAGTATCACTCATTGGAAGACCTAACTTCAACACCGAAAACAGGAAAAGGATTTAAAAAATATAACAACAAGGAAAAAGAATATGTTTATTGGAACACTATTAGCGAACTAGAAAAACGTTTAAATTTCCTTAAAGCTGAACAAACCGTTGGTAATGACAATGTTGGAAATGAAATCATGAATATAGAAGAAGAACTAGAAGAAGAAAAAACAAAAAAGAAGCGGGAACATTTTAGTGTAATAAATGGTATTAAACAAGTTTGGTGAGAGTGATGATTACTCTAATAATCAAATATTTTCAAGAGGTGTAAAAGGCGAGTCAGGAATTGGTTTCAAATTAACAAGTGATGGTAATTATGATATTCAAAACAAGAGATTATGCAACACACAAGATCCTGAAGAAGACACAGATGCTTGTACAAAAGGTTTTGTGTCAAGAATTATTGGTGAATATGAGAATAAAATTCAGCAAGTTCATTCAGAAACAAGTAAAATAAATGCTTTAATAACAACAAAATTTAATGAGAATAATTTAAAAATAAAGGAATTTTCAGATAGCACTGAGAGATTTATAAATTTAAAGTATAATACACTTAATAAAAAATTGGAAAACACTAAAAATGATTTAAACAAAGCACAAAATGAATCAATTAATAGAAAAATAACAACACTTTTTTTGCATTTACATAAAGCAGTAAATGATTTATTTCAGGTATTTGCTAATAACACTAATAAAATAGTAAACGTTAACTATAGCGCAATTAATAAAAAATCAGAATTAACCAAGGAAGATTTTCTTGATTTCGTTAAAACATATAACAATGTATTCCAAATATTTGCTGAAAGTGTGATCAACACAACAAATTTAAATCATGATACAATTAATAGACTCTTGGAGTAGTCACAGACCAATTTTTTAATTAATAAATGGCTGAATTAATATATTGTCTTAAATGTAAGTCTCAAACAAATTCAACAAACGTTACTAAAACAGTAACTAAAAATGGTCGACCTATGTTACAGGCAAAGTGTTCCCAATGTGGTTCAAAGAAATCAAAGTTTATAAAAAAAATTTAAGTAATAACGCTAGAGAACAAATTGCAAGCGAGTTACATAAACCACTAAGACGAAATTTTCCAACACGTAAAGTAATAACATATGGTATTGATGATTTGTGGCAAGCTGATTTAGTTGAGATGATTCCATATTCAAGAGTGAATAAAGGTTATAAATATTTATTAGTTGTAATTGATGTGTTTTCTAAATATTTGTGGGCAAAACCTGTTGAGAATAAAACTGGTAACAGTATAACAAACGCATTTAAATCAATTTTAGCGTCAGATGAAGCAGACTTAAGTCTGCGACTAGTGAAACGAGTACCGAAAAATCTTCAAACTGATCAAGGCTTAGAGTTTTACAATAAAGATTTTCAAGCGTTAATGAAAGAAAATAATATTAATCATTATTCAACATATTCAGAAAGAAAAGCAAGTGTAGTAGAACGTGTTAATAGAACTTTGAAAGAAAAAATGTGGAAACAATTTACAATTAATGGTAATTACAAGTGGCTTGACATGTTACCTGTGCTAGTAAATACTTACAATCATACAAAACATAGTACGATAAAAATGACACCCATTGAAGCATCAAAGAAAAAGAATGAAGAAAAATTAAAACCTCTGTTTCAAGAAGAAATTCCTAATTATAAACCCAAGTATCAAATTGGCGATAATGTTAGAGTATCTAAATATAAAACAGTTTTTGAGAAAGGTTATACGCCTAATTGGTCAAATGAGATATTCACTGTGTGTAAAATAATATATTCGAATCCAATAACTTATCATTTGAAAGATTATAAAGAGCAAGAATTAAAAGGTTGCTTCTATGAACAAGAATTAAATTTTGCTAGAGATGACGTATATTTGGCTGAGAAAGTAATTAAACGTAAAGGTAATAAAGCATATGTAAAATGGTTAGGGTTTGATAATACTCATAATTCATGGGTTGATGCAAAGAATATTGTGTAGTCGCAGACTGGAGTCTATCGTAGACAAATCAGATCATGAGAATCTTGCTCCGCCGCGCGGCTGAGCAAAACGTCATCACAATCTTATCTACATAAAACTATTAACAAAATTATTTCGTAATAAATGGATTACTGGACATTACGCTGTATAGATGATTACTTGTATAATATGGATCATATTAACTTTGCTAAAGCCATGGATTTAAATATAAACCATAAAAAAGTTGATTGGCAAGAAATATCAAGATCTCAAAAATTATCAGAAGATTTTATTAGGGAGTTTCAAGATAAAGTTAACTGGAATGTAATATCACATCAAACATTATCAGAACCTTTTATAAGAGAGTTTCAAGATAAAGTTAACTGGAAAGCAATATCAGGATCTCAAAAATTATCAGAACCTTTTATAAGAGAGTTTCAAGATAAAGTTGATTGGGAATATATATCATGTAATCAAATATTATCAGAACCTTTTATAAGAGAGTTTCAAGATAAAGTTGATTGGTATTACATAACATGTGTTCAAACATTATCAGAAGAATTTATTAGAGAGTTTCAAGATAAAGTTAAAATGGGTATGTATATCACATTATCAAAAATTATCAGAAGAATTTATTAGAGAGTTTCAAGATAAAGTTAAATGGGTGCGAATATCAACATATCAAACATTATCAGAACCTTTTATTAGAGAGTTTCAAGATAAAGTTAAATGGGTGCGAATATCAGGATCTCAAAAATTATCAGAACCTTTTATTAGAGAGTTTCAAGATAAAGTTAACTGGAAAGCAATATCAGGATCTCAAAAATTATCAGAACCTTTTATAAGAGAGTTTCAAGATAAAGTTGATTGGTATTACATATCAGGATCTCAAAAATTATCAGAACCTTTTATTAGAGAGTTTCAAGATAAAGTTGATTGGTATTACATATCAGGATCTCAAAAATTATCAGAACCTTTTATTAGAGAGTTTCAAGATAAAGTTGATTGGAAATATATATCATATTATCAAAAATTATCAGAAGATTTTTTTTAGAGAGTTTCAAGATAAAGTTGATTGGGAAATTATACCTTGCAAAAAAAACTATATTTTCTCAATAGAATTTTTAACTGAATTTAAAGACAAGAAACCTAGTGATGAATATAACAGATTATTAAGTAAATACAATAAAATAATATCATTGCAAAGATTAATAAAAGAGTATTTATATAAACCAGGTGGCAAAATGTATATAAAAACTATGAATCATTTTAATAGTATAAAATATTAACAAATTTTATTTGTAATAAATGGAATCAGTTGTAGACCTTATAAACAACAACATAATATTCAATAATAATAAAATCAATTATCTAGCAGATAAAGATAACAATCCTTGGTTCAAAGCAAAAGATGTTGCTGAGATATTGGGATATACAAATTCAAGAGATGCAATTATTAAGCATATTGATAGAGAAGACCGTACAATATATGAATTTATAAGGGCGTCGCAAAACGCGACCCCCTTTAATAACCAACCAAATACTGTATATGTTAATGAATCAGGTTTATATTCACTAATACTATCTTCTAAACTTCCCAAAGCAAAAGAATTTAAGCGGTGGGTTACTTCTGAAGTCTTACCATCAATAAGAAAATATGGAGAATACAAGATAGAGTCCAAGTACAAGGCTATAGTAAACAATCTGAAAAGTAAAGTAGAATCTTTAGCAGAAAAGGTTGAAGAAATACAGCGTGATGTAGTTTCTAAACCAAACAATACAAACAAACATCATCAGTTTATACTTATTGAAAAAAATCACATGTGGGAATATCCTTATTATGTGCTTAGAGTTCAAAAGTGTAAAGCTAATAATCGCATCAAGATGCTAAGAACTGTATATCCAGACATGGTAGTTATACTTAGACTTGAGTATAATCCAAACAGTATTAATTTATACAACAAAATTAAAGAAACTATTGATATTAGATATTATGGAAATCATTTTGAAACACATCTTTCTCAAAACGAACTATTGTTTGAGATAACAAAAATTATAAACGTATAATTTCTATCTAATAAATGATGAGTCAGTACTTGCAACTTCGATTGATTGATAGTTTTCTAACAGGTCTTTCACATATTTACTTTGTTGAGTTTGTGAATGATTATGGTTTTCCAATGGAAATTGATCATAGTAAAGTTAAGTGGGATGAAATATCAGGTCGTTATGATTTTGATGAGAATCATATTGTAAAATATGAAGAGTATGTGAATTTTACTATATTATCAAAGCGAAAAGATTTGAGTGAAGATATCTGTATGAGGTATTTACATAAAGTAGATTGGCCTGAAATATCAAGTCATGAAAATTTAAGTGATGACTTTTTAGAAGATATGATTGAGTATATTGACTTTAATGTTGTTGCTAAAAGAAAAAATTTAAGTGAATACTTTATGACTAAATATGCTGAAAAACTTCCATGGCACATAATTTCAACCAGAAAGAATTTAAGTTTAAATTTTATTAGAGTGTTTAAGGATAAACTTCACTTTATTGAAATATCGTATCAACCAAACTTAGATGAAGAGTTTATTAGAGAGTTTCAGGACAAATTAGATTGGACTGTATTATCATATTATTGGAAACGGTATAGTCAACAATTTTTGGAAGACTTTCATAATAAAATTCATTGGGATATTGTTTTCAAATCAAATTAATTTTTCTCTAATAAATGGCGAATAAGGAGAAACTGTCAGAATGTGCGTTTATCTTAAGACGTATAGTTAAACTAATTGAAAAGCTTAATAACGACGATTTAAACGTTTGTAGAAACTTAATAAATCAACTAGATATGACAAATGATAATTCAAATCCATTGAGAACACAGATTGAAGATATTAGTAACACTGTTAAAGATACAAATGTTCGAGTAATAGCAATAGAAAAGTATTTGTATACGAATTTTGAAAGTGAATCAGACGTAGAATCAGTCGCAGTTGCTAATAATGAAGAATCGGTTGAAGAATCAGTTACTGAGACACCTGTAGTTGAGGAATCAGTTACTGAAGAGTCTATTGAGGAATCAGTTACCGAGACACCAGTAGTTGAGGAATCAGTTACTGAGACACCAGTAGTTGAGGAATCTGTTACTGAGACACCTGTAGTTGAGGAATCTGTTATTGAGACACCTGTAGTTGAGGAATCAGTTACTGAAAAAAATACAATAACTCCAGAATTTTTTCTAGGAGCGCTAAGAGGTTTTTAAGTGTTAGATTTAGTGATAATGTTAAAATACATTATATGTTTACTTGGAATTATGCTTATAGAGCAAGTCGTAAAGGTATTTGGCATCTATATGCTGTAGATCGTGAAAGATTTCAACAACGTATTAATAAATGTTCAATTATTATTACTCCAGTGTTAAAAAATAAAATTAAATAAATGAAATTTTTAGTATTCCAGATGCTCGGGTTATAGATATTGATGAACAAGTCTATGAAAAATGTAGACAGTGTTTAGAATATTCATTCGATAATTCAGCTCATGTACCACATTGCGTTAATTGTAATTTTCATGTAATTAATAAACAAAATAAGAAATTATTTATTAAGCACGTAGATAAAATGAAATATGTTGAGAAATTAGTTCATAATTATCGAATTGTAATTAAACCTAATTTTTATACATCTCTTAATGCTACTACTAAAGATGAAATAATTCAAAAATACCCATATTTGCTTAGCTTTTTATATGCAAGTGGTTATAGAAATAATGTATCACATAAATATTTCATAAACAAATTCATAGCGTTAGCTGAATTAGACTCAAATCACAAGCCACTGAAAATTAACAATAAAAAGGATAAGTTGTGGAATGAATTTTTGATTAAATATATGTTTTCTTATGAAAAATATTAACAAAATTTTTCTCTTATAAATGACTACTGAAAATAATGTCAATAGTTACATGCAAGATTATCGCAAGAAAAATAAAGACAAAATAAATAAATATATGCGTAAATATTATAATGAAAACACCGAAGTGTGTACTTGTGGTGAAACAGTAAAAAAACAACATTTAAAACTTCATAAAGAAAGTAATAAACACTATGGTAAATTGTACTTAAAAGAAAAGGAGTCCGCACTTAAAGATATGCTTAATTTGGGTTAAAATTTTCTTAATTTTATCTTTATCGTCATCTTCTTTTATAATAGACTGTGATATCACATCTCTTTCTCTTATTAAAAAAGCAGAATCAGGAGTGAGTAATATAGTACAAAAATACATTCTATAATTAGCACCTAAAATTTAAAGATTGAAAAAGTATTAACAAATTTATTTTGTAATAAATGGAGGTGAATAATATTCAATTGGAAGATCTCCGATTGCCTGAGTTATACAATTTAGCAAAATCATTGGGAATACGGTATATTAAAAAGTATAAGAAAGCAGAATTAATTAATAAGATTAAAGATCAACAAAGTCAAGATGGAGAAATCAATAACATTTTTCCATTCGATGATGAATTATATGAAAAACCGAAGAAAGAAAGAATGCAAAAAATCAAACCAAAGAAAGATGGAGAAATCTATAACATTTTTCCATTCGATGATGAGTTATATGAAAAACCAAAGAAAAAAAGAGTGCAAAAAGTAAAGTGTGATGAGTGTGGAAAATATATTAAGAAAACCCGTATGCAATCGCATAAAGTACTTCATGATCCTGAACTAGACTTTATTTTAGTGGAAAGTGTTTATAAGAATCGATTATTAACCTATCAACATAATAATAAACAAATGGATTTAGACATACCGACATATATGAATTTATTAAAAAAGAAAGCAGTAAATATACTTCAAAACGCTATGAGTATACATAAGAATACTAAAACTAATTTAAATATGGAATGTAAATTCAAAAAATTATTAGATCCTAGTATAACAATGACCAATCCATTCCAGTTGGAGAATGAGATATTAAGAGAAGCGGATGATTTATTTCAATATTGGGATAATCAGAAGGTTTTATTTATAGCAAGATGTGATGAAATGGAAGCAAAAGGTTCAGACTGGGTTCTAGAATCTATAATTTGTATAAGAATTAATATAAATAAATATAAACCGTTAAGTGGAAAGTCATATATTGAATTACCTAAATGAATTAAAAACAAAGAAGCCTGTGTTAATGTTAAAAACAATGAAGACAAGTGTTTCATGTATAGCGTAATATCTTGCTTACATCCTGTAAGTTATAAAAACAATCCATACAGAGTGTCTAAATATAATAAAGCGGATTATATAAATGAATTAAATTTTGAAGGAATAAGTTTTCCTGTTAAAATTCAAGACATAGCAAAATTTGAGTCACTTAACAAAATAAATATTACTGTGTTTAGTTTTGAAGGTAAAACATTTTACCCGTTATATCATAATAATAAGGTTTTCTATGATAGGAATATCGACTTGTTATACTTTGGAAATAAAGAAAAGAACCATTATTGTTGGATTAAAAACCTGAGTCGCTTATTAAATAATCAACTGGAAATAAGTAGGAGTAAAAAACATTTCTGTAGAAGATGTTTGAATTATGCCACAAGAACTGAAGAATATTTGAAGAAACACCAAGAACTTTGTTTTAGCAATGAACCATGTATTCCAGTAATGCCTTCAATTAGATATGCTTGTAGTAAGTGTGGAGACTATAGTAATAACCAAAATGAAATAAAAGAGCATATGGAAAAATGCACTGAAACTAATATATTGAAAAAACTTAAAACTAAAGGTTTAGATGAGATTATAACAATTAAACCAGCAATACAATTTAAAAACATTCAAAGAATGCAAAGACATCCCTATGTAATTTATGCGGATTTTGAATCACTTTTAAAACCTATTCAAACACGCATCCCTGATCCTGAAAAACCGTATACAATTAAAAAACAATCTCATACCCCCTGTGGATATGGATTATATGTTAAGAGTATTAATGATTATGATAATCCATTTGAAAGTTATAGAGGAGAAAATGCTGATAAACATTTTATAAATTCAATATCAAACCATGCTAAAACAATATATGAGTTATTAGAATCAAATAGACCTATAACAGATATAGATTTAAAGGAATATGAAAAAGCAAAAAATTGTTATCTTTGTGAAAATGAATTTACAGCTGAAAACCCAAAAGTTAGAGACCATGATCATATAACTGGAAAATATAGAGGGGCAGCATGTAACAACTGTAATTTAAAGTGTAAACAACCCATATTTATTCCAATTGTATTTCATAATTTGTCTGCATACGACTGTCACTTGTTTGTAAAGAATTTGGGTGAAGATAAGAGTAACTTGAATTTAATTCCTAGTAATGAAGAGAAGTATATATCTTTCAGCAAGATTTTGAAAGTGGGATATAAAGAGTATATTCATTTAAGGTTTATTGATTCATTTAGGTTTTTAGCAAGTAGTTTAGATACTTTATCATCTAATTTGGAACCGGAACAAATAAGGGAAGCAGCTAAATATTTTTCAAATAATGATTTAGATATTTTGTTTAGAAAACATAAAAATAAGTTAATTAGAAAAGGAATTTACCCCTATGAATATATGAATTCTTGGGAAAAATTTGAAGAATTAAAATTACCACCAATAGATAAATTTTATTCTTCGCTAACATTAGAAGAAATTTCGCAAAAAGAATATGAACATGCACAGAAAATCTGGGCATATTTTAAAATTAAAAATTTAGGAGAATGGCATGATTTATACTTAAAATTAGATGTTTTGTTATTAGCTGATGTATTTGAGAATTTTAGAGATTTGTGTTTGAATAAAAGTTATGGATTAGATCCTGCTTGGTATTATACAACACCAGGATTTGCGTGGGATTGTATGTTAAAATATACAAAAATTGAATTGGAGTTATTAACTGATTATGAAATGTACATGTTTTTTGAGAAGGGAATTAGAGGGGGAATATCACAATGTAGTAATAGGTATGCAAAAGCAGATGAAAACACACAACTTGCATATATTGATGCAAATAATTTATATGGTCATTCCTTATCCCAAAAATTACCTCAAAAAGACTTTGAGTGGATGACTTTTGAAGAGCTTCAAGATATTAATAAAATATTAGTGTCAGATGATGATACAGGATATGTTTTAGAAGTTGACTTATCATTTCCACAAGATCTCCACGATAAATTTAACGATATTCCTCTAGCTCCAGAGAAAAGAAAACCTCCTGGTGGTAAAGTATCAAAACTACTTTGTCATTTCTATGATAAAACAAACTATATAGTACATTATAAAATATTACAGCTTTATGTAAGTTTAGGAATGAGAATTGATAAAATTCATAGAGGTTTAAAATTCACACAATCAAATTTCATGACACCATACATAAAATTTAATACGGAGCAAAGACAAAAATCAAAAAATGAGTTTGAAAAAGATTACTGGAAACTAGTATCCAATGCAGTGTTTGGAAAGTCTATGCAATCAGTTAGAAACCAGCAAAATATTAAATTATATTCAGATGAGCAAAAATTACAGAAAGCAATAAATAAACCTAATTTTAAACGTAGAACAATATTTAGTGAGAATCTGGTAGCAGTTCATAGATATAAAACCAAAGTACTGTTTAATAAACCTATTTATATTGGACAGGCCGTGTTGGATTTATCGAAATTATTAATGTATGATTTTCATTATAATGTAATAAAAAAGAATTTAGCAATAAAGTAAAATTATTATATACAGATACAGATAGTTTTATATATGAGTTTAAAAATGCTGATTTCTATAAATTTATGGGGGAAAATTCCAATTACTTTGATACCTCTGATTATCCAAAAGATCACCCCCTATATTCTGACGTAAATAAAAAAGTAATAGGTAAATTTAAAGATGTGTTGGAATCTGTGAAAATGTTGGAATTTATAGGATTACGATCAAAAATGTACAGTTACAAAACGAATGATTCAGACCCAGAAAAAATATTTGAAAAAAAGTTAAAAGGAATTAAGAAATCCGTGTTAAAAAAAGAAATTAGTTTTGAAAATTATAAAACATGCTTATTTGAGCAAAAAGAATTTTATAATAAACAAACAGTAATTAGAAGTTACAAACATGATATCTTCACTGAAGAAGTAAATAAAAAATCTTTAAGTTGGAAGGATGATAAAAGATACTTACTAGCAAATTCTACAGATACATTGGCTCATGGACATTATTCATTAGTTGCTAATTAGAGAATGTAACTTATTAAATATTTTTATAAAAATAGTATTATGTGATTTACACTTACATTTGCAAAAACCATATGATTTGCATTTTCTGCAAGCCATACCATCTACTTGATCGTCTGGGACAACAAAACATTTCAAATCACAACAATACATTTATTAAATAAAAAATTTGTAAGTTTTTATGTATTTTAAGCAAAGAAAGTGCTAAAAACAAGCTAAATTTGCATCTCCCGAATCTCACAAAATTAAATGTTTTACCCCCAATTGCGGATGGGAGATGGAAATAATCGATCTTTTTTGCTCAAATTTTGCACTTTTTTTGCTATTTTTATGCTAAAAACAAGCTAAATTGACAGTTTTTTTTTACTTTTTTTGCGTCTCCCAATTTCGGGCAGCAGGGTGTCGTCGGAGTAACTGGGAGATCTCTACTCAATAGATTTTATAACAAACAAGTCCTTAGCGAAAACACAACATTCGCAAGTGATATTCTAAGTATAGAAAAATAAATTAGTTATATTAGGCAGTGGCGGATCCATGGTGGGTGGAGGGGTGTGTTGGTAAAAGAGGTAATTACCCCCCCGACGATAAGACATTTAATTTTATACAGTAATTTTATTATAATTAAAAACAACATCTAAAATAATAACAATAATAATGAAATATGTACTACAATGGCGGAATTTTTATTTTTGGACCCCCCTCCCCCCCCCCCGCAAACTTAATTCTGGCCCACTTCATCAAATAATGGTAACATTACTTGAGTGCTACTCGGGGAATCCCCCGTTGTGTGTTTAGTGTCATTAGTTTACAGTTTACATAAAATTGTACCTTCACGTGAAAAGAAAAACCGGTGGCTGTCAGCAACTCGATATTTAATTAAAGAACAAAAATAGTCGGCCATAAGTTTCAAATTGCTAGTACTTATAAGCTCTAAGACTCAGCAGTCCATAACTGAACCAGAATTATTACCTTCTAATTACCCCGAAGACGGAGACAATGTTACAGAAGCAGACTCAGCAGAGTTTCAATTACAACAATGAAAACCAATTACCACTGGAGATCTTCAATCATATATTGATATAGGACTATTCGCAAATCAAAATATTACAGATCTTGACAAATTTAAAATATTGTCATGTAAATGGGTTCTAAAGAAAATTATAAGTATCCGTACTCTACACATACAAAAAATGAAGAGAAAATAAAATGTTTTTTGTCTCAGAAACATATGGATCAATTTAAATAGATAATGATATCTGAAAGTCAACAAGGGATATTTTGTAAATTTTGTTTTTTATTTGCTGCCTCTGGAGGTGTTCATAAACAGATACGCTTATAAAAATTTGTTTCGGACCCACTAAAAAAAATTTTTAAGCTTCTTGGTAAAGATGGAGATTTAGTACAACAGGAGAATAATAAATACCACAAAGAACCTTTAATGACAGAAAAAATTTTTATGACGACATACACCTGCCTAGAAAAAGACGTAAGAAATTTAATTGAAACTGAACGTCTTAAATAAATTAGAGAAAATAGAAAAAGATTACAGCCGATATTAGAGACCATTATATTCGAAATAAAAGAAACAATTAAATTTTTCAAAGCATCATCTAAGAGAAATAATGTCCTGAAATTTGTAAATACTCAACAACTAATCAGCTTATGTGAAACAAGATGGTCTGTAAGACATGATTCTGTAATACGATTTAAATCCAGTATGCCTAAAATAGTTGAATATTTTAATTTCATTTCAAATTCGAAAGAAAAGGAATCATCCACGAAAGCAACATTACTTAAATGTGCAGTAACAGAACCTTGGTTTATAATTACAGTCTATAGTTTAGCTGACGTTTTAAGTACAACATACCCTTTGAGTAAAATTCTCCAAAAGAAAACATTAGATAAAGAACTGGCAAAAACTATTGTAAAAAATACTATTACAATTGTAAATAATAAGCAACAAAATGTTGACGATGTTTTTCATATAATTTACATGGATGCACCAGAATTATTAAAAAATCTTGGTTTACAAATAAGAATTCCGCGAATTACGGGACGGCAAGTTCATCAGCCGAATACGCAGACTAATGATCCAGAGGTGTACAATAAAATAAATGTATTCATATCTCTATTATATAATGTTTTTTGGATACACAGTCAAGATTTTCAGAGGATACATTAAATGTTTTTGATTTAAATGTAACAGTTCCTACTAATTTATTAATGAAAACACGAGAAGAATTAAAATGCTCCATAAATAATATTTTAGAATACATTAGAGGTATAGATAAAGAACCAGATTTCGACATAAATATTGAAAAAAATGAAACTTACATCGCAATTTGAATTTTGGTTGTTAAAATGGCAACAAATAAAAAGAAGATACCAGACTGTGCACTTGAAGCGTACAATGTAATATAGAAATATATCCAATAATTAATATTATTCTACAAATACTTTGCACTTTGCCTGTGAGCGTAGCTTCTGGTGAACGAAGTTTTTCAGCTCTAAAGCGTTTCAAAACATGGCTAATAACTACTATGGGTCAAGAGCGTTTACAAGGGTTAGCTCTTCTGCATGTACACAGAGATGAATAAATAAACATTGTTAATATTATAGATTCATTTGCGAAAGGCAAAAATAGAAAATTAGATTTTTTATTGTAAATATTTAATTTGCCGAATTATATATATATTTTTTTTAAATATGTATTAGGATACTATATATTTTGTTACAATTATTAAAAAAAAAACATAAATTGTAAGACTTCAAATTACCCGCGCGCCCTTGAGCAACCCAGCCTCTAGGGGTAGGGAGCATCTGGCGTGGGTGTGAAGGATCAGGTAGTCGGGTGGTGACAATGAGTTAACGAAGACCTGTCTGTTTTGTGTTTTGTCTTAAATCTTTTTAAGTTGCCTTTCTACATTTGTTCTCGTTCTTGTTTGTGTTTGTTTCTATTTTCCGCGTGTGTAAATAAAGATATTTAGAACTGTGGTTATTTCGCTCGTGATTCTACAATCGGCCTGAGCCCCACAATCCCTATTGTTTATAACAAATCACGTTATAAAGTGGCTGCCCAACAGTGGTGCCGAAGTTACGCGAGTGAACAACAACAGCAAGTTTAGTGTGTTTTGTGCGGGTATATTTCTCCTTTCGCAAGAAAAGTTTTCTTTCTGCGTCTCACAAACCCACGCGGTCGTCGCCATTTTGGTTGCTGGGACGCGCCAAACAAACCCACGCGGTCATCGCCATTTTGGTTGCCAGGACGCGCCAACCACGCGCATCTCGTTCACAGGAAACGCAGACAACGCCACCACGCTGGGAAAAGAGAAACTAGTTCTTCAATCACTTCCCTTGCGCCGAAGCCCGCGTTTTAGCAACATGGGAGCCCCTGTTCAAATGACCGCCGAACAATTACAGAACCTTATTCAGGGACTACAAAGTTCTTTTGTAGAACAAATCAACACGCTACGTGCCGCAACCAGAACATCGGTGACACTCAATAACCACAACGGGAATTTCGCGCGATGTTCCTCGCGCTTCAGCGGCACAGAAGCTGAGACATTTTTATCGATGCCATAAAAGTGTATCAAGAATGCACGGACATTTCGAATGAAAATGCATTAAAAGAGTTACCGATGCTCCTTACGGGTTTAGCCGTAGAGTGGTGGTCGGGCGTAAAAGCAACAACCAACTCTTTCGATGATGCGTTGCGCGATCTGAAGCAGGCATTTAGCACGCGGAAACCAGCTTATAAAGTGTTCACAGAACTGTTTTCAGAGGAACAAAGTGCTGGCATGAAAACAGACATATTTGTATGCAAGTGCCGGTCGCTGCTGTCGCAGATACCAGAGCAAGAACGTTGCAAATCGACATGCTCTACGGACTTCTCCACTGTAACGTGAGAAAACGGGTAAGACATGATGAAGTTATGACCTTCGACGACCTCCTACGGCTCGCGCGAACAGCTGAGGAGTGCTACTACCAGGTCTCGCGCTTACAGGTATACGCGCATGCCAATGGGACTCAAGAACTCGGGAGCGACTTTCCAAAGACTAATAGATCGCTTTCGTTGTACGTTACGTGACGTGCGTGTATTCGCTTATTTGGATGACCTAGTGGTAATATCAGAGACGTTTGACAAACATCTAACCAATTTAAAAACTGTATTCGCCCGCCTCAAACAGTTCGGCTTGTGCGTAAATCGGGAAAAGTATGTGTTTGCCAGAAAAACGGTAAAATTTCTGGGATATGTCATTACCCAGAAAGGCGTGGAAACTGACCCGGACAAAGTGGCCGCCATCTCCAAAATGATGCCCCTGCGAACCGCTAAGCATATTCTGACATTTTTGCAGACGTGCTCATGGTACAGGCGCTTTGTTGTTAATTTTTCACAGGTCGCCAAGCCTCTAAGTGACCTGCTCAAGAAGGACGCCGCTTGGAGATGGGGCGACGCCGAGAACGAAGCCTTCCTGACGCTGAAGAGGGCCCTCACTACGGCTCCAGTGCTGCGCCAGCCGGACGAGAAGCTGCCGTACACGATACGTACGGACGCCAGCAGTTATGCGCTGCGTGCAGATTTGCTGCAGGGGGAGGGTGCCGACAAACGTCGTGTCGAATACGCAAGCCGCTTGCTGACACCCGCCAAGCGCAAGTACCACACTACCGAGCGCGAGGCACTCGCGGTGGTATTCGTTATCAAAAAGTTTCGCGGGTACATCGACGGAACTCAGGTAGTGGTGGAAACCGACCACCAAGCACTGAAGTGGCTCATGGGCATGCGCTCGCCAGCGGGGCGGCTCGCCCGGTGGGCGTTGACGCTACAGAAATACGACCTGCAGATTCGTTACTCGCCAGGACGCCGTAACGTCGTGGCTGGCACCCTGTCCAGGCCCACCTGCGACAACGAGAACGAGGGTGAATATGGCTTGTGCACATTTGTCGTCGACCTGCCAAAGACAATCGCCACGGATGTGCGAAAAGAACAGCTAGCCGACCTGGAGGTGAAGAAGAGTATCACCTGCTTCGAAGCCGACCACCCGGACCGTCCGAATTGGACTGCGCGCGGCTACTTGATGATGGACGGCGTGCTGCATTGGTATGTTGCAGATGCAACAGCGAAGAGGCGCAGCTCGTAGTTCCCGAGGGCGGCTGCCAGCGGGTGTTGCGCGAATACCATGACTCACCCACTGGGGGTCATTACGGCGCTTAGAGGACACTGCGGGTCATTACGGCGCTTAGAGGACACTGCAGCGCATCGCTAGCCGCTACTACTGGCCAGGTATGAGGTGTTACATCACCGAGTACGTGAAAGGCTGCCTGCAGTGCCAGAGGTACAAGCCGTCCACGATGAAGCCGGCCGGTCTGCTGCATACGACGCCGCCAACGCAAAGATTCGAGACGGTTGCCGTGGATCTGTTCGATCTGCTTTTGTTTTTTGCAAAAGTCAAAAGTATGTCATGTTTGGTATCATATGAAGGGCCTCGTCGAGGGCTGGTGTAGAGTAATAAAATTAGCCGTCAAATGTAAATTTTTCATTGATGCTGGAGACGTAGTGAAGCTCAGCATAGCTGAGCCCTCGCTAGTCATATACTATTTTGGTTGATGATAGATTCACTATCTATATATCTATCTATTTATCTATATTTGGATTCATCTCGAGCATCGCAAAAATTTTGCTCACGGGTACAGGTCAAACCATTCATGGAATAATTTTAATATTATTTTATTAGATGTGGTTTAAAGTGGAATAGGGCCTTTTTGGGGTCTCATATTTTTACTGTGAGTGGTTTTCGTGTAAAAAATCAAAAACTGTGCATATTGGTACCTTGAAACAATGGATCCCAGAGGCCATGTCTATCTTTAAGAAGAATCACGCAGTTATCCGTCACTTTTGACAATCTGTCTATGAACTTTAAATGATTGTATCATTTAATAGAACATTGATATCAAAGATTTGAAAACAGTGTCATGAATAATAGTCCTGAGCAAAGGTTTTACCATTATTTTAAGTTTATTACACAATACATTTAATTATTTTAAATTTTGACGTTTCGAATAACATAAGTCAATGTTGCCAAATGTGTGATGAAATTACTAAACAAAAAACATATATTCCTAAATGAACTTCACTGAAGACAGTGGCTATTATATATTAGGATTGCTGATGGTAATTTATAAATTTAAAAATTAACTATAACATTTTAATACAAACAGTGTTGCCAAATTATTAAGTAACTAAATAAAAATCAAATGTTCGTAATTAAATTAAAACACTTTGCTTTGTTTGATATCAAAAGAAAGAAAACCATAAGGGCCGGTTTTGAAATGACAAAAAAAATGTGTCATGTCGATCTGCATTTGTTTTTCGTAAAAAGTTCTTAGAAGTAGGTCGTCCTTGGGTTTTAAGAAAACGAAACAATGTGGACGGGTGTGCATGAATGACAAAAATGGTCTACATAGATTAGAATTTGTTTTTTGCAAAATATTGTCAGAAAAGTATCGTGTTTAGAAAAAGTTGTGAGAACTATGTGGTGTTTGGTGTCAAATGAAAGGGCTCGATAAGGGCTGGCGTGTAAAATTAACAAAAATGACCAATGTTGATCGGCTTTTGTTTTTTTTAGAAAAATTTCTCAAAGGTACGTCGAGTTTGGTCTCAAATGAAAGGTCTCGTTGAGGGCTACCGAACAGAATTGACAAAAACGTTCCATTCCGATCGGCTTTTGTTTTCTGCAAAAATTTCTCAAAGGTATGTCGAGTTTGGGCTCAAATGAAACGTCTCGTTGAGGGTTAACGTGCAGAATTGACAAAAATGTGCTATGTCGATTGGTTTTTGTTTTTTGCAAAAAGTTGTTACAAGTGTGTGGTGTTTGGTATCAAATAATAGGTTTCGATGAGGGCTGGTGTGCAGAATTAACAAAAATGGTTAATGTTGATCGGCTTTTGTTTTTTGCAAAAAGTTTTTAGAAGTATGTCGAGTTTGGTCTCAAATGGAAGGTCTCGTTGAGGGCTAGCGTGCAAAATTGACAGAGATATTCCGTTCCGATCGGCTTTTGTTTTCTGCAAGAAGTTCTTCAAGGTATGTCGAGTTTGGTCTCAAATGAAACGTCTGGTTGACGGCTAGCGTGCAGAATTGACAAAAATGTGCCATGTCAATCGGCTTTTATTTTTTGCAAAAAGTTGTCAGAAGTATGTGGTGTCTTGTATCAAATGAAAGGTTTCGTTTAGGGCTAGCGTGCAGAATTGTTCTTTTCCGATCGGCTTTTGTTTTTCGTAAATAATTGTCAGAAGAATGTGGTGTTTGGTATCAAAATAAAGGTCTCGATGAGGGTCTGCGTGAAAAATAAACAAAATTGCGCAATGTTGATCGGCTTTTGTTTTCTGCGAAAAGTTCTCAGAAATATGTCGATTATGGTCTCAAATGAAAGGTCTCGTTGAGGGCTGGCGTGCATAATTAAAAAAAATGTTTCATATCGACTGGCTTTTCTTTTTTGTAAAAAGTTGTCAGAAATATGTCGTGTTTGGTATCAAAATGAAAGGTCTTGGCGTGGGCTCGCGTAGAGAATTGACAAAAATGATCTATGTCGATCGGCTTTTGTTTTATGCAACAAGTTGTCAGAAATATGTCGTGTTTGGTATCGAATGAAAGGTCTCGTTGAGGGCTACCTTGCAGAATTGACAGAAATGTTCCATTCCGATTGGCTTTTGTTTTCTGCAAAAAGTTCTCACAAGTATGTCGAGTTTGGTCTCAAATGAAACGTTTTGTTGAGAGCTATCGTGCAGAATTGACAAAAATGTGCTATGTCGATCGGTTTTTGTTTTTTGCAAAAAGTTGTCAGAAGTGTATGGTGTTTGGTATCAAATGAAAGGTTTCAATGAGGGCTGGGGTGCAGAATTAACAAAAATTGTCAATGTCAATCGGCTTTTGTTTTTTTGCAAAAGGTTGTCAGAAGTATATAGTGTTTGGTATCAAATGAAAAGTCTTGGTGTGGGCTACCGTGCAGATATGATAAAAATGTTTCATGTCGGTCGACTTTTGTTTTATGTAGAAAATTGAAGTATGTCGTGTTTGGTATCAAATGAAAGGTCTCGGTGAGGGCTGGGGTACATAAATGACAAAAATGTTTCATACCGACCGGCTTTTGTTTTTTGCAAAAAATTATTGGAAGTATATCGTGTTTGCAATCTAATGAAAGGTCTTGGAGAGGCCTGAAGTGCAAATATGAAATAATTGTTTCATTTCGATCGGCATTTGTTTTTTGCACTGACAGCGGAGCTCTAGGAAATGCTCGGCGTAGCCGAGAATTCGCTAGTCATATACTATTTTGGTTGATTTCACTATATATATATATATATATATATATATATATATATATATATATATATATTAAATAATCATACGCATCAAGTAAATTTTGCTTCTTTGTATAGGTCAAACCATTCATGTAATAATTTTAAATTTTATTCCATTAGATGTGGTTTAAAGTGGAATAGGGCCTTTATGGGGTCTCATATTTTTACTATGAGTGATTTTCGTGTAAAAAATCAAAAACTAAGCCAAAAAGACAAAGTAAAACAAAAGATCCCAAATGCCATGTCTGAATTTAAGAAGAATTCCGCTGTTATCCGTCACTTTTGACAATTCAATATGTAAATTTAAATTGAATTTTTTTGAAAATGACTACATATATCTTGAATTATATTTTCATACATTATATAAGTGAGCCAAATATATAAAATTAATATTTTATGTTAAATCATTTGTATTAAAAAATTAAATTTTTGATGACATTTGTGACGTTTGTCAATCATTACACTATAATTTAAATAATGATGTAGCAATTTTTGTATTTTATCGAAAAAATATACAAAAATATTAGTATGGAATAGGCTTAAAAGTAATAATATATGTAGCGCAATCAGTATTGTAAGTACATATATGTAATTTTATATTGTATTTGTTATTTTTAAAAATATTTTTAAAATTTCAGCTATAATTATTGAATTGGTGAAGTTACACAAAGTCGAATATATTTATAGAAATAAATAATATATAATTATGGTTAATTATACTACTTAATTATCATAATAGTGCATCTTTATAAATAAGAATATATCTATAAGAATAGAGATATTTATCTACATAAAAATGGAAATAAGATGATTTAAAAAGGATATGAATACTGCATTAATGTTTAAAATTAAGTCGAATAAACAGTTCCGTGAGATGTTTTTTACATTTAAAAAAGAAAACTTTTAAATTCTGGGTCGATAACATGATTGACAGTTCTTCTAAAATGGAATATAATTCATTAAAAATCTAGAAAAAATTTTGATGATAGAATACATTATATTTAAAGACCTAACCTTAAAATAATAAAGAATAATTATACAATATCTACGAAATATAAACCTTTAAATTAAATAATTTCCATACATAGACTTCATTTTATTACGATATGTAGCTACGGAACTAGATATGAATATAATATTAGTGTGAAACTATTCAAGCAACAAAATATGTGTTTGCATAAATATTTATGCTTATAAGTTATATAAAATTATCAATTACAGATGTGAAATTAAATGACAACTAAATCTTAATTATAAACATAACATTTACAGCAACGCAATACGTTGTAGATGAAAAAGTTTTCATTTTATATGAGTATAATAATTTTGTTTTATTATAATACTGTGTATATTAATAATATTTATTGTAATTGGCAGCCAATAATGTTGTGAAATTGAAATTTGGTGTTCAAATAAGGCGCCCTTTCGTACAGTTCTTCTTATTTTACTAACCTATAATGCACTCATTTTCATGATTAAGATTTTGATGGTAAATCATCTCAAAAATTTTATCAACACATGTTTTGTGGAGTGTAGAACAAGTAAATGGTAAATACGCAATTAAACTTTAAACTCAGTTATATTATATTTATCATGTATTATTAGTTAAAACAATTTTCTAAATAAGCTACAAAATCATTTGAGAAAAGTAACTTAAAGAATAAAGAACTTCTGAAACGTTTCTATAATAATTATAAATTCGAAAAATACAGAAATATCGGCGGAGAAGACAGGAAAAAGAAAAAAGTATATATTTGTATGTATATCAGTTATACGTTATAAACTTTTAAAATTTTAGATGGGATATAGGTTAGCAAATGTGTCATTATTTAATCTAAAAATTATATATTCCTCCTTTCATTGAATAACTGTTCTTCATAAGGAATCTCTGGTTTATGAAAAATACTCGGATTTCTAAGTGAAATGATTTACATTTGAAGTTTAGAACAAAAAAGTAAGAATCTATTACAATATTTTTCCATTTATTTATATTTATTATCAATTACAGCTATAAATTTGATTCTTAAACAAGTTCTTCATTTTTAACAATTCTACATAGAAAGAAGCAAAACTTATTGTTTATCGAATACAATGTACCGAAGATAGGAAATGTTTCATTTAAGGTGAGTATATATTTTAATTTATTTAATTTTATCGTTTTCTTTAAATATTGTTATAATTATTGTCAGCCGGTACGTTTGTGTGAACAAGAGTAGTCTTAACCATATAATTAATAATTAATTTTTATTTATATGGTCTTAACAGGATGATGGGTTTATCTCACAACCTCGGTGTGCGTTGACCCTTCAAAGGCTGGCTTTATGTAGGCTAATTATTTGCACCATTGAAATCCAAGTACATTTTGTCATAAAACAAAGGCTGACAACCTACATATATTGGTAGAATATAAGAACATTTTGCTATAATACAAGCTTCTCTTCAGCTGAAAATCTGAGCCAGTTAAATGCAAGCAAATTTTTAAATGAAACTAGCACTATTCCATTTAAGAACGCTGTGCCAATTTGTCAAGATATACAATCCGTAACCCCGTTGAAAAGATTTTGAAAAGAAGTAAAATTCCTTTAAAAATCCATCAGTTTCAAACTCCTGTTATGAAATCTAATCATACAGATGATCAGTAAGAAATGATAGGCACGTGACCTGCGTAATTCGCAAATTTTATTCCTTGTTATATTTATAGCGTTCATTCATTATTTCTCTTTATTGTCTTTATTATTTGCGTTTCCTAATTACATTTTAACAACGGTTAATTAAATAAATTAATTAAAAATGAATAACATATTGTTACATTTAATATAAAATTACTAAAATAAAATCTGATTAATAAAAACTCGCAAGCCCGTGAACTTTAATTTCAATTTTTTTTCCTGGTTCCTGGAAGCATAATTATACTGCCCTTAAAGAAAATTTCTAGTCACGTGACAATATCACTTGCTTTTGATCATTCTATATAAATATTCCAAGTAATTTTATTATTGCATATACCTATAAATTATTAAATCTGATTTTACAATATACTGTTACTGAATTATCTAAAAAATATTGTTAAACTATCGGTAACTAATATTTCGTATTTACCACAACGTCCTGTCGTTAGTACAGATCGTTTACTTTCCGGCTTTTATTAAATTATAATTTTATAATTAGGCATGCTAGGACAAACAATTTTTGTTTTGTTACTTGATTGTTCTTTTACTTTGTGTAAGGCAGTTTATTGTTATTGTGTGTTTATTGTTCTTGCAATATATCGACTTTCTAATAAACTAATAATAATTAAAATTTCTAAACTGCAGAATAATAAATAAAAAATAATCCCGTTTATTGTGCCGCCTAATTTGAATCTAAGGTGAGAATTTATATTTAATTTCTATTATTCAACTATAGATGATTCCAGGATTAAAGAGTTATTGTTTTTTGTATTATAATTATTAATAAAATGACATAAATTACTACAATTTCCATATACCTACCTACATTGTAATGCTGGCCAAGTATTTTAATTTCTATTTTACTGTAGGTGTGAAAATAATCTGCAGTTGCAAAACGATAAGAGGGAAAGAATATATCGTCAAGATAGAAAAAAAAGTGTTCCTGTTCGAAGTTGAAGCCTGACTTATTGCTGATAATAGTAACACAAGCCTGACATTTGCTGGTAAAAGTAACACTGAAAATAACAACGCACTCAAAACCTGTATGTTTTTATATTAATTCCTGTAATAAAACAAGTGTAGCAAAATGCCAACTAAAAGTAAAAATAATCGCCTTAAGCGTAAACAAAGATACGAGAAAAATATAGATAACAAAAATTGCTGTAGTAATTCGGATAGTGTAGTAGAAAATGTTTATATAAATCATCAGGTTAAGTCAGGCAATGCGGGAAAATTATTATTACTAGAACACAGTAAGATAGTGAAGTAGAATATAATATAAAAACGGGTAATTTAAATACAGGTAGTGAAACAGTTGGCAATCAAATACAGCTAATAGAACGTGATTATAATACTTTAATAAATCCTGCAGGATATTTAGAAGACATTCATATAGACTTTTACTTTTCGTTAGAACGTTCAGTAACTGAGTTCGACCCTCAGCCTACAGTGTATGTAGATGCTCCAGACCGAATAGTTGCAATTGAGCAAGGGACAACACACCTACAAATTTTATTCGTGCCAGGTGCAAATACTGGGAGCGTTGGGCATTGGGTTACAGCATATTATGACGGATTAAAAATTACAATTTACTATAGCATGAATTCCCAAAATTTAACTGCAGGTGTTAAATTATATTTAGAAAGATTATTCCCCTATAGTCCCACAATTAGATTAGTTCAACAACAGACTAATACTTATGATTGCGGGTTGTTTGCGATAGCTTTCTTTACAAGTTTAATACTTAACCGTAATCCTGAGAATGAAACTTATGATTGTAATAGACTTAGATCACATGTTTTACAAAAAAAAGTGTGGCTTGAAAGTGAAATTAAATCAAAATATCAAATCCGCAACAACTTAAAACTACATTTAAAACTAATACATAGTGAACTAGCTTATAATTTACATCCGGTTGAGTTTGACATAGTAGACTCACAAATTAGACTAAAGGTGGATCAGTTAAGTTTTCAGAAGTACCTTAAACAGAAAGCAAAATTAAACAAACTCATAGATTTCCATAAAAGTTTAGTGACTAGTGACAGTAGAAAAAGTGCTTACCAACATAAATTCTATCCCAGGATCATCAACCTTTCAACAGTTAAGTTCAAGGATGAAGAAAACCAACTTCTGGAAAAAGGATTGTCGTTTGCTCCGTCCTTACCAGTTAAAGAGAAAGACATTTTACAGCTTGCCATAGATACGGAAAAAATTGTTAAGGACAATAGTGATTTACAAATAAATTCCACACAATTAATTATAAATAATTTAAAAAATATGAAAAACAGTAAGACCCCTCCATCTCGCACTTTACACTCCATCAAAAACAAAATTATTAAGAACAATCTCATTTTGATCAAAGCAGATAAAGGGAACACTATAATAATTTTAAATAAGGATGTATATGTAAATAAAATTGAAATTTTTTTGTCTGATTCTAATATTGTCAATTAGAAAATAAATATTGTTACTACAATAAAAATCCATCTGCTCCAATTTTATATGGTCTCCCCAAATTACATAAGACAAATGTTCCAATTAGACCTGTAGTGTCTTATGTCCAAGCTCCATCTTATAAAATTTGTAAAAAATTAAATCAATTGTTACTTGAAGGCCTCAGTTTAAAATCTAAATTTGGGGTAAAAAATACAATAGACTTAGTCGAAAAAATTTAAGATATTGATATACCACCGGGTTCAAAATTAATTTCATTTGATGTTGTTAGTTTATTTACGTCAGTACTAGTTCACGAATTAAAAATTATCTTAAATGACCTTATAAGTAATAGTTCTTTGGATCTTAATTATCAAACAGAATTAAAAACTCTTGCAGATTTATGCTTAAACCGAAATTATTTTCAATTCCAAAATGGATATTATAAACAAATTAATGACTTACCGATGGGTTCTCCAATAAGTCCTTTATTGGCGGATATCTTCATGGGCCATTTTGAAAAATCTTTCTTTAACTTGAACTCTAGTTTATTAAAAAATATTATTATTTGGCATAGATATGTTGATGATATTTTTTATTTGTTCAAAGGCACTGATAGACAGTTGGAACAGCTTTTATAATTATTAAATTCAATGAACCCTCATATTAGGTTTACTACGGAAAAAGAAATTGAAAATAGTATAAATTATTTAGATGTAACCATTTCCCGGGTCAATAATCATTTAGAATTTAAAATTTACAGGAAAGAAACTTTTAATGATTGTATTGTATTGTATGTATATGAGGGTTTTTAAGCGTTTTGTCGCTTTTTGTCAACGCGACCTAGAAGATCTATTGTGACAGCCCTTACTTAGTTTTCCGGAAGTAGATCCAGATTTTTGGTGAAGCCGATTAGGCCTCAAGTACCTGAAGTACTTGTTTCGTGACATGTTTTACTTGCATTTTAGTGATGCAGGTTGTCAGCCTACAGTCTCTGCAAGGCCAGCACACACCGAGCCGTTGTGCGGCAACCCATCCAATTGGACAGGGCGAGCTATGTTGCTTATCTACACGATCAGACAAGACACGCCACGACCACACAACCGTACTGGCTGACAACTTTTAATGATACAATAATTCCATCTTGCTCAAATCATCCGACAAACATAAAATTATCAGTTTTCCATAGTTTAATAAATAGATTACTAAAAATTCCACTGTCACCAACCAAATTTCAAGATGTACTAGATGTAATAAAAACATATATATATATATATATATATATATATATATATATATATATATATATATATATACAGGGTGTTAATACTAAGTTGTACCATCCGAAAACGGTAGTTAGAACTCATTGAGATAAACAACTTTTCTTAGTACAAATTTTTGATTTGGAGCCCTAGTTCATAGTTATTGGCGTTCTTTTGTTTTTTGAAAAATCGTCATTACTCCCTTATTTTAAGAGATATTGAAAAAATACAAAAACTTTCAGCATTTGCTTTTAGTTCCCTAAAACTTTTGTATTTACAATTATTTTCTATTTTATCAAATGACAAAATGGCGACCGATCAAAAATTTCAAAACAAGATATTTTGAAAACCACTCGATCGATTTTTGAAAATAAAACTTTACAAAATCCTTATACTATCTACCAACAAATTCCTGAAAAATTTTTATTCGATCTGTCGAAAAAAAATTTTTATTCAAATTTTATTACAAGATAAATTTTAACAAACTGCAATAATAATTTAAAACAAAGTAGGCTTGCTGCCATTAAACAAAAAAATAAACAAGAAAAACAAGAAACAAACAAGAAAAAACACAATGAACAATGAAACTGCAAGGTTTTAAATTATTTTTGCAGTTTGTTAAAATTTATCTTGTAATTAAATTTGAATAAAAATATTTTTTCGACAGATCGAAAAAAAATGTTTCAGGCATATGTTAGTAGATAGTATAAGGATTTTATAAATGTTTTATTTTCAAAAATCGATCGAGTAGTTTTCAAAATATCTTGTTTTGAAATTTTTGATCGGCCGCCATTTTGTTATTTGATAAAATAGAAAATAATTGTAAATACAAAAGTTTTAGAGAACTAATAGCAAATGCTGAAAGTTTTTGTATTTTTTCAGTATCTCTTAAAATAAGAGAGTAATGACGATTTTTCGAAAAACAAAAGAACGCCAATAACTATGAACTGGGGCTCCAAATCAAAAATTTGAACTAGGAAAAGTTGTTTATCTCAATGAGTTCTAACTGCCGTTTTCGGATGGTACAACTTAGTATTAACACCCTGTATATATATATATATATATATATATATATATATATATATATATATATGTTTTTATTACATCTAGTACATCTTGAAATTTGGTTGGTGACAGTGGAATTTTTATATATATATATATATATATATATATATATATATATATATATATATATATATATATATATATATATATATATATATATATATATATATATATTGGACAAACCGCTCGACATTTTATAACCCGTTTTAAAGAGCATGAGAAATCCTTCCGTTTGAATAAAAATGATTCTAATGTAGCTAAACACATGATTGATAATAACCATAGTTTTAGTTTGGAAAATTTAAAAGTTTTACATGTTTCACACAATTTCTTTCAACTAAACTATTTGAAAAGTTTTGAAATCAAAAAAGCCGCTCAAAACGGTAAATTATTAATGAATGAACATCTGGATTTATTCCATTCGCCCTTACTTAAAGGTATTGCCGAAAATTTCCAAATAGCTTCATAAACCTTGTTTCATAGAATCCTTTCATTGTATAGTATTTAAGATGTGTAACGATAATTGTACTTTTACTCCTGATGATGGCATGTAGCCGAAACTAG
Organism: Stenolophus ochropezus; assembly: GCA_035578165.1. Classification (NCBI taxonomy): domain Eukaryota; kingdom Metazoa; phylum Arthropoda; class Insecta; order Coleoptera; family Carabidae; genus Stenolophus; species Stenolophus ochropezus. The sequence goes on from JAQOWZ010000037.1 coordinate 1,228,060, forward strand.
TTGAGTCAATAAAATTATTTTTGTGGACATCACCAAGTGTTTTATTTAGTTTATTTTCTTACTTGAAAAATGTTCCACTAAGTGCCGACAACATCCTCAATTAATATTATAAGAGAAAATTATTTAAAACGTAAGGCGAACGAAACGGACGAAGAACGAGCTAAACGTCTAAGAGAGTCCGACATATATAATTTAAAATATAAATCCAATGAAACTATAGAACATAAAAAAATCGTATAGAAAAACAAAAAGAAGTAAATTCAAATTCTATCGCTCGCGAAACGTTACAGCAGAAAGCAAATAGATTGGAAACACTTAAAATAAATTTTAAAAATTATGTTCAAAATGAAACAGTAGAACAAAATTCTGAAAGATTAAAAAAATTAAAATTTAATTTTAGAGAATATTTAGCTAAAGAAACGGTTGAACAAAAAAATAAACGGTTACAAATACTTAAAACAAATTTCAATAATTACATACAAAATGAAACAGCAGAACAAAAGGAGAATAGATTAGCAAGACTTAAAGGGAATTTTCAAAATTATTTACAAATTGAAACATTAGATGAAAAACGGATAGGCTGCAAAAGGTAAAATTTAATTTCAAAGAATATATTAAGAGTGAAACTCTCGAGCAGAAACAAAGACGTTTAGAAAAATATAGAGATAACTTTGATTATTTAGTTAAAACGGAAACTGTAGAACAAAAACAAAAACGATTAACGAAAAATATCATAATTAATAAAAATAAAATTAAAACGCGTAAAAACAAGGTTTCTAATGGTACACATATGTTAGCAAGGGGAGCATTAGGAGTTCAAATTGAGCCCCATTCCTTAGGAGCAATGAATGTTGTCTGTTTATATTGTTCCTCTGTTAATTTTTCATACGAAAAGTCCTCGGACGGCAAATTTACTTATTGCTGTCGAAAGGGAAAAATTAAACGTAGATCATTTAAATGAGTTCCCTGAATATATTAAAAATCTAATGTTAGGTAAAGATTCAGATAGCAGAAACTTTAGAGAAAATATTAGACAATACAATAGCGCGTTAGCATTCGCATCGTTTGGGGCTAAAATTTCTGCGCCTCCAGGCAAATGGCCCTACTGTTTCCGTATCCACGGCCAAATTTACCATGATTCTGCCAGCTCAATGTACCCTAAACCAAATGAAACAGAAAAATATGCCCAATTATACATAATTAATTCAAATGAAGCGTTAGAGAAAGAATGAACTTAGAGTATAATAAAAATTGTAAGCCAAATATCATGGGTCAATTAGATGTAATACTTAGGGAGGTTAATCCGTATTGTCAGGCGTATATGATGTTGAAAGAAGTAGAGCAGAGGGAAATAGCCAAAGCTAACCAAACAAATCAGTCAATACCGAAAATAAATTTGTAGATTGTAAATGATAGAAAAAAAGATAAACGTAGGTACAATATTCCCACATGTAATGAAGTTGCAGTTGTTTTTACATCCAACGATGGTGAGCTACCAATATATAGAGATATTTGTGTACATCCGAGAGCTGGCGGTTTAGTTCGAATAAATCAGTTTAGTGAAAACTGCGACCCCATGTCCTATCCTTTACTATTTCCTCGCGATGAATGTGGCTGGAACATGAATTTAAAACAAGCTGACGATGTTAAAAAACAAAGTATGTTACAATTTTACATGAATAGATTAGTGGTTAGAAACACATTTAACCCATGTTTAGAAGCCGGTAAACTAACCCAACAATATATTGTAGATGCGTATGTTAAAGTCGAAGACGAAAGATTAACGTACATTAGATTAAATCAGCCTACTCTTAGGGTAGAGCTATATAGTGGGTTTATGGACCACATTAATAATTTGGCAAACAATGAAGGTGGAAAAGCAGGCACCATGATTATGTTACCGTCAACATTTCAAGGTGGTAGTCGATTCATGCTAAAAATGTACCAAAATTCCATGTCTATTGTTAGAGAATTTGACCGCCCTGATCTATTTATAACAGTGACATGTAACCCAAAATGACCAGAAATTGTACAACAGTTGCGCGAGGGTCAAACCTCTACAGACCGCCCAGACATAACCGCCAGTTTTTAATGGAAAAATAAAAAGTATGTTGCATGAATTTTTACATGACAATATTTTTGGGAAAGTTGTAGCATTCATATTTGTAATTGAATTTCAAAAACGCAGTCTACCTCACATGCATTTATTATTAACTTTAGATAGTGTAAGTGAAATCCGTAACAAAGTTGACATTGACGAAATAGTCAGTGCAGAAGTTCCTGACGAGGACGCAGAACCAGAATTGTACCAATTAGGTCGTTCACATATGACTCATGGTCCGTGCGGTATTCTAAACAAAAATTCGCCCGGTATGAACGAAAATAAATGTTCAAAAATGTTCCCTAAAGATTTTAGAAATGAAACACATGAGAACATTAACGATTATCTCCTGTATAAACGGTCAAATAATAATGCAAAAATGTACATTCTTTGGAAAAATGGTTTAGTTAAATACACGGTAGACAATAGGTGGATAGTTCCGTACAATCCATATTTGTTAAAAAAAATTATAAAAGATGGACCGAGAGAGTATGGAAACCGCATCTGAGGAGGTAGGAAGCAGTAAGTAACTATTTTAAACAATAATTTGTTATTAATATTTCTTACTAAATTTATATTTTTGTACATAAAGATACTACGCGAGCCAGGGTAGGTGACCTGGAAACTGCTGTGGGGACTTTGATGGAGTTCATGAGGACTATAAAGACCGACTTAGAAGAAATGAAGCAGTCCTCAGGCCAGGCCCAGGGCGAGTCCTCAGGGCAGGCCCAGGGCGAGTCCTCAGGCCAGGCCCGGGGCGAGTTTTCAAGCCAGGCCCGGGGAGAGTCTTCAAACCTAGCCAGGGGCGAGTCTTCAAGACTGAGAGAACCTGAGAACCTAGCACTGGAGTGCAGCAGTTTCCAGGGTAATCCTCGCGGAAACTACCGCAGAAATCCCCGCGGAAACTACCGCAGAAATCCCCGCGGAATCAACCGCGGAGCTTACCGCGGTAACAGGGGATTTTACAGAAATAATGTCCCAGTAAATAATAAACATTTATGTAAACATATATACATATACATTTCATACACAAAATTTCTTACAGAAAATGATGCAATGGTGGGCATTACTTAATATAATGAAAAAAAAAATAATTATTTAAAATTAAGTAGGTTATTTTTAAATTATAAGTTAGTATATTTAAGATTATTGTAGCGTGGGCTAATATGGCCCTGTTGGTGATGTAGCGTGGGCTAATACGGCCCTGTTGGGGAGAGGGGAGCCATGCGCGTGGAACGTGATGCTGTCTGCACGTCATGATATATTTTTAAGTAAAAAGCTGAATGCAATTGTATTTGTTGTGACATTGTACTCATTGTATTATAGTTATATGTGTATTAGAATATATGTTTTGAAACCGAATAAAAGGTGTTACATTATTTAAAATATTTTTATATGTAAGCGTTGTTATGAAGATATTTTAATGATGTAGAGTAGCTAAAATAAAAGTCTGAAATAATTGCAATCAATATAATTAATTAAATAATTGTACACTCTGATACGAAAATAACAATAAATATATAATACGCCAATCACGTCTTCTAATTTGGAACACCCTGAAAAGGAAAGTCAAAGAGTAAGCTAATGCTTAGTGAAACACATTGCACACAACTATATATCATTCGCACACACAACAACACTCACACTCAACAACAAACCAGGTAAGACGGGTAAAATTGAAAAGGATACTCCTCGAAAGGAGTGTCACATATCGAATCCACGATATGCCGGCTACCGAATCCACGGTAGCAGAACACTCGAAATCCATCGAGCAACTTGACATCTCCCACAGTGAGTTATACCAAGGCTTCAGGAGTATGAGTGAAAGCCGAGTACAAACCCATACTCCACCTCCCCACCGAGATGCAAGCGAAACTAAGGCACCTGTTCCAGCAGGGCACCGTTGGCACCAGGGTACCCTGGTGCGTCGCGCCTCGGCTTCACCCTCCTGTCAATGCAGTGTTAACGGGTTTACGCGCCGCGGATAGGGATAGGATAAAATCAAGATCACACTACAGTAAATATACTGTCTCACACTCAGTAACTCATAGGTATTGTGTCTCACCTATTGAATCAAACACCTCCGACACTTATCTCACGACTGCCAATAGAGTACTGATTCAAATAAACAATAACTGCATGTTATAAACTCTGTGTTATCAAACACATTGTAACTAATTAATTCAATTAAGAAAGATTGGGAGTGAAGTAAGTTGTTATCTAATGCTTGTAAATAATTACCCTCTAACAGTTCGGCCATCCTGAAAAACTCTCGCCCTCGAGAAGTTAATTTTCAATTCCATGAACATCATCATCTGACACAGTCTGTCACTTTCTGAATTATTCATCAAATCTTTTACTAGTACCCATCGTTTCATGTTGTCCACTGCTATTACGTTTTTATATCCGCATCTCATGCTCCTATTTGATCCATTCATTTCCACAACTAGATATCTTCGTTTGAATAAACCTCCTCTATTTTAAATGGTCCAGCATAATGTAGCAATAATTTTTTTTTTTGCTTTTTCCCTCTATCACTGTATATTATTTCTTTACAAAAACAAGATCTGCGCAACTGAATTTTTGTGGAGCTTTTGTTTTTATGTGAAATCAAACTGCTTGTTTTTGTTAATCGTTTTCTATTTTCTTAGCAACCTCTTGTCGCGTTTCTGTTATATCGATAATTACTGCTCTGAATTTTGTTCGTCAGCCTTGAGTCATTTGGTGCTCTTGGACGGTAACTGTACAATAATTCGCTAGACGTTTTTCCAGTTTCTGCGCAATTAGTATTGTTAACTGAGAATTGAACTCCTGATACTCTCTTATCCCAATGTTTGTCATCGGTCCTGGAAGTTGCTAAGGCAGCTAAAGCTGTTCCGTTGAACCTCTCACCACTGGTCCATAATGTTTGCAAAGTTGTTCACATTCTTTAGATGTAAAGCTGATCCAAGTCATTAATTGATCTTGTCGGTACACCAAACATATCGATTATGTATTGTTAGAAATTTAGAACCGGTTTTGTTTTCGTTGTTTTTTTTTTTTTACTGCTCGTAGCAAAGTGAATTTTGTAAATTCTTCTACGATAACAATTACATACTTGTTGCCCGAATCCGCTCTTGTTGAATGGTCCTAAGTGGTCCATGTGAATGGTATGAAAAGGCACAACTACTTTTCGTATTGGGTGAAGAAATCCTTCTCGTTTTCCTTTTGGTACTTTATGATACAGACCTGCTTTGCAGCAGTTTATATATTTCCTCACATATTCTCGCATTTTAGGAAACCATTATGTTTCAGTTAGCTTGTTCAACATTTTCTCCACCCCGAAGTGACCGAAATCATCATGAGGATTCTTCACTATCTCTCGTGTTAGACTCCGGGGTACAACCCATTGCAGTCCTTTACAAGTAATGCGATATATTCGACCGTTTTTTTTTTTAAGCAATAATCTTTATAAATTGATTTTGTCGTAGTCAGTTTCAGTTGTTTTACTAAGAACCTGTGATATTTAGTTTTTTTTTTGTCATACGAGTCCGTTGTGTCTTGGCCTTCTATCGACTTAACGCATCTACATGACTCATCCTCGTACCCTGTCAGTATTCCACGGAAAACGTAAATTCTGGAGTTGTAACCTACAGCGAATGCATTAATGCATTTCCTAAAAAAAGGTTTGCTAGTCCGATAAAGTGCCGAATTTGAAGTACGTTTTCTGGTGTTTGGAAGTCACTTAAAGCACGGATCTTTTCTTTACCGGGAAGTATTCCGTCAGCGTCAATATCAAAACCTAAGTAACTCTCCTATGTTCTCTAGAAACTTCCAATATAATTTTCAATCTTCGAAGTCTGGGACTGAACAAAGTATGTCATCTAGATATGCTAGTACTATCGAATCTCGTAATCGTCTAAATATTTTATTCACCATACGTTGAAATACACTTGGAGCATTTGTTAAACTGAAGAGCATCCTAGTAAATTCAAACTGGCCATCTGGAGTGACAAACGATGTTCGATGTCGTGATTTTCAGTTACAGGTACCTGATAGTATCCTGAGGTCATATCTAGACTGTCTTCCTTGCATATGGTTCCGCGCGCAACTTCTTTTTCTTTTTTATAAGATCATTATTTGATAAATTTCAAACGGGTAATATGCGAGTCCCTTCTTCATCCGTCGAAAATACGCATCATGGTAAGTAGTGTTCTTGATTTTCCTTAGAACATACGCTACGGTCAATGAACCTATTTCCCGTAGAGTTCACAAGACATATTATATTCCCAGCATAACCTGGAGGTATAACTACTGCTTCCATTGTCCATAACGTTTTGTTTTTTTTTACTGGTCACGCACCGATCACAACTATATATCATTCGCACACACAACAACACTCACACTCAACAACAAACCAGGTAAGACGGGTAAAATTGAAAAGGATACTCCTCGAAAGGAGTGTCACATATCGAATCCACGATATGCCGGCTACCGAATCCACGGTAGCAGAACACTCAAAATCCATCGAGCAACTTGACATCTCCCACAGTGAGTTATACCAAGGCTTCAGGAGTATGAGTGAAAGCCGAGTACAAACCCATACTCCACCTCCCCACCGAGATGCAAGCGAAACTAAGGCACCTGTTCTAGCAGGGCACCGTTGGCACCAGGGTACCCTGGTGCGTCGCGCCTCGGCTTCACCCTCCTGTCAATGCAGTGTTAACGGGTTTACGCGCCGCGGATAGGGATAGGATAAAATCAAGATCACACTACAGTAAATATACTGTCTCACACTCAGTAACTCATAGGTATTGTGTCTCACCTATTAAATCAAACACCTCCGACACTTATCTCACGACTGCCAATAGAGTACTGATTCAAATAAACAATAACTGCATGTTATAAACTCTGTGTTATCAAACACATTGTAACTAATTAATTCAATTAAGAAAGATTGGGAGTGAAGTAAGTTGTTATCTAATGCTTGTAAATAATTACCCTCTAACAGCGTGAGTTTACGTCTTGTGTGTGTTTTACGTTCGCGAAGTGTTTTCACTGTGTGTGCTTGCACGAACGATACAAGATGGAGGGTGTACATTGTCCACGTTATTTGGGCGGAGACTGGGCTCAGTTTGTGCAAATGATTGACGCATATGCATTGTTAAAAGATTGGTCAGAAGAAAAGAAGTTAATAGCGCTACCATTATTTTTGTGTGAGCCGGCTAGGCAAACTTTTAATGGCCTTGCAGCCGGGACGCGTGCTAACTGGTCTGCTACGTGTGATGCACTGAAGGTTGCGTTTACGCCGGATGACAACAACAAGGAACAAATATTCCGAGCGAGGCGGTAGCAAGATGGAGAAACTATTGCTACCTTTGCTGCAGTGTTGCGCGCATTAGGCGAAGAAGCGTTTCCAGTCCATAGTAAGGAAACACGGGAACAATTGTTGGTGCAACAATTTTTGCGGGGTCTACCGATGCAAGTGGCTGAAGAAACTGCGCGTCAGAGTCCTACAACGTTAACTGTTGCAGTTACGGCCGCACAGACAGCGTCGAAAGTACGTCGAGCAATCAGTAATATCCACGAGTCGGCGGGGACAAAACAAGACTCACCAACAGCACGAACGAGTGCGGGGCAAGTATGTTCTACATCTTGTCCGATTTCTCGAGAGGTAGAGGACTTACGGGATGAAATAAGAAACTTGGCATCTGCAGTGAAAAAGATGATGTTACGTCAAGTATCTTTTGAAGACGAGAGAGATAGTCGCCGTGAATCGTCTATGTCTCCCGTGAGAGGACAAAAATGGTCACCTGTTTCAAACAGACGAAACAATGAGAAGTCGGTTGAATCAAACACAATCGAGAGGACATCAATCCGCGCGAATAAAAATAATGAAGAGGAAATTAGATGTTATGCGTGCAGGGGGCGTGGTCACATCGCTAGAGAATGTCCGACACGGCGTAGACGAACCGATAGAAGAGTTGAAAACAACTTCGCAACTCCGGGAAACTAAGGAGAACTGATTCAAACCCCTCTGGATCAGTTCAGCAGAGTGAAGGGGTGATACAAGAAGAAGACAATTACCGTGTGGGTGAAATCGTTGCCGGAGACGCACCTGTAATACGGATTATAAGTAAAGTAAATGGACGTTCAGTTAAATGTCTTATTGACACCGGTGCGTCACGATGCCTTATTCGCGAAAGTGTGTGGAAACAAATCGGTGGTTCTCGGTTGGGACATGAAAATTTATTAGTGACTCAGGCAAATAGTGACCCACTTCGAATTATCGGACAGTGGTGCAAATCGTTTTAGGACAGTTTACTGCTAGCGTTGAAGTAAAGCCTGATTTATACATTGCATAGAATAGAATGGAATAGAATAGAATAAGGAATGGAATAGAATAGAAATATGAAACAATGTAAACGCATGGAACCATTTATACATGCACAAAATGGAATAGAATAGAATAGGAAATGAATCATTTTTATTTCCTATTCTATTCCATTCCATTCCTGTTCCATTCGTGTTACTCCGGCGATATTCGTGAAGTTACGTCTGTTGCTTGATTACGCGTCTGCGCTGTTTCCAGCTTTATTTCTTTGTTTGGCTTGCTTTTATTTGTTAGTTTTGTTTATCCGACACCATAGCGTGATCATAGCCAAGCCATCATGATAGACGATATCAAGTTAATATCTCTAATAGAGAAATATCCGGTAATGTACGACAGTAAAAGGGCCGACTACCGGAACAAGAACAAACAGGAGAATGTGTGGCGGTCACTAAGTACAATTTTAAATGCAGAAGGTATGTTGTATAGAGAAATATTGTATAGCAATGTAAAAAATATTATTTATTGTTTCAGTTAGTGAAATACAAACAAGGTGGAAGTACCTTCGGCAGAGGTACTCCAAAGAGAGAAGTAAGATGTCGGCGTCTGGATCTGCTGCAGACTATGGGGAGTGGGAATTGATGAAATACCTACACTTCTTGGCTCCAGTAGTCAAGCCAAGGAAGTACGTGAGCAACATTTAAGAATGTTTAGTTTATTTATTACTTCATTAATTTATTGTTTGTTAACAATATACATATAGGGTGTTTGAAGTCTTGTGATTTAATTTTTAAGGGGTGATTAACCACCTTAAAAGAAGGTGATTAAACCTAAAACGCCTTAACAAAAGTTGAATAATAAGAGAGATATGATTTTTTTAACAATTTATCAATTAACAATTTATAACGATTAACATTTTATTTTATTTACATCAGTTGTTCGAAGTTATCGCCCTGTTGTTGAACGCAAAGTCTCGCTCGACGTATCCATGAATCGGCATAACTTGCAAGTCCTAGGCCTTGCCGTCGAATTGTCGTCGCAGCTGCTTCAACACGGTTACGAAGATCTTCCAAGTCAAGTATTTCATTGGTGTATACCATATTCTTCATAAGGCCCCATAAATAAAAGTCTAGCGGTGTCAGATCGGGTGACCGAGGAGGCCACGGAACAGGACCACCTCGACCAATCCATTTGTTTTCAAATGCAATGTTCAAATGCTGGCGAACTAAACGATTAAAATGCGCGGGTGCGCCATCGTGTAAAAACCACATTTGTCGACGTACATCCAAAGGAACCTCTTCTAAGAGTTCTTGCAAATGATTTTGCAAAAATAATAAATAATCATTTCCAGTTAATCGATGTGGAAGCACAAAAGGGCCAACAAGTTGCCCGTTGACCAGTCCGGCCCAAACGTTTATCGAAAATCTGTGCTGAAAATGATTGCGACGAACAGCATGTGGATTTTCGACCGCCCAGATATGAGTATTATGACAGTTATTTATGCCATTACGTGTAAAAGTTGCTTCATCAGTCGCCAATACAATGGAGGAAAAGTTTGGAATTTCAGCATGTTTTCGTAGAAACCATCTGCAAAATTGCAAACGAAGAGGATGATCTTCAGGTTGTAAAGCTTGCACTTTTTGTAAATGGAAAGGGTGCAATTGATTCTCGCGCAGTGTTCGCCAGACAATCTGATTTGAGGCACCTACTTGGCGAGATAATCTTCGAGTACTAGTAGAAGGATCTGCTTCAGCTAGGTTTAACACTTCTTCTTCGGCATCCAAAATTCGTCGAACCTTAGTATGCAGCAAGGCAGGGAGCCGAGTCCAAGCATCCACGAGAGCGCTTCACTGTGGGACTCTTTACCAATAATAATGTCCCCCAGTGAAGAGTTCCCGATGGACTCACCGGAGGTGGAGGCAGCATCCGGTAGCAGACCAGGGAGCAGTGTTTCCTACACTGATGATAGGAATCAGCCTAGCTGCTCCAGGTCTGCGGATGTAGCTAGCTGCTCCAGGAGCACAGACGCGGCTAGCTACTCCAAAGGTGAGATGACCTCAGAACCCGAGGTCTGTCTCACCCCAACGGCTGGGCCTACAAAGAAACGGAAAAGGACGAAAGAATACAGCCTTGAGTCCACGTTGAAAAACATCGGGGATGTTATTGGGCGGATGGCTGCTGACCCGACGGAATTAGTTTACACTAATTTTGGTAAATCATTAGCCACAAAACCAAAGAAAATTGCTAACCAGAAGATGTTAAAAATTACAGCAATTTTAATGGAAGAAGATGGAGAATAATTTTTATTTTGCACATTTTTTTGTTAGTGGTGTATTTTTATAATTGTTTTTTTTTGTACATTTTGTTTGTTAGTAATTAAGTTTGTATTTTTATAATGTTTTTTTTTTTAAAGTTTGTTTGTTAGTTTGTAAATTTGTATATATTTTTGTAATTGTTTTTTTTTTGTTGGTTTGTAAGTTTGTATATATTTTTATAATTGTATAGTTTCATTTTATTTGTGTTAGAGTAGGTTAAGTTGTATTTATAATATTTTTTTTTATTATATTTCTAAACTATGTAATTTTATTAATTCCCTACTTTTTTAATAAATTAATAGACAAGTTACATGGTAATTATTTTATATTTGTAAAAAATAATATACAAAACCTTAGAACTCCTATATACACGTAAGTAATAATAAATACAACTACTATACTATATTCATAAAATAGAAACATAGAAAACTATAAAAGAGAAACATAAGAGAACTATTCTACACATAAAATAAAAAAAAATCTAAAACAAACACTCGTATATACATATATATACAAAGTTAAACAAAACCCTCAGTTATAACTTCATGTTGCCACGGGAGGGCCCCCAGATCAGACATGAAGTAGTCCTTCAAAATGTCCCTCGCAGCATACAAATCTCTGGAGGCTCGGTTAGCGGACATTCGGCCGACAGATCTCAACACTCTTGTGTTGTCTCGCCAAGTTCCCGGCCCATCGTCTGTATCCACAAAACCTGCCGGGCAATATTGTGGATTGCCACTTAATTTCACAAAATTGTGAAGGCACAAAATAGCTTTCACATACAAATCAGCATTCTCTACTTTTGCATTTATTTCGGTTTGTAGTAGTCTCCAGCGACTTGCCGCAATACCAAAGGTATTTTCTATACACCGTCTTGCCCTGGATAACCGGTAATTAAAAATCCTTTGCACATCCGGTAAGTTCCGACCAGGATACGGCCTTTGGATGTATGGTCGCAAAGGAAAGGCGGCATCTCCAACAAACGCAAATGCCTGGTTTATTGTTGTTCCTGGTAGTGGTGCTGGAGCAGGAACGCGCATTTGGCCGTCTTCCAGCATTCTTTTGAACAAGCTGCTTCTGAAAACACCGCCATCGCTTTGCGAACCATACGCACCGATATCTACTAGCGTAAACATGTAGTTAGCATCACATGTAGCTAGTAGAACGGTGCTGAAGTAGCCCTTGTAATTGTAGTATTTGCTACCAGTTTTGCTTGGAGCTCGTATCCGAATATGCTTCCCATCCAAAGCGCCAAGACAATTAGGGAAGTTCCATTGGTCATAAAAACCTTTGGAAATTTGCAACCATTCATTTTCAGATGATGGTGGTTGCAAAACTTCTGGTTGCAGGACTTTCCAAATTACTTAATAGGTCTCTGTAATTATGCAGTGAACTGTAGCATGGCCCATGGCATACTTCCAGGCAATAGTCTGCATACTACTGCCTTGTGATAGATAACTGTAAAATTAATTAGTTTATAAACAAATAAATTAATTTTCAAAAAGTCAACTTAATGCAAAGTCACCGCCAGTCTTTCCTCCGGACAAATACCATCTTTTATTTGTCTTTTTCTAATTAGGCGGTGCGATTTTTTCCAACAACGTTGTGAACAATTCCACACTCATCCGCGTATATTTAAAAAATTGCTCGCTGTCTTTTGATTTCATTTTTATAAAATATTTCTCGTAGAAACCGCTTCTTTTTCTGTCTCTATTAATTTCTCTAGTCCGCCAACGACGATTTCTACTATTCCTTCTGCTTCTTTCTAAATAAACGCAGCCATCAATAAATGCCATACTGGCCAATACAATTTCTAATTCCATTTATTAAAATAGAAAAAAACCACTCTTAAAAACAACAAAACACAACAACGTGACAATAACCAAACAATCGAAAAACACAACTCTGAACGTAGGAGTGCTAGCATCAGTGTGAAAACAGCTAAATTTAGTGACAAAGTGAGGTTATTATATTCCAAGTTATTCTGTTCTATGCAATGTATAAATAGGTGCGGCGTATTTCTGTGCCTATTCTATTCTATTCCTTATTCCATTCTATTCCATTCTATTCTATGCAATGTATAAATCAGGCTTAAGCGTTTGTAGCAATTTGGTCGAAGAGTTTGTTATCGGCTGTAATTTTATAAGGCGATATAATTGCCGTATAGACAATGGTGCCGGCAATAATTGCTGAGTCTATAATAGTACCCGGACGTTCTGAAGTGATCGCAAAAATTTCTGTTCCGAGTGATGAACCGGGATGTAGTACATTAATAGAACCCAATCCTGATTGTTTGAATAAATTAGGTTGTATTTTGGGACGCTCAGTAATTAACGGCTCTGAGGATGCTGTGTTGTTAAAAAATTCATCCACGGAAACTGTTACAGTCCACCGCAATACGCATATTGGGATTGCGACTGCGTGCTCTGTGGTCGACCAGGAGGAATCTGGCGATGAAGACTGTGTAGCAGATCATTTCGACTGGAATGAAGCGAGCCATCATTTAACTGCCCAACAACTGGCTACTGCTAAGAAGATGGTAAATCGTTTTGATGCTGCGGTAGCTAGAGACAAAAAGCACACGGGAAGAACGAGTGTGTTGAGACATTCTATCGATACTGGAACGGCACACTCCATTCGTCAACAACCACGACGTTTACCGATGGCGTACAAGGAGGAAGCCCAGCAGGAAATCCAAAAGATGGTGAAAGCCGGAGTAATTCAGCCCTCCTCTTCACCGTGGTGCTCACCAGTGGTGCTAGTTCTGAAAAAGGACGGCACAACACGATTCTGTGTAGAATTCCGTAAGGTCAACGAGGTGACCGTCAAGGATAGCTACCCCTTACCTCGTATCGACGATGTACTGGATTCGTTAGCCGGGTCTGTGTATTTCTCGGCATTGGACCTTCAGTCCGGTTACTGGCAGTACGAAGTAGAACCGCGAGATCGTGCAAAAACTGCGTTTTCAATAGGAACCGGATAGTATGAATTCAATGTGTTACCATTCGGAGTATGTAACGGACCTGCAACGTTCCAGAGACTTATGGACGTTGTATTAGACGGATTAAATTGGCAAAGTGCGTTAGTATACCTAGATGACGTAATTATTTACGGGAAAACATTCGAGGAACATTTGTCTAGGTTATGTGAAGTGTTAACAAGATTTGTGGAGGCCGGGTTAAAAGTAAATCCGCGAAAGTGCCGTCTATTTAATCGGGAAGTGGAATTTTTGGGACATGTGGTAGGACCTGAAGGAATTGCAACTAGTCCGGCTAAAGTGAAAGCTGTAAAAGACTGGCCAGCTCCTACTAAGGTAATTTAACAGAATTGCGCGCATTCCTCGGACTAGCATCTTATTACAGACGATTCGTGCAGAACTTTGCAACAATCGCGAATCCATTACATAAATTGTTGAACAAAGGCGAACGGTATTTATGGACTGAAGAGTATGAACTTGCATTCGATAAACTCAAAAAGTGCCTTATAAATTATCCTATATTAGCATATCCGAATCCGAACGACGTATATATTGTCAATGTCGACGCGAGTAGTACCGGTATCGGGGGTGTTTTAAGCCAGGTCCAAAATGGTGTCGAGCGAGTTATTTCGTATTATAGTCGTGCCTTGACCAAACCAGAGAGACAATACTGTACAACGCGACGCGAGTTGTTGGCGTTAGTAAATGTATGCAGACATTTTCGAGGATATTTAACTAGAAATAAGTTCGTGGCACGTACGTACCATAATTCATTGACATGGTTGCGCAACTTTCGGAAACCAGAGGAACAAGTTGCGAGGTGGCTTGAAATATTGTCCGAGTTTGTAATGGACGTGCAGCATCGTCCTGGAAAGCAACATGGTAATGCTGATGCTCTGTCGCGACGTCCATGTTCGCAGTGTGGAGCAAAAGATTCGATGTTAATGAATAAAACCCCGTCGTCATTGGCGTGCATGACTACGACTGAGCCAGTGGTTCCAAATGATCCTCAGCTACCAGAGGATGCGATTATGGTGTCTGAGCAACAGAACGGTCCTGAGTGTGCCGCTATTCGAAAATATCTCGAATCAAACTGTCGAGATCCGACGACAGTACCAATAGAAGCAAGAAGCCTTCTACGCTACAAACGTTGTATGCATGGATGTTTACTATGCATACCGGAACGAGTTGATGGAGTAACCAGATTACGGGTTGTGCTACCCGCATCACTTACGAACCAGATACTGCGTGACTATCACAATAATGCAGCAGCTGGTGCTCATCTCGGTGTGACCAGAACTTTGGCAAAAATACGTGAGCGATTCTACTGGGCTAATTTACAGCAGGACGTGACAGACTGGTGTAAGAAATGCGAGGACTGCAACCGACATAAATCACCTGTTCCCGTTGCCCGAGCAGCATTACAAACCTATATATTAACGCGACCACTGGAACGGGTGGCGATCGACATCATGAGTATGCCCGTTTCGGAGAAAGGGAATCTATACGTGTTGGTTGTCGGTGATTACTTCACCAAATGGGTAGAAGCCTCGTATTCTCACGGACGAGTTCATTTGCCGATATGGAGCGCCAGAGATTCTACATTCGGATCAAGGAACGCAATTCGAATCTCAACTCTTCCAAGAAATGTGTCGTTTGTTGGACATACACAAAACAAGAACGTTGCCGTTTAGACCGCAGTCTGATGGGCTAGTGGAGCGGTTCAACCGAACATTGTTAAATATGTTAAGTCACTGGGCCGGGAAGCGTCAACGATATTGGGATGTTGAGTTAGCTCACGTAATGTTGGCTTACCGTACTAGCCGTCATGAAAGCACGAAATACACTCCGTTTACATTAATGTTTGGCCGGGAAGTGCGATTACCGGTGGATATTTAATACGGCCTTCCACCACAAACGTCGTGTAATTCAGATCAGCAATATATCCGTGACTTGCGAACTTAATTGGAGACTGCCCATGAAGCAACACGGGAACATTTACAAGCTACGCATAAAAGACAGAAGAATTATTATGACAGAAAGACGCGAGAAACAACGTATCAAGTCCGGGATATTGTGTGGCTCCATCAATTGACTTCACGTATCGGGGAGTCCCCCAAGTAGAATCGGCCGTGGACGGGACCTTTTCGAGTAATCAAAAACATCGGGATGAATACTTTCCGTATTCAGCATTGCGTTCTTAAGCATAAAAGGTTAGTCGTTCATCAGGACAGGTTAAAACCATGCGATGCAATTCCGAGCCCCGATCAAGCTTTGCGAGAAGAACGAGCGATTCGTCGCCCGGGAAGACCTCAGAAGTCGTCCAATGGTAAAAAGTTAAAATTTGGTGAGATGGTTGGCGATCTATTTACTGCTCCTAAAGAATACGCCTTCGCTCACTGTGTGGCAGAAGATTTCCGGATGGGAGCCGGAATTGCTGAAGAGTTCCGATTAAGATACGGGGGAAGATCCAACTTACTGCAACAAGGCGTTAAAGTCGCAGGCGTTGCGGTTCTAGAATAGATAAGATATTTGTATATAATAAGTTAAAATAAAATTTTCTTCTTTAGTTCTTAATTATTTATTCTTCAATCTTCTAATGCTGTATTGCAGTTTTTCATTAAAGGTATTTACCAAATTGACTACCATGGCCAAAAAGTCGATTAGACAATAACATCATTAATTGATGAATGTGGAAAGAGATATTGGACTATTCTAAATAGAAACATAAAAGGAGACGAGGTGGGTGACTTCACATATATAGGTAAAAGAGGGGAAAAGACAGTAATTGACTATATAATAGCAAATCAAGAGAGTTGGGGGAAAATTAGACACATGCAAGTAATTAATACAGTAGAATCCGACCATCAACTATTAAGCTTAGAACTAGAAAATAGTATAATAATAAAAGAAGATGATCCAGTAATTATTCGAAAAGCTGTATGGGAAAAAGAAGACATAGAAAATTACAACATGAAAACCAGAGAGATAGCAGTAAAAGAGAGTAATGTAGAGGAACAAGTAAACGAGCTCATATGTAAAATAAATGAAGCCACACGCAAAAAAGAAATAAGAGTGAACTCAAGAAACACAAACAGAAATGGCTGTTGGAATAGTAGCTGTTTGAAAAAAAAAAAACGACAAATGAGAAAGAAACGTAAGCAATGGAAAGATGGGATAATCACTGAAGAAGAATACAAAAATGAATTAAAAGAATATAAAGAATTGTGTATAAAACAAAAGGAAAACAAAAAAAAGAAATTGAGGAACAGCTGCAGAGAATAAAGACAGAGACGGAGGCATGGAGTTTTATTAGTAAAGAGAGGAAAAAGAAACAAGAGATATCAAAACAAATATCCGAAGAGGAATGGAAAGTCCATTTCTGCACACTTTTAGATGGGAAAAATACCAAAATACTAAGGAGAGAAGAAAATAAACCGAAAATAGGTGGAGATGTAGATAACACTAGAAGAAGTTAAAGTGCAAATTAGTAAACTAAAAAAACGAAAAGCGGCAGGAGAAGAGGAAATCACAAATGAAGCCTGGATATATGCAGATGAGAACTTATTAAGAATAATAACAAGTATTAAGTATGGCGCACCGCACAAATACCTACAAGATGGAGAAAAGGAATTATACAACCCATTCATAAAAACGGAGACATAGACAAAGTAGAAAATTATAGAGGAATAACATTACTAGATACAGCGTTCAAGATCTATGCGATGATTTTACAAGAAAAATTGGAGGAAGAAATAAGAGAAAAAATCTCATACCAGAAAACCAGGCCGGTTTTCGGAAAACAAGAAGAACAACAGACAATATTTATATACTTAATCAAATGATTGAAAACGAGATCCGCAAAGATAAGGGGAAGTTATACGCATTGTTTGCAGATCTGAGAGCAGCGTTCGATAATGTAAATAGAGATCACCTGTTTAGAACTTTAACAAATATGAATATAGATAAACAATTATTAGCGAACTTAGAGAACATCTACAGAGAAACTATATCGGTGATAAAAGTAAAGGACAGAACCACAGAGGAGATCTGGACAGAAAAAGGATTAAGGCAAGGATGTCCATTCAGCCCAACATTATTTTCACTATATATAGCGGATATAGAAGAATTCCTCAGCAAAGAGCAAACAGGCGGCATTGTAATAGGAAGAAAGAAAATATGGTCTCTAGCGTACGCGGATGACATTGTCATAGTCGCGAAAGATCCACCTGGAATGAAAGCAATGCTGAAAAGACTTGAACTGTATTTAAGAAGAAAAGATATGAATCTCAACGCGTAAAAATCAAAAATTATGAAATTCAAAAAAGATGGAGGTAGAGAAACCTCTCAAGTATGGAAGTGGAAAAAATGAAAGTATAGAAGAGGTAAAAGAATTCAGATATTTGGGATATACATTCCAGAGGAATAACCAAGCCACAAAACACTTACAGTACCAGAAAAGGAAGGCAATTGTGGCCATGAAACAAATATGAGGTATAGGCGAAAGAAAGTATTCTTATTTATGGGGCGGAAATTTTTGGATGGACAGAGCACAAACTAATAGAAGATGTACAAGTACGCTACATAAAATGGATCCTGGGCCTCGACAAATGTACACCAGAATATATAGTACTGGAAAAAATGAAAGTGGCAAAACTTCGAATGGAAACAGGAAAGAGAGCAGTGAAATACGAAGAAAGAGTTAGAAACTCAGAGAATTCAATACTGAAAGAATGCTAGAAAGTTATAAGGAAGGGAGAGGACGACAAAACCAAATTAATAAGATGGGGACACACAAGAAAGGTATATTACGAAAGAAATGGATACTCGGAAATGCAAATAGAGAGAAATCGAATAAATGAAGAAAGTGTGATCCTCGCCGTACAACGAGATTGGGATATACAGAAGCAGGAACAACAGAGCAGAATAAATCAATCCAATTACAATAAAAGATACAAACAACAGAGATACCACGTTACATATTAAACCCAAAGAAAAACATCAAAATGATAGCCAGATTCAGATGCGGTAACGAAGAAAGAGACAACCAGTATTGGTTACCAAAGGAACAAAGGGGATGAAGCATTTAAGGGAATATTGTAGAGAAGTAAAAAGTGAAGATAGAGGAGAAATGGAGCTGTTAGACGATCTAGGATCAGGAGAGAAGTGGATGAGCGAAATCATTAAGACGAGAACAGTAGCATAAATGTATTACACACACACAATGTAGAATAAAAATGTGTATATTACTTCTATAGATTCTATGCCACTTGGCAAGAATAAATATTAATAAATAATAAACAAATAAATAACATCATTATGAATACCTGTAAATAGTAAATATATTAATATAAATACGATCTAAACCGGTATACTACATTCATTTAATGATATTTTAAAACAATTTAAAAAAATACTCTATCTATAAATGCACTGGAGACAAGCGGACGCTTCCACAACTTTGGCATGATTTTAACATGCATAATTATTACAGACAAAAAAAGTTGCCGAAAATTTATTGCAGACATCAGTATCTGTATTGGTAACAGCCAAAGGACACCAGCGTCTGCCCTGACAGACAACACTTTAATTATATTGAGTGTTTCTGATTTAAAATGAAATGTAAATATAAGTATTATTCATCATTTATTGTCACATACCATTTCAAATACGTATCCAAAATATCTTTCAACTAACATGTTTTAAGTTTATTTAAATACAGATGCCAGAAAAGATGTTTTGACAATTAGTTTATTTCTTTCAACCTTTTGGTCCTAAGTTATAGAAGATAGAGGGGTGAAAAGTAATAGAATCCAAATAAGAACACCTGCGTAAAAAATGCGCGTTATTTAAATACTACCTATATAAGTCTTGTTTTGTAAAAAAAAATTTCAAATTGCATAACTGCTGGTATTACTTGCAAATAAGATTTTTATTATGAAATAGATGTGTAAAACGTCATTTTTAAATTGAATTACTTACGTCAAGTTTCTGAAGGATTCCATTCGTCCCATTCATATATTTATTGCTACATTTTTATTTTAGCACACCATATACAGTATATAAAAGTATAACTTTATTTATTATTTACACTTACAAATTTATCAGTTTTATAATAAACATTTTGTTTTCCAAATTTGAATCAAATTTTTACAGGGTTTTACATGATGATAACTTTCCATTTTTCTTAATAAAATGACGTTTTCAAATATTTTTAATTTTTACGTAACAAATTTAAAAAATAATTATATATTCTCGCTAATTATACCATTATAACTAAATACTTCTTAAATAAATACATAATTTATGATATTTTAATTTTAAAGCTTGGTATACATGTGTAAAATGGCTTCCTAATCAAATAGTAACATAAAAATTATTAATTCCATTTTAAATATAGAAATTCATATTTGTTTCTATTTAAATCTCACTAATCCGGACTATAGGTGGCACTAGTGTCTTTACTGTAAACGGATTAACCAACTTCACATCACCATTGTATAGAAAAATAATGCAATGATATACAGTAATATAATGACTACACTGCAAAAACAATATCTGTTTGATTTACCAAATTTTTCACCCCAAACGTGCGTTACCGCCTATATTCTCAAAACAAAAAACAAAGCGATATTCTGATTATAGAAATATGAAATTTCCTCACCAGTTGTCAGCCACTTTGATTTTTTTCGTGGATATAAATAGAGATCAGTGTTTATTCCGTAATGCCCACAACTGTCACTTTCACAACTTGTAAACCTTAAATAAATATATCTTTTAATAGAAAAAACAAATCAAAGATTTAAAAATATTGTCTTACATAACAAAATTAAAAAATAGGTATTTTTCTAAAAAATTTAAACTGTATTAATTGCCATTTTCAAAACTTTTTCATTATGATGTTGAAAGTAGACTTCCGTTTTTAAGCTTCATTTTCAAATAGAGTATATTGTGAACTGACAACAAAGCACCAAATTCAAATAACTGTCGTCCGTCTACTATGAAAACTAGCAAGTATTATCATAAAATAAAAATGTGATTTTATTACCTCTATAGCTATGTTATGTATTGAAAGTAAAAACAAAGTGAAAATATATGCGAAATTTATTTGACAAATATTTTAATGCATTGTATTTTGATAAACTTCAAGAAATAATGAACAAAATGTGTAATTTGTATAAATAAAAATTTCTAGATTTTTATAATAGTTATATGCATTATATACAGGCTGGCCCAGCGAAAATTATCAGCGCAATTTTTGGCCACTTAACATTAATTTTGCAAAAAACGCTCGAACACGTCAATTTTAATATAAAGGGGGACACCTAAATGGATTAGTACCAATGGCATAACTTCAACCCTAAAATGGGTGTGAACTGCATCTCAAAAATTTTAAATGGAAAAGGGTGTCAAACATGACACAGTTCGAAAGGCCTTTCAATTCTCTTTTCAACCGTTTTTTTATTTTTCAAATCCGATCATTAGTTCCAGAGAAATATCGTTTAAAACAAATTTTATCAGGTCTTTAAAATTGCCATCAAGTAGGCTAAAACAAATGACAATAATATATAAACAACAATGTACTAAAATGTAAATAAAATATAATTCAAATCAAAACTTTATTAAACAACCATTATGAACATGAACAATATATTAAAAAACTGGTTAGTTGTCAATTAAACATTATAAATAATTATTTTACTTTTACTACGTTTATCTGTAAAGTTATTAATGTACCAATTTAAAATAAATTGAAAATTTCTTTTTAGGAAATCACACACATTAGAATGTATTATTATTTATTTCTAATAATTTAGAATATATAAATATTAAAAACATAATAATATTTATACCTGTTACATTATTAGAAATAAATAATATATTTGTATAATATACTTGATTTCCTAAACAGCTATAAAAATAATGTTAAAACTGACAAACGTATAAACCCGACTACCTATATTTTGTGTCGGAGATATTTTTTAAATGGTATTAAACTAAATGAATCAATAGTTTACTTAACAAGTGAATTATAAGCTGTTCATTGAAATTGGCTGCTTCTCTTACAAAAGGGTTTTCGTGGTTCCCCAACTTTAAGAACAGCAACTCGGCATTCTTTAACACGTATACCTCAGAGCGTCCACTATGCAACGAATTATTTTGTTCTGCATGGTTTGAAATTTTTTCTTCTGATTTCTGGATGCAGTACTCCAGGCCTCTGCTGCGTACAGCAACTGCGGACGTATAACTGTTTTGTACAACCTTACTTTGTTTTTCAAGCTTAAAAAGCATTTTCTACCAAGCAACGGTATCAGACGAATATATGTCACTTTGGCCTTCTTAGTCGTGTTTGGTCTCAAATGAATGGTCTCGTTGCGGGCTGGCATGCAGAATTGACAAAAAAGGTTTATATTGATTGGCTTTTGTTTTCTGCAATAAGTTGTCAGAAGTATGTCGTGTTTGGTATTAAATTAAACCATTCGACAAGTGTTGACTTACAGAAATCAAATTAGTCATCAAATGTAAATATTACACTGACGCCTATATACTAGAAGGCATGTGTCCTAATCTATATTTATTTTCATCACGACGATCGCCAAATTTTGGCACAAACCTACAGCCTTAACCATTTATGAAATTGGTATGTATAATAATATCAAGTTGTAGAGAATGATGCGTAGGTGTGCCTTTTTGGTGTTTCATATTTTTACGTCGAGCAGTTTTTGTGTAAATTAATAAAAACCACACATTTTTTTAATTTTGAAACAATCTTGAAACTAAAAATCCTAGAAGCCATATCTAAATTTTAAAAAAATCACGCTGTCATCTGTCACTTTTGACAAACAGTCTGTGAACTTTAAAAGATTATATTTTCAAATAGAACATTGATATTAAAGAAGTGAATACATATCATGTATAATAGTCTTGAGAAAAGGTGTTACAACTAATTTAAGTTTAAAACATAACGTATTTAATTAATATAAATTTTGACGTTTCCAATGTCAAAAGTCAATGTTGCCAAATGTGTGATGAAGTAACTATATTAAAACCAAATATTCCTAAACTAACTTGTAACTAGTTGTATTAGGGTTGACAATATTAATTTATAAATTTAAAAATTAATTACTATTTTTTAATACAAACAGTGTTGCCAAATTATAAAGTAAGTAAATAAAAATCAAATATTCCTAAATAAAACAAATTGAATACTTTGCTGTGTTTGTTATTAAAGGAAAGGAAACTATCAGAGCCAGTTTTAAAATGACAAAAAATGTGTCATGTCGATCTGCATTTGTTTTTCGTAAGAAGTTGTTAGAAGTAGGTCGTCCTTGGGTTTTAAGGAAATGACACAATACGGACTGGTGTGCACGAATGACAAAAATGTTCTACGTAGATTAGAATTTGTTTTTTGCTAAATGTTGTAAGAAAAATGTCGTGTTTGAGTATTTTCGAATTACATAAGTCAATATTGCCAAATGTTTCATAAAGTAACTAAAGAAAGATCATATATTCCCAAATGAACGTTACTGAAGACAGTGAATGTTATATTAGGCTAAGTCACGATGAAGGCTAGCGTGCAAAATGAACAAAAGTGTTCTATATCAAACGGCTTTTGTTTTTTGGAAAAAGTTGTGAGAAGTATGTGGTGTTTGGTATCAAATGAAAAGGCTCGATAAGGGCTGGCGTATAGAATTAACAAAAATGTGCTATGTCGATCGGTATTTGTTTTTTGCAAAAAGTTGTCAGAAGTGTGTGGTGTTTGGTATCAAATGAAAGGTTTCAATGAAGGCTGGTGTGCAGAATTAACACAAATGGTCAATGTCGATCGGCTTTTGTTTTTTGCAAAAGGTTGTCACAAGTGTATAGTGTTTGGTATCAAATGAAAAGTCTCGATGTGGGCTAGCGTGTAAATATAATAAAAATGTTTCATGTCGATCGACTTTTCTTTCATGCAGAAAGTAAGAAAAAGTGTGTCGTGTTTGGTATCAAATAAAAGGTCTCGGTGAGGGCTGGGGTACATAACTGACAAAAATGTTTTATGTCGACCGGCTTTTGTTTTTTGCAAAAAAATATTAGAAGTATATCGTGTTTGCAATCTAATGAAAGGTCTCGGTGAAGCCTGACGTGGAAATATTAAATAATTGTTTCATGTCGATCGGCATTTGTTTTTTGCACTGACAGCGGAGCTCTAGGGAATGCTCGGCGTAGCTGAGAATTCGCTAGTTATAATACTATTAATTTTATGTTTTTTAAGCGACCTATGCGCGTTGGTCCTTTTTTAATGTTACTTGAGGTAGGGATTATAGGACTATATTACGGCTTGTGGCTTATATTTCTAAATTTATATAGCTATTTCTCCTCAAGGACCTAATTTGGAATTGTGTATGGATTGATTAATCCAACCCTTTTCGTTTCATCGTTCTATATTGCCGATTAGTAGGTGCACGACACTGAAGAAATGTAGGTGTATATAATACGATTAAATTACTCTATAGATAATAAAATTATTATCTATATTTCAACTAGAAAAGTTATTATTTACGTGATTCACAAAATAGTGAATATGCAACGAACAATAATGTTCAATTTTCTTATATAAATAATTAATTACAGGATAATCCTCGCCTGTGAGATGTTTCCAAGAATTTCTATATTCCTAGCTGTCGTTCACGTCGGATACTTACACGAATTATACAATATAGCAAAACTAGAAAATAATCCTAGAATATATTATGAAAGTTTTGGCCATGTTCGTTTAACCAATGATGATTGGCAATTTATTATTTACCTAAATTTAGAATCATATATACAACAGGGTCATGAAATACAAAATCAGTTTAATAATTTAGAAAATATATGTGCTACATTCAAAAATCTTTTCATTGAAGCTAAGGAAATTCAAAACTGTAAACTCTTTTTAAATAATTACAAATTAATATTCAGCGAATTGTTACAAAGAAACTCTATAATAAATAAAAATTCAGTTCATAGGCAGAAACCTGCTCTATTCGATGCAATAGGCAAAATTTCAAAAAGTTTTTTGGTACATTAGATGATGATGATGCAATCTTCTATAATGACAAAATTTCTAAACTTGAGAAAAATGATAAATCTCTTAAGCATCTTATTGAAGAACAAACTTCAATTAATAAATCGATAGTTAACGTCAGTTCGTCATCAATGGATAACTTACAAAATTCTGTATCCAATATTATTAATAAATGAAAACAAATTTCTATATATATGAAAATATTAGAAGTCACCTAAATTAACAGTTCTAAAAGAGTTGAATTATTTAAAAAGGTAAACGAAGTAATCACTCTAATGACACTTTTAATAGATCAATTCGCTATTCATCAAACACAATTAGTAGAAATAATTATGTCAGCTCAAAAAGGAATCTTACATCCGTATGTTGTAGACCCATCAAAATTGTTAGAAGAGTTAAAAAATATATAAAATCATCTTCCTAATGGATCTAGTTTCCCAGTACCACTAGCTAAAGAAAATATGCAACATTATTATTCATTAATTAATCCAGTAATTTATTACTTTGACAATAAATTAAATTTTGTTTTAAATATACCTTTGGTATCTGGAAAGATTATGATGTTATTAAATTAACAAGTTTACCAATCTCTTTAAATAACACAAATACGTTTGTTTTCATTTATCCAGAAAATCCATATCTAATTATTGATTCTATTAGAGAACATTACTTTTTAGGCAATGATGCATATTTAGATAACCAATGTAAATTATTTATGTTAAAATCTAATTATTATGTTTGTAAACAAGGGCAACCCATTTCCTTAGTCCATGGTCATGGTCACTGCGAAGAAAAATTATGCATTGAACCAAAAGTGTTGCCAGAATCTTGTAATAAAAGGATGATAACCTTATATAAAACTCTTTAGATTCAAATGATTGCTGTAAATTCGTGGTTGTTTACAAATTCAGAGATAGAAAATGTAAACATGGTTTGTAAAAATAATGTAAGAACAAATTTAAAGCTAAGTGGAACCGGTAAAATTTCGTTAAAAAGCGGTTGTGTAGCAATAACTAATAACGTTATTAGAAATCCTACAAGCTCTAGGAATAATAATACGATAAGTGTGGACTTTACACCTCAAATTTCATTTCCAAATTTATCTAATTTATCAATTGTAAGTACTTCTAAAATATTTCCTTCTTTTAACGATAGAAAAATAATATCCGTTAAAGAAAGTCATTTATTTGATAAAATAAGTTTTGACTTAAACAAATTGCATAAAGAAGAAATAAATACTTTCATAGATCAATCTGCCGATCATGCAGTCTTGCATATTTCCTTATCAAGAGTCACGGTTATCTTTTTTATTATTACATGTTTTCTAGCATATTATCTCATAAAATACCATTTTCCAAATCTCATACGACGAGAAGTCGCAAATTCGGATACTGATTTAACTGAAACAATGGAATTTAAAACAAAAAAATAGTGCTTCACACAATCAAAATGAAAATCAAATTGTAAACTCATGTATTGAAAATACTGATAACACTCCTCAAGCAACTTCTTCAAAAATTACTAGACCTACAGTACCACCACGTACTCAAAATAAAGAAAGAGTTATTATTCTTGACGAGGATATGATTATCAGACATGAAAATCACAGCAATCCTCGCTACAATTTTCTATCTTAGGGGGGAGGTGTAGTAAAGCCCTAGACTTTACTTGTCAATATTTTACTCATATTAATTATTATGTATTTAATTATTAATTTATGTAATTATTATTATGCATTAACCCTTAATTTTAAGCATTTATACAATGTTTTAGTATATAAGTACTAACTTTGATTTAATATATTTAGTTATTTGTATTTTACTTATTAAGCATTTTATTTAATTCTGATTTCGCTTATGTTTCATGAAATTCAATATATTTTCTTTGTCTTTGTATAACGTCACCTTATTTTTACTTTGAAGAGTTATTAACCTTTGTTTAAGCCAAATTTGACATTTTTATTATTATGTTGTTTTGTTAAGTTCGTGTCCTATCATTCTCTTTTCTGCAACCGTCAGTTCCGTTATTAGTATTGTTTGTCCTAAATAAAGTTCAAGAATATTCTTTGTTCCTTTGTCTAAACTGATTAATCAGCTAAAAACCCTACTATGATTTGCATGAGTAGAAGGCCACGAAGAGCATGCAGAAGGAAGTAGAGATACAGAAGTCTGAAGACTTAGCTGTAGAGTATTTCGGTAGTCTCGCACAATTACATGTAAAATAAATGTAACTACTTAATAAGTATTTTACAATAAACCTCACTGTTATTTATTAAATATAGACTTTATTTGGAAGAACCCAACTATTTATTTCAGATAGCCACCGAACAAGCAAGTGACGTACTAGGGCGGCAGCTGATTCTTGTGATAAGTCACTGAGAAGAGATTTACTACAAACAGATCATTCTTGTTTATGTAAAATATGTCATAGTTTTTTTTTAATAAATATGTACCGTTTTAATACAGAAATCTTTATTGGTTTAGGTTCATATCGCTTCTGAAATGTGGGAGAAAACTCGAGAAGATGGCACGGGAAAACTCAAAGTCAATGAGGTTCCAACAATTCTCTCCTTTTTACCACCAAACATTGTAAAAAGAAAACTTCCAACTAAACAAGCAACTTCACCGAAATGAAATGTTAAACTTTTAAGTAAGTATACTTTATTAAAAAAAATACTGGTCTTGTGATGTTAGTTATTATCTATAATTTATCAAAAAAAAAACAACTTTAAATTTGTCAGAACATGGCATGAAGTCTAACCCGACAAGCTTTCTTACTCATCATGTTTTATGTTATTTTTTTATTTATAGATCAAGTGACAGAAGTACAAGAACTGCCTGAAAATGAAGGTTGGTAGTAATACTCAGCCACAACCATCAACATCACATGCATTTGATGAAATTCAGAAATCATCTACAAGCACTTCTAGTGAAGACGGTGCCCCAGTAGCACAAAACTGATAGCCTACATGTGTATAACATTGGGAAAATATTGAATGTTGGCTAAATGTAGTAAATATCAGACCAAGTTTTAACCAATATTTCTCCCAAGTAAATATCTCATTTTTCACCAATATATATTTCAATAAATTGGACTCATATTTTACAGTAGTTTTAAACCAATATATATATATATATATATATATATATATATATATATATATATATATATATATATATATTGGTTATTCATTGCGCCAACATTGTATTATTATATTAATTTTCTTAATATTGGCATAATATTTTAAATTTCACCTTTAGCCAATATGTTATGGCCAACACTCTATTTATATATTACCAATAAATTCAATTTATTATTGGTCACACTATCATCTATTAATATTTATCCAATATTTAATATTTATTTAAATCCAGTTTGTATTTATTATATTAGTGATGTATTATGTCAATATTATTTAAATTTTCAAAATATTGGTAACGCCACTTTCAACCAATATTTTATGGCCAACGTTATATTTATATATGGCCAATATACTGAATACACTATGGGCCACACTATTACCTGCTAATATTTATCCAACATTTTAACATTCATTTACACCCAGTTTGTTTTTATTATATAAGTAATGTATTATGCCAATATTGTTTAATGTTTAAATTTTCAAAATATTGGTAAAATTATATAGGTATTTGACTTTTAGCCAATGTGTTGTGGCTACACTGTATTTATATATTACCAACATAATAAATTCATTATTGGTTATTGTACCATCTAAGATTTTATTAGTATTAAACCAATTCTTATTATTTATTTACGACGAATCTGCCCTTATTTAATGTATTAGTAATAACTTTCGTCAATCAAATTTCTTGTAACTAATAAATTTTAAACAATTTTATAGACTATAAATTTATACATGATTTATATGTTCCGTTTACCATTTGAATAAAAACATTTATGTGTTCAATATATTGGTAACGCATGTCACCAGTATTCATTACATTTATCAGTTATTAACGAACAAAAAATATATCTCCTTCTAATTTGTAATTACAGGAACTGCTTTCAAATAATTAAGGTACACAAGCTTATGCAGAATTAATAGATGATAAAATTTTATTTTACCTACGACTGGAAATTACCTTTCTATTAAATCACAAGCGATGAAATTGCTAATTTTACATTTGTATATTTAAAAAAAAAAAAGAAATTATTATTTAGAAATAAGCATATTGATAACTAAAAAAAAAACATGAGCATGCACAGTATAACATTATATGTAAGATACTACCAACCACCATTTTGCTGTTCTCTGTTTTTTGTGTTTTGTTTAGCTTTTTCGTTTCGAACAGGGAGTGCATAGTTTATAAATTAATAGACAAAAGAATGTCTGTAGTGAGCAAGTAATAAGTGTAATTAATAATTATTACATTTGTGATTTTAATCGTGTTGTTGATAAGAAATAATATTTATCTATATACAATTCGTCCGTATTTGTAAGATTATAACCTCTACCAAACTAATAAAAATTAACAATGGTATTAAGCAAATACAGATCGAACAAATCGAGATATTATAAACGTCTTGCAAAAAACATGTGTAATGATAACACTATGGAATTACATCAAGATCAATATTTATCTGAGAATAAGTACATTGAGACCTGTACACCCAATATTTCCCCAATATTGGTATCAGCAAATACTGTAACTTCAAGTATACGCAATAAATGAACGGAAAGAAAACTACTGGAATTCAGTCAATGGGATAAAATTTTATTTCCTCTCCTAACGGTTTCGACCCCACATAGGTCTTTTCTTTTCACCAACGTACCAACTGCATTAGTTATTGAAGCTATAAAAAAACACTGGGACATAATTAGTTCACGTACAAAAATTCCGCAATCCGACTTAATAGAACTGACAACATTCTGCTTAGATGAAGGGTATTTTCAATTCAACAACACATTTTACAAACAAGTTTGGGGAACCTGTATGGGGTCCTCCTCATCCCCCGTCATAGCAAACCTAGTGATGGATGAACTTCTTGAGCAAGTTATTCCAGAATTAAATTTTAAAGTGCCATTTGTAAAAAAATACGTAGACGATCTGATACTAGCAATTCCCGCAGATCAACTAGATAAAACAATTAGAATTTTTAATAGTTACAACAGTCATCTTCAATTTACAGCAGAAGTAGAACAAGAAGGTAAGATACCTTTCCTGGACATCACACTCCTCCACCAAGACAACGGTTTCATTCTCACACAATGGTACAGAAAACCAACTGCTAGCACCAGATATCTTCATTATTTTTCACAACATCCCACTGCACAAAAAATAAACATGGCAACTAACCTCATACACAGATCCATGAACTTAACATCGTTTGAATTACAAAACGAAACTATTAATGTGGTTCGGGGGTTGTTACGAACAAACAAATATCCACATGGTATAATAAACAGTATATATAACAATTACAAAAAAAATAAAAACAATAATAACCAACAAATTACAAACAATACAATAACTTCTCAGAATAACGTAAACACAATACAACCAGAAATAAAACAATCTACCTTACCAACTTACGCAGCATACATATACATAGATGGCGTCGCTTCAAAAATTTCAAAACTATTAAAAACACATTTAAACGTTCAACTAGGATACAAAACTATTAAAAACATTGGTCGTACATTCACACAATTAAAATCAAAAATTAACAAAAATTCTAGATCAAATGTAGTCTATAAAATCCCATGCAACAATTGCGAAGCTCAATTCACTGGGCAAACTAAAAGATACCTGGAAACTAGACTCAACGAACACAAACGAAATTGCATGAGAGACAGTAAAAATCCCGGGAATTGTGCGCTAGTAGAACATAGCAAATCTAAAAATCACACTTTCGATTTTGAAAACACTAAAATATTAACAACAGAAACAAATCTTAATAAACGCCTCACGTTAGAAATGCTTCACATTAATAACGATGATAAAAATATAAATTTAAGATCAGACACAATGTATTTAAGTAAAATATATAACAACATTTTAAAATATAAATATAAAAATAATAAATAAAACAACTGATAAAACTAAAAAATTAAAAATCAATAAAAAATAAATAAATAAAATAACAAATTTAATACAACTAGATTTCATTTTTAAACCATTTTGATAATTGTTTTATCCCCTAAATATATAAAATTATACCTCTCTTCAGTTAACTCAACTATCCTTAATAAGGCTTAATTACACAAGTATATTTTTGTTACAATGTTTTGCTGGTTTTTACCGTAGGTGAACGAAAC
Source organism: Stenolophus ochropezus (assembly GCA_035578165.1). NCBI lineage: Eukaryota > Metazoa > Arthropoda > Insecta > Coleoptera > Carabidae > Stenolophus > Stenolophus ochropezus. The sequence goes on from JAQOWZ010000037.1 coordinate 1,259,093, forward strand.
CACGTTTAATGTGAAAAATAAAATTATTAAATGACTCTACATTTAGTATTTGCATAGGAAAGTTGGGGAGTGATGTGAAAAATCACCACAGTCTTATTCACACAGTTCTTTTATTTTGAAAATGCGACCGGTTTCGGTTACTTCGTAACCATTATCAAGCGGTGCGACTACAAAAAATATTTATAAATTAGAAAAAACATCATTTTAAAAGGTCATTATCAAGTCAAAATTATAATTAAATATAACAAAAAAATTTTTTAAAAGAAACTACATATATATGTTAAAAAAAAAAAATTTAAAAACAAACGTTTAATATTAACAAAATAAAATGAATACTAATTAATGTCTAACAAAAAAATTTTTTGTGAGTACTTACACTGTAAAACTACAGAATTGGATCACTACTGCCTTTACGGAGGAAACCAAACATTGAAACCAAAGAACCCATCAATGTTTTATAAAATAAAATAATTTTTAAAAAATCATTAAAATGCAAAAATTGAAATAAAATTTACACAGGTATCGAACAGCTGTGAGGTCAACGACACTGTACGAAGACAAGAGTAAAATGCAGAAATTTGCTAAAACTCGCAAGCTAAATTAAAGCAATATGTCCAGGAGCGGACTATTCTTCAATTCAACTTGATCGTTAAGGCAAAATTTCTTATCTCTACATAATGACTTCTTAATTTCAAAAGCTTCCAAAAAATCTAAAGTTTTTCCTTGATCTATGATATGAAGTATTTCATAGTCTTTAGAGATATCAAAATTATGGCCTGTATCTATAAGGTGTTCCGCAAATGTGGAGTGGCTGTTTTGAAGCCTGAAAGCTCTCATATGTTCATCAAATCTTGTTATAAACTTTCTACCCGTTTTTCCAATATAATTGCAAATACTTCATATCATAGATCAAGGAAAACCTTTAGATTTTTTGGAAGCTTTTGAAATTAAGAAGTCATTATTAATTAAAAAAATTAAAAAAAAAGTTAAAACTACTGTCAAACAAAATAAAGAATATCTGGATAAAAACAATGTTTATAATGTAATTCCAATGAATCCCTCAACACCAATTCTATACGGACTACCTAAGCTACATAAAGTGGATCACCCAATAAGACCAGTCGTATCTTTCATAAATTCCCCGACGTACAAACTGGCTAAACAATTAAATCAAATTCTAGTTAGAAATTTTGAGACCCACTCTGAATATTCCTTAAAAAATACGACTGATCTCATTAACAAACTTAAATTTACGGAAGAAACTAATACAGGCATATTAATCTCCTTTGATGTTCAAAATTTATTTACAAACATTCCAATTATAGAAACCTTAAACCTAATAAAAGAAATACTACATAATTCAACATGGGACGATGACACTTGCGTGAGCTTTTATTCACTTTTGCAAATTTGTATAGAACAAAATTTTTTCATTTTTAATGATACCGTATACAAACAAAATGATGGCCTAGCGATGGGTTCCCCCCTTTCTTGTACTTTAGCCGAAATATTCATGAAAAACTTTGAAGCCAGAATTTTTAATGAACTTTCAGAGTACATTGAAAATAAAATTAAATTTTGGTACCGTTATGTGGATGACGTGTTATGTTTTTGGACTGGCTTGATAGAAGAACTGAACTGCTTCCATAATAAACTTAATTCTTTGCATAAAAACATAAATTTCACCATTGAAATCGAAAAAAATCGAAATATAAACTTTCTAGATATAACTATCAATAGAATTAATAATAAATTTGTTTTTAACATATTTAGGAAGCCCACCCAAACTATAGATTCCATACATAATGATTCCAATCACTGTTTTCAACATAAACTTGCCATTTTCAATAGTTCAGTTCACAGAATGCTATCCTACGGTTTAAGTGATGAAGATATTGATAAAGAAAAGAACATCTTATACCAGATTGCCATAGCGAATAACTTCAACCCAAAAATAGTAGATAAATTAATTAACAAGAAAAAATATAAGCTACAATTACAACAAGCTTACATTTCACAGGACAATGTTAACAATGAAACATCTAAACGAATTAGTTTAAATTTTTTGGGTGACGTTAGTTATAAAATCAAAGATCTACTTGGCAAAATCAATATTGACATAGTTTTTAAACCAATTTCCAGCTTAAAAAAAGAATTATGTAAAAAAATAGATAAAACTGAACTATTAAATAAATCCGGCGTTTATAAATTGAAATGTGGCGATTGCAATTGCAATTATATTGGAAAAACGGGTAGAAAGTTTATAACAAGATTTGATGAACATATGAGAGCTTTCAGGCTTCAAAACAGCCACTCCACATTTGCGGAACACCTTATAGATACAGGCCATAATTTTGATATCTCTAAAGACTATGAAATACTTCATATCATAGATCAAGGAAAAACTTTAGATTTTTTGGAAGCTTTTGAAATTAAGAAGTCATTATGTAGAGATAAGAAATTTTGCCTTAACGATCAAGTTGAATTGAAGAATAGTCCGCTCCTGGACATATTGCTTTAATTTAGCTTGCGAGTTTTAGCAAATTTCTGCATTTTACTCTTGTCTTCGTACAGTGTCGTTGACCTCACAGCTGTTCTATACCTGTGTAAATTTTATTTCAATTTTTGCATTTTAATGATTTTTTAAAAATTATTTTATTTTATAAAACATTGATGGGTTCTTTGGTTTCAATGTTTGGTTTCCTCCGTAAAGGCAGTAGTGATCCAATTCTGTAGTTTTACAGTGTAAGTACTCACAAAAAATTTTTTTGTTAGACATTAATTAGTATTCATTTTATTTTGTTAATATTAAACGTTTGTTTTTAAAAATTTTTTTTTTACATATATATGTAGTTTCTTTTTAAAAATTTTTTTGTTATATTTAATTATAATTTTGACTTGATAATGACCTTTTAAAATGATGTTTTTTCTAATTTATAAATATTTTTTGTAGTCGCACCGCTTGATAATGGTTACGAAGTAACCGAAACCGGTCGCATTTTCAAAATAAAAGAACTGTGTGAATAAGACTGTGGTGATTTTTCACATCACTCCCCAACTTTCCTATTATATTTTCACACTTGGGTGTACACCAATATCATTTAGTATTTGCATTTACAAAAAAGCTTTACATATGTTTGACTCGTGAGTTTATTAAACATCACGATTTGATTTTTAACTGTTTTGTTACAATTTTCGACAAATGTATTTACAACACATTAATAATGTATAAAATGACTTTCACGAAAGTAAAGCACCTACCTGTAAATTACATGTAAACTAACAATATTTAAATCAATTTTATCAATGTATACGAGGGTTTAAGCGTTTTGTCGCTTTTTGTCAACGCGACCTAGAAGATCTATTGTGACACAGCCCTTACTTAGTTTTCCGGAAGTAGATCCAGATTTTTGATGAAGCCGATTATGGCTCTAGGAGTCAAGTTCTTGATCTCATCTGCCGTAAGATACCTCTTACCTAGTTGATTGAGTCTCTGCGCAGTTACGGCTGAACATTCACACAGTATGTGTTCCGACGATTCTTCGTCCTCATCACAGAGTCGACAGGTTTCATTTTCAGCTATACCAATTTTGTTCAAATGGTACTTTAAAGGACAGTGGCTAGTGAGAATTCCTGTCATTATATTAAGATCCTTTTTGCTGAGAGCTAGTAACTCTTTGGCGTTTGTCGAAGCTGGGGAAATGAATTTCCGAGCTTGATTGAATATTTTTCCAATATGAGGATATGGCAGATTCTTCCCAGTTTTTGACCACTTTCTTATAGTGGCTTTGTGGAAGACCACATGAAGGTTCCGTCCCGTGGTATGAAAGTTTAGCCCCTTTTTTTGCAAGTTCATCAGCTTTCTCGTTTTCTAGGATTCCCTCGTGCCCTGGTACCCACCATAGGGTGACGTGGTTTGCTTCGGATAGCAATTGAAGGGTCTCCCTGCAGTTCCAGACTAGCTTTGATTTACATGTGAAGGCATTCAATGCCTTTAAAGCTGCTTGGAATGTTTAGGGGTAACACGAAAATTATTAAATTAGTGGCTAAAAAATTACAAATAAAGTAATAAGTTTATATACGTATTTGCTGATATTCCCCATTTATTTAAAAACATAAAGTCAATGCTAATAACAAATAAGGTCATTGTATTACCCGATCATATTGTAAAAGAAAATAATCTGGCTACCAATGAAGTTTTAGCCAGTCATATTTCAGACATTGTTGCTCACCAGCAGGATCACTTTTTCAAACTAGCACCAAAGCTATCAGAAGATGATTTGATTCCGACACATTTTGCTAAAATGAAAGTATTTACGTCCACCAATGTAGTAAACCACACGGTGAGCAGTGCTTTGAAATTCCTAGCTAAATAACTACAGAAACCGGATTATTTAACAACAGCTTGGTTTTTAGATCAAGTAGAAAAATGGTTTTATTTAATGACATCCAGGCACCCGTCGTCTGCATTAAGCAAGTTCAATCTAGAAGTATATAATAGCTCCATAACATTTTTAAATGATTTTATGGATCTTTTTACTGGGATAAAAGTTGGCTGCAAGAAGCTTTGGAAACCACCTCAAACAGGTGTCCTCATTTCCACTCAGTCTCTTCTAGAATTGCAGGCAGAATTACGTAATACGAAAGACTATAAATTCATAATGACGAGCCGATTATCCCAAGATTGTTTAAAAAATCGTTTTAGTGTTTTACGAAGTAAACAGATAGTTCCAAATGTATTACAAGTAAAAAATAACCTTAAACTAATTTGTGTTTCACAATATATAAAATATCCTTCAAACAGCAGTTATGAAGAGGATGACAAGGAGTTTATTCCGGAATTTCTGGACACCATAAGTGACACAAAAGTCACATATGATGAAGTAACGCTGCCTGTAGAAGTTAGCCTACCTACAATTAATTTAAATTATAGTGAATTAAATTCATTATATAATATTGCGGGATATATTCTCCAAAGCATAACCAAAATTTCAAAAATATGCCCAACATGTATAAATAGTGCAGGATCTAAAACACCCATCCATAAATCATTCACAAAAATCAAACGTTTCAGAGAAAACACTTTATTTTTGTGTACGGAAGAGTTAATCATTTTTTTCTAGAAATGGAAAGCGTTTTTATAAAATAATTTTCAATTATTTCTCAACAAAATATAAATTTAAAAGAATTTTATTTCAAAGAGATGAATTTATTAAAAATAAAGTTACCAAAGTGCCATAAATTAAAACAAAAAATTATTAATAAGTATATTACAATTAGATTAAAAATTAGTTCTAGACAATGTAAAAAATCTGATGCGTCCAACACAATACCTCCCGCCACTGTAGTAATACATATATTCTATATAAGTTATTCAATACGTTGAATTTGTAGTTTTAAAATTAATTTGTGATTGCAGTTCAGAATATTTTTAATTTATTTCATACCTAAAATTTCCTTCATAAAATTTGTATTCCCAATATGACAGCTATTTTTGACGTTACTAAAACCGAAACCGAACTTACCTTGATTCACGCATGCAAATATATGCCTTATATATTTTTTCCATCTTTTCTAATTTTACAATAAAACTACTTCATATTTACTTATGTTATCTTTTACATTTACTTGTATCAAATTTGACATCATATGTCAAATTTTGTGGACATATGAATAACTCATTTGTTTTATCGAAATTTCTCAGCCTAAACGATACGTAAAATTATTATAATTTATATATTTTTTTTCTAGCTAGCTAGAAGTTATATATAAACGTAATTATGCAGATCGGTAGAAAATTAAAAAATCTTTATATTTAATAATAACGTTATTTGCGAAAAAATGGTATTTAGAGGTACTTTTAAGGAAAAACGGTTTAAAGCTTCAAGTAAAGTACTACTTCCGGTTAACCAATTGTAGTCCAAATCTAATCAGTTCATCATATTTGAATATAAAAGCGGCTGCACAATTGCCCTGAAACGAGAACGAGAACGGGAACGGGAAGTAAACGAGAACGGGAACGGAAACAAAAAACGCTTTCAGATGTACAATTGTCCGGTAACGATACGGATATGATGACGTTTTAGCAGTACTGCATAACCTTAAATTTTCGATTAGTTTTTATTTGTTTCACAAAAATGGACGAAGAATTAATTTGTGCATCGATGATGTTTACCATAGTAATTAGTTTTTCCGCAAAAACATTTTCTTCTGTAATTTCCATTTCCATAACCCACTCCATTAACATATAAACTTAACTTGACCGACTTGAACAAACCTAACTAACAAAGAAATACGCAAAAATATGACAAGTGACACTGTGCCAGAAGATACACTGACGAATGACGTCATGCTTTCTTCCTATTGGTTACTGAGGCGCAACGAGAACGGGAAAGATGAATCTTGACGAACTTTACCGTTCTGGTTCTCGGGCGACGGAAAGCTTTCCGTTCTCGGAAACTTGTTGTGCATGCGTACATTTAAAAGTATGTAACTCATGTTTTTTACCGTTCTCGTTCTCGTTCACGTTCTCGTTCTAGGGTTATTGTGCAGCCGCCTTAAGTCTTAAATACCAAATATTATATTTTTTACATGTATCGTGTTGGAGTTATCGTGGACGAAAAATCGTCACAGACAAACACACAACACACAAACACACACACATACGGACATACAGACATCACGCTAAAAATAGCAAAATCGTATTCTAGGGACCCTAATTCGTGCTCATATGTTGAAAACTCACACTCGAGAAATCTGACCAAAAACAATGCCTCCCTTATCTATATATTGATAGGCGGGAGGTAAAAATATTCTAGGAAATCTGTTGCTGGTAATTCATTATAACAAAATAATGTAATATATTGTAAATATATTAATAATAATATGCAAAATATTAATACTGACTCAATTATTTCATATTATTATGTATATTATTTATATAAACCCCTCCAAACATTAAAATTTCCTTAAAATGTTATACACATGCATATAATTCTTGTTTCAATTTGCCTCAACATGGCGGATGAGCGGAGCTTAGGCATCGCTGTCGCCACTGTTACTCAATCTAGTCACTGTAATTTTGCCTAGCTAGCCTGAGTTGTGCAATGACTCTCTTTTTTGTGTGCTATAGATAAGGTAGTAGAAATTATTATATGATGAATTGGCTGCTCTATCAATATCTGAGCACTTTGTTTTAGTTTTCCTTTTTTTATAATTTCGACCACCTCAACCGTGGTTTATGCTTTGTTTCGCCCTAACCTGTGTAGAACCTAATTCTTCCAATATTGACTTTAGTTGTGAAACCCAATTATATTCAGTTTTAGAGGCTGAATTTTTATCTAAATGTACTAGCCGATTGTAGATAAGTTAAGAGAATCGATTTGTGTCTAATTTAAGAATATTTTGCCCCCAGTTTAATGCTCGTTTTAATATTTCAACAGCTATATGGTCTACGTTCGCCTCTAATCTGAGCATATAGTTGGGTGTTGTTTTAGGGCTTAGTAATATACGTTTGATGTATGTTGTTTTAAATTTATCCATTTTTTCTAAGTATCTCAGTGCCCAGACTTCCGAGGCTGTTACTTTTATGACAATATTTAACAGATTAATTTTTTCATCCCAGCAATTTGATTTTTCACAGCCCAAGATGTTTAGTGCATTATTTATGGCTAGATTAGCCTTAGATAATGCGTATGTAGTGGTCTCTATAATTTTTCTGAGCTACTGAAAACTGTTTACAGTTTCTGTTATTCCATCATTAATTTTTCCTTAAGCGTCCTTTGTGGAAAGGAACTATTTTTGTTTTATTAGTGTTTACCGTTACCTGGTTATTTTTGCAATATTCATGCATTTAACTTTCTTTGTGTGTCTATGTATGAATCGCGCAGAACTACTGCATCGTCGGCGCTGTCGTGTCGTGCGTCAATTTACACTCGCATGATATTTGATACTTTTCATAATTTGTTACGAAAATAACTATATTTATAGGTAATTCTTGCATATTTTTAGGAATGATATATAAAAATATCGTCATATTTGTTTTGAAAAGAATATTTATGGACACTTTGTACTTCGTGAAATTAAATATGTCATTTTCGATTAAAATGATTCAAATTTATATTACCATTGGATATCCAGTTGTTATACAGAAAAATACGATTGGTTTATATGAGCAAATAACTCGAATCAATAAATTTTCCTGTGTTTCTTTTTCAAAATTATTAAGCCCTGGTCCTATCCTTTGTTCGAGAAAGGAAAATAATCTATTCTTTATATTTAAAAATTCACCTATCGATCTTCTTTAACTTAAAAGTAATCAATAATAAAATTGTTTGTTTGAATTAAAGAATTATATGCATATTCGTGTTTGATTTTTTGTTTCAGTAAACTCAACATAAAATGGAAAATTTAATTTATAAAATTTGGTCAGTAGATAGGATAAAAAAATAGCAGTTGTAGTGTCCCAAGAAACAGCACAACTATATGAAGATGTTATACTCAAAGGTATGCAGTTGATATTTTTATATCTCGCCAATAGTATATTAGAACCCCTTTTTATTATTTTTACAATGATGTCTGCATATGTTTCTGTGTGTCTGTCTGTGTATCTGTGAGTCTGTTTGTGTGTATGTGACGAGAAAAGTGAAGAAAATAATTCTAGCACTTTATGTGGATGATGGGTTAATTGCGAGTTATGATGACAATGAAGTTCAAGTATATACAGTGCAACCTTAATATAATGTACCTCAATATAACGAATTCCTCGATTTAACAAATTCTTCGTAATCCCCTTGAATTGTCCATAAGTCAATGTAAAATATACCTTTACATTGCGAACATTTTTTGCGAACAACCTCTTTATAACGAATTTTCAACTATCAAGAAAAAGTGTAAATACCTCTAATTAACGAATTTTATCAACCCAAAACCTTTATATAACGTTCCCACCAATGTATGACCCTTAATCCCATAGTATGTGATTAATGTCACGACAGGTTTCGACACGCTTTTCTTCGTAAAACAATCATTGTTGTTTGATGGAAAGATGTAAACACTGCTGCTCGTCACTTGTTAAATATTCAAGTTGCAATGGCTCAGAAACGTAAAAGGTGTTCCTTATCAGTCGCAGAAAAGCGAAACATCATTAATTATGTTGACGAAAATCCTACGACGAAAAAATTAGACATAGCTAATAAGTTCGGGATTCCCGCAAGTACATTGACTACGATTTTAAAATTTAAAGATAAGTTTTCAGAAGAAAGTGGTTTGCCTGTAAACAGTAAAAGATTAAAATCATGCGAGTTCAAAGACGTAGAGGAATGTGTGTTGAAGTGGTTAAAACAGTGCCGAGACAAAAAGGTCGCAATCGGAGGCCCTATCCTTCAGGAAATGGCTCAGCAGTTTGCAGTAGAATTGGGACATGCAAAGTTCCGTGCTACCAACGGGTGGCTTCAAAATTTCAAAAAACGAAACCAGATTGTTTTTCGAAAAATTTGTGGTGAAAGTGGTAGTGTTGATGAAAAAGTATGTGATGAGTGGAAAGACAAACTAGCAGAGCTGACTGCCAGATACGATCCCGAAGACATCTTTAACGCCGATGAAACTGGACTTTTCTATAAATGTTTACCTGATAAAACCTTATCATTCCAAGGTGATAAATGTAATAGTGGAAAAAACAGCAAACTTCGCTTAACAGTACTGCTGGGAACAAATTGTACTGGGACTTACAAACTTAAGCCACTAATCATCGGAAAATATAAAAAACCACGATGTTTTAAAAATGTCAATAATCTGCCAACAGATTACATGTCCAACCATAAGGCTTGGATGACCAGTGATGCTTTTAGTAATTGGCTTAAAAGTCTGGATAAAGAGATGAAGAAAAAAAACAAGAAAATTCTTATGTTCATCGATAATTGTACTGCACACGGAGAAATTCCTAACCTGAAAAATATCAAAATAAAGTACTTGCCTCCAAATACCACTTCGAAACTACAACCACTGAACCAAGGCATCATTTAAAGCTTCAAAATGCATTATAGGAAGGAAGTTGTCACACGATTTCTTGCTGATGTTGAACGCCAAACGCCAACTACAATTGACGTTTTACAAGCCATGTGGATGATAGTCACTGAAAAGACCATTGCAAACTGCTTCAAGAAAAGTGGGTTTAAAGTAACATGCGAAGATGAAGAAGACGACTTACCACTCGCAGAACTTGCTGGGACCTGGCAAAGAGCTCAAGAAGAATTGCACTTTCAAGAGTCCGAAGACTTCGTTACCTTTGATAATGATTTAGCCGTTTGTGGAGAATTAACTGATGCTGACATTGTCACATCTGTGTTGCCGGTTACTAATGCAGAAGCGGATGAAGGCGAGGAAGAAGGGGGAGAAATTGATGAGCATGACTTTAATATAAAAGATGCTTATAATGCTTTAAATATAATAAAATCTGTGTTTCTCAAAAAGGGAGGTTTGAGCGACGATGTAGTCAAATCCATTACGAAATTAGATTGCGCTTTGGATGTGATAACTCTTACCGGTGGTAAACAGACAACAATTTATGATTTTTTTTCTGTTCAAGATGAACAAAATTAAGATTAAGCTACTATAACCACATTTACGAATTTTACTGCATTTAATTTTGATTATTAATGTAAGGGAAAAATTTTGTTTTGTTTTTACTTAGAAAATACATACAGTAATTTGACAAAAATGTGTTATCATTTATTAGTAGTAGTTGTTCGCTATAACAAGATGAGTACGTAATATTGAGGTGAATAATAGCTATTTATTTAATTAGGATATTAACATATTCATAATTGACGAGGACGTTGTCTGGCTACGAGGCGGTAGCCGAGTAGTTGGCGACGTCCAAGTCTATTGTGATTCGTTAATATCCGTGTTAAATACAAAGCTTTATCAAAACACTATAGTCGGCAATGATTTTCGTCGAAACAAAATTGTTTTTTTATAAACAAAGTAAATGTCAAAAAATCCTTGCGATGGAAAATACCACTGAGTACATTTCTGACGATATTTTGTTAGAAGCAGAACAAATTAAATTAAATTTATTACCACAAGAATCGAAAAATGTATATGAAAAGGAATATTTAGAATTTTGTAAATGGCGAAAGTCAAGGGGTGCAAAAGGTGCCGCAGAACCAATAGTTCTTGCGTATTTCAAAAAAAAAGGTAATTTATCTCGTATTAACTATTTTTATCTTGGCATATTGTGCAATTTTATTATATTTATCATATTCTTGATTTGTAGGCAGAAAATTATTCAGCAGCTTCACTATGGACCCATTATTCTATGCTAAGAAGTTGTTTAGAGATAAAAGAAAAAGTCAAAATTAGTGAATATGGCAGTCTTATTGGATTTATCAAACAGAAAAATGTTGGCTATGAAGGAAAGAAAGCGAAAGTTTTGTCAAGGGATGAAATCAAACAATTTTTATGTACTGCGCCTGATGAAATATTTCTAATGATAAAGGTTGCTTTTTTATTTGCAATTTCTGGTGCTTGTCGTGGAAAGGAATTAGCAAATATTACTATGGATGATATTGAAGATAAGGATACTTTGCTTGTGATTACTATTCCGAACACAAAAACGCATGCAAAACGTGTGTTCACTGTTATCCCTGATGGAGATGTTAATAGTGTTATATTGTACCGAAAATACTTGGCTCTTCGTCCCTATCATACAGAAAAGGAAAATGTACTAGACAAGTATGTAGAGAGCATTTCTTTTCTAATATTCCGCAGCGAATTGCGAGATTTCTGAAGCTTCCGGATGTAGAAAAGTATACTGGGCATAGCATGCGTCGGTCATCTGCCACATTGTTGGCAAACACTGGAGCAGATATTATGCGATTTAAACGACTGGGTGGTTGGAAAAGTAGCAAAGTGGCTGAATCATATGTGGAAGACAGTATTGCCGAGAAGGTTAAAACAACTAAAAACATCTTGGTTGGTAGTGTGTCTGGAAATTTAGTTGAAAGAATCGATACTACTAGTAAGATCAGAGTTACCAGTGGGTCTACCATTTCTGCTGCTGCAGGCAATTCTATTGCCTTAGATGACAAAAAAAATGATTCCTCAACAAACAATTCTAATAATTTTGTATTTAATAACTGCCAAGTCACCATAAATATAAATAAAGATTGTGATAAGTTTAATTTTTAAATAAAAAAGTATTAAAAATACGGCTCTTCATTAATTTTTTCCTCTTTCCTTAAGGTATATCACCGTTGGTAACTATGCAATTATGAATTCGTAACTATGTTATTATGGCTCTTATAATATCATAGTTACGGACTCGTAATATCATAGATACGGTACTATGTTGTTATGGTTAACTTTACAAAAAGAAAACACTAGTAAACAACGATATTAAATGCATCATAATACATAGTGTTTTGATAAAACTATTTATTTACCTCTTTATAACAAATTTTGAACTAACCTAACCTCAACATAACAAACCTCAGTTTAACGAATTACTTGATATAACGAATATTTACTTGTTCCCTTCCGATTTGTTACATCGAGGTTGCACTGTATATATATATATATATATATATATATATATATAGTAGTATATACTGCCAGTTCTTGCACGGCCCAAGAGTAATTAAAAAGTCATTAACAGGCGCTAGTCTTGAGGTGAAAGTTTTGTTGTTGCAATACTTGTTTATTAATAATTGATAGGAATTTGAGATAAATATTTGTTTTAAAAATAGACAGGATATTTGACCTTGACTTGAAATGTTTATTCGGTAATGTGAATATTTTGTAATGATAAATGAGAAGATATTTTGTATATGACATATTTTTATTTTTCTAATATTTGAAATGCTTGGTGAAAGTTAAAATGTGATGACGATAGTTTTCCGTAATAATAATTACTTTAAAAGATAAGATGATAAAGAAATGAAATTTTAAAAACCCTACTAAAAGAGAAAATAGTCATTATCTGTTAATTTATTTAAAATGGAAATTTCGGTAATGATAATTTATATATGAAATATTTCAAATTTAGATAATATTTTTAAAATGTGTATATAATTTTCTAATATTAGAAATGTGTGGTGAAAGCTAAATTGTAATGACGATAGTTCTCTGTAGTAATATTCCCTTAATGGGATGATGTTAAGAAATAAAACCCTACATAGGATAGAGAAAATAGTCCTTAATGATTAATGAATAAATGAATCATTTTGCATATATATATATATATATATATATATATATATATATATATATATATATATATATATATCGGAGTTTTAACATTATTTCGTCAGTATTTGTTATACTGTGCATCGTATTTACCATGGCTCCATTCAACAACCAACCTGCGTATTACATCGAACCCGAGGTGATAATAGAAGAAGTCGTTTCACCTCCAACACCCGAAATTAATATTATCAGCAATATATTAATAAGGGCAGCAGATGAGGTGAATGCAGAGGAGCCCCGCATGCCCGGATCCCCATCAGCTGGTGGGATTGATGTCGGTGAAGTGGTGGTCATTGACGAGGACGACGACGACGGCAACAACGGTGATTTCCTGAACAATTTAGTCCAGGAAAAGGCAGCTGAGCTTATGAAGTTACCGCTGAAGAGAGGTAGTCAAGACGCTGAGGAAGATATGTCTTCTAAACGGCGGCGAACTTCATATAGCTCCGAGGTAAGCGAGCCCTATGGACAGCCTCTCGTTATCGAGGACGACACCGAGGTGGAAACAGAAACCTGGGGAGGAGACGACCAGCTCGACGAAGACGTCCAGCTGGATTTGTTGCTGGGATCGGCGGAGGTCACTAGCTTCGCGTTCCCGCTAAACAAACATACTCAGGATAACAATGACCGATTGCTGGACGTCTTTGCTTTTCCTCTAGGTAAAACTAGGCGAGCGTTCATCTCCGTAGGCGTCGATCCGAATCGTAGTATGCAGGTAACCATCAGATTAGTGGCAGACGTTCTAAATAAACTTTATTTTAATATTGACGAATTAGACCAGTTTGTGAAGTTTTTAAAATACATTAAAAGTGAAAAAGCACAAGTCGGACGAGTTTACAGATCAGCGAATGTGGAATTTACAATATTGAATAAAGGACAACTAAAATATAAAATAAATAGTAAGTTTTTAGTGTTAAATAAGGAATATGTAGATATTTTTTTTAAAAAATTTTTGTTGAAGATCCTAATTTAAATTGTTTTAAGGTTTGGTTATAAAATGGCGATCTGGATCATTAACTTGAGAGTCATGTATTTATTAAACGTTTCGGCCATCGGCGATAGTGGCCATCATCAGTACAACTACAATTGTTTATAAAATATTTAGTTTCGACATAAGACAAAAAAATTTTATGTAGTACAATACCTTAGTTATAGTAATTGGCATGTAGAATGTTACAATTGATTATTATATTGAAGAGATACATTTCTGTAAATAGAATAACATTAGTTTCAAAAAAATTTTGATGTAAGAAATTTAAAAATACCTCGTAATGCTCTTGTTATATATTTAAGAAAGTTGAAACATTTGAATTGAAAACTTTTATTGATAAAATACAACACTACATAATGATGCTGTTACTTCCACGGTGGAAGGTTGCAGAATAAAACTACGTCTTAAAATTTTGTTAAACAAGTGACAACGGGCGGATGTACCAACATAATAACTCTGAAAAATTGAAGAAATTTTGTTTGAAACAAAGAATTATATTGTGAACTGCTTTATAATGGGAGCCGCGTAATTTAAAATATTGTCAAAATTAGTATGGTTGTTCATACATATGTTTTTGTGTAAATTAATGTGTAATGTTTCATAAGTTAAGCGTTTATATTTATTTTGTTCTGTTTGTAAAATTTGATAGTGTTAGAATTTTATTTAGCGGGACAGATGGAAACAGCAAAAAACTGTTTTCCCATGTTATTTCCCTATGTCAAGGTTTTCAGTATTCACCCTGTATATATATATATATATATATATATATATATATATATATATATATATATATATATATATTATTATCATAAAACATTAAGAGATGTGCAATGTGTATATACTTTTATAAATAGAGAAAAAAAAAATATAATTTAAAAAGAACTCAAAATATTTATTTAATATCATCCTCAAAAAAACTTATATTGAATAATTTATATTTTAATTAATTAAATAATATTCCCAAATTTTATTAATGCATTGGTAATTGTAAAATATATAATTTATAAAGTTGAATATTTTGTGAAAATTAAATTGTAAAGAAAATAGTTCTCGGTTATAATAATCGCTTCTAATGACAAGATCGTAAGATGATTGAATACAATACATTTTGCTAATGTACTTGTATATATATATATATATAGGAGTTGAAATTTATTTCTTTAGTATTCAGTCTGCTGCTAAACTGGCTAGAAGCTTTGTGAGTGTTTAACAGCAATAATGGCTCAAGAAAATTTTGACAACTTTTTTCGAATTTGCGAAGAAATCGTTGACTCTTCATTACATTTTAATACGTTCTATCAAATTTGTGAAGATTTGATAGACCGTAGTTTGAACCAAACTGGACGCGGGGAACCAGATATTCCACGCGGGGAACCAGATTTTCCACGTTTCACCATTGTCTCGGATGTAGAATCTCATCTGAAGCGGTTTAATATTGCGGGTCGAAAAATTACTTTTACTATAAATGATCCACCAACAGATGAAAATTCAGTACACTGGTTCTATAACAGTGTGAAAAGTGTCACTGAATATGTAATGGAATCCGTGGATCCGGCCGATTACGTGGGATTCATTTTTCGAACACCCCGTCTTGAAAATGGACCAGCATGGCTCAGTTTCCGTCGTGCAGACCAGCTACACATCGATGTTGTGTGGGATGCTCTCGAAAAAATTCTACAGAGCAACAGAGAAATTTTTTCTGATGGTCAATTTTCTATTGAATTAACCAAAGTTTCCATGCCTCTGGGATGTGGTAATGGTAAAAAACTGCGAGGACATGGCCTTTCATACGCGGAGTTTTGTCGCCGGAAATATGGAGTGATAGACATTATGAACAAAGACAATTTGTGTTTACCTCGTGCACTAGTGGTTGCAGACTCTTTATATAAAAAAGAACAGTGTTTTAAAGACATAGTGAGTGATAGACAAGGTGTCCAGAGTATGAGAGCACGTGAATTATTAGTAAATGCAAACGTACGTATAAATGAAGATGGAGCCGGTATTCCGGAACTTACTGAATTTCAGCGCTATTTTACTCAATATAACATATGTGTATATGAGTACAATGGTCTCGGAAGGGTGATATTTGAAGGTGCAAGAGGAAAAAATCTTCCAAGACTGAATCTCTTGTATCATCGAAATCACTACACAGTAATTAAAAGTTTAACGGCAACATTTTTATGCAAATATTTTTGCGAGCCATGTCATGTCCCCTATTATGTAAGGGGAGCTCATTCTTGTGAAAATACTTGCTATTTCTGTAAATTTAGTCCGCAGTGCCCTCCTACTCTGGTTTTAATAAAGTGCAAAATGTGTGGTAGAAACTTTCGTGGACAGGAGTGCTATGACAATCATAAGAAGGTAACGTGTCAAAAATATAAAAAATGTGATAAATGTTTAAAAACATACGTGCTAGGAAAGAAGGGGCGCCTGCATGTTTGTGGTGAGGCATATTGTCAATTTTGTAGGGACTATAAAAATTCAGGACATTTGTGCTACATGGCAAAAGACAATTCTAAATGTAAGGACAAAAATTTATATATCTATTACGATTTCGAAACACGTCAGGAAAAATCTGCAGGTGAAAATTTTGAACATGAAGTGAATTTGTGCGTAGTACAGCAATCATGTTCAGCTTGTTGCAACAACCAGGATTTAAAACAATTTTGTAGTTCCTGTGGTATTCGCCAACATATTTTTACAAAAGAACCCGTAAAAGATTTTTTATCGTATGTTGTATTGCCAAGAACTTCATTTACTTCGGTTATATGCATTGCACATAATTCGAAATCCTTCGACAGTCAATTTATTTTAAAATATTTAGTAGAAGACGACAATACTAAACCAAAAATAATTTTAAACGGGTGCAAAATTATGATGATCCAATTTAACCATATTAAATTTGTAGATTCAATTAATTATCTTCCCATGCCATTATCAGCGTTGCCAAAAGCTATGGATTTACCTATTACATTAAAAAAAGGTTTCTTTTCCCATTATTTTAATAAACTAGTAAATAAAAATTATATAGGTCCACTACCTTCTACTGAATATTATGGGATAGACAATATGTCTATTTCTGCACGCCAAAATTTTTTGGACTGGTATAATAAACAAGTAAAAGAAAATGCTATATTTGATATGAAGAAAGAGATCATCGAGTATTGTGTGTCCGATGTTGAAATTTTGCGTCGAGCATGTGACAAGTTTCGGACAAGTTTCATGCAAGATTGTAAAGTTTCTCCATTTTCTGAATCTGTTACTATTGCTTCTGCATGTAATCGCGTATTCCGTAGATTGTTTTTAAAACCCAATACAATCGGTATTATACCACAAAAAGGCTATCGAATGAAAGATAATCAATCAAAAATAGCCTTGATGTGGTTAATACAACAAGAAAATGTACGGGGAATTAGAATTCAACATGCAGGCAATGGTACGGAAGCAGTAATTAATAATTTATATAAAGTTGATGGTTATTACGCGGCTGGTAAATTAGTTTTTGAATTTCTGGGGTGTTTTTGGCATGGATGTACTTTATGTTTCAAAACAAATAGAAATGAACCAGTTTTTAGTTCATCAAAAGAAACTTTGGAAGATAGGTTTCAGAGAACAATAGAAAAATTAGACAAAATTCAAAATTTGGGATATACTATAATTAAAATTTGGGAATGTGAATTTCAAAAAGTGTTAAAAAACGATAAAAATTCAAACAAGATGCTTAGTAATCATGAAACTTTAAATAATGCACCTCTACAAGCTCGCGACGCGTTATATGGCGGACGAACTGGTAATACAGTTTTATACAAAAAAATTGAAAATGAAGAAAAGATTAAATATGTAGACGTATGCTCTCTTTATCCATATGTTTGCAAATATGGCAAATTTCCGATAGGCCATCCGAAAATTTTTGTTAGTGCTGAATGTGACCTGTTGTGTCCTAACAATAATATTGATCAGGTCGAAGGATTAATTAAGTGCACTGTTTTACCACCTTCTGATATTTTTCATCCTGTACTGCCGCGAAAGGCCCATGGGAAACTCATGTTTGTTTTGTGTCGGGTTTGTTGCGATGATCTACAACAACGTGATTGCTGTCATAGTGACTCTGAAAGACAATTTTCGGGGACCTGGGTCGCAGACGAAGTGCGTCGAGCCGTGTCCGTGGGGTATAAAATTTTAAAAGTGCACGAGGTATGGCAGTATGTGGTAACTGCATACAACAGAGACACAAAAACAGGTGGCTTATTTGTGGACTACATCGACACATTCCTGAAAATGAAACAAGAGGCCAGTGGTTACCCCGCAGATTGTTTGACCGATGTAGATAAAGAAAACTACATAAAAAATCAAGTCAACGAGGGAATTCAATTGGATCCCTCTAAAATTGAGAAAAATGCTGGAAAACGTTCTAATGCCAAGCTTATGCTGAATTCTTTCTGGGGTAAGATAAGGTATACTAGAATATATTTCATAATGTTAATTTATTTTCGTTCACAGGAAAATTCGCACAGGCGGAAAACCAGCCACGTACATCAACAGTTTCTTCTGCGATGGAATTATACGATTTACTTGCTAATCCAGCAGTGCAAGTGAATAGGATTATCCCCGCAGGAGATAAGATGATTTACGTGAACTGGATACAACAGGAAGAAGCAATGGACCAGCTTAGTACGGTTAATGTCGTCATTGCCGCCTACACCACAGCACAGGCCCGATTACGTTTGTACGAATTTTTGGAACCTCTGGATCGTAGAGTTTTATATTACGATACAGATTCTATTATATACTCTCATTCACCTGGTGAATATGAACCACCCACGGGTAATTACTTGGGTGATCTAACAGACGAATTAGAATGTTATGGGGCTGGGAGTTATATAGTAGAATTTGTAAGTGGAGGACCCAAAAATTATGCGTACAAAGTATTTTCGACGTCAACCAGTGAAATAAAAGAAGTGTGCAAACTGAAAGGCATAACTTTAAATTTTAAAAACAGCCAAAAAGTGAACTTTGATAGCTTAAAAACAATAGTGCTTAATGACAATATAGAAAACCCAGTCTTATATATGAATAGAATTAGGTGTACAGACGATCACCGCGTTATTACAAAAAAGGAAAAAAAGACATTTAGTGTTAATTTTATGAAGCGTAGGTTAGTAGATAATATAGAAAGTGTACCATACGGTGTGAAAAAAATAAAGTTTTAAATAGTTTATTTATCAGTATGTTAAATAAGTAAGTAATATATAAGATTTTATGTATTGTAAGTAGTCTTAGTTGTTGTATATAGTGTAGTATAAGTAGTATTAATTATTAAGTTATTTTTTGAATATATTATTACCCTATTTAAATAAATATATGTTAATATTTGACAATAAAAAATATTATTTTATGAAAGTATTCAACTAAATTTGTGTATTTATTACTTATGCTATATAAAATAAATATAAAAATTACTAAGTAGGTACTGCTATTATTTAAATAAAATAATCCTATTATTTTGAGAGTGGGACCAAGTGCAGTGAAAGTAAGTAAGTACTCATTAAAATCACATTATATAGGTACGTATTGTAATAATATATAAAGTCTCGAAAAATCAGTTTCTTTACACTGCCAAAAAAGCGTACTATGCTCAGCAAAGAGATATAGTCGCATATTTACATGTATAGCAATACTAATTGACTTTTAATTATCTACCTACCTACCTTGTATAATAAAAGAGGTCAAATATTTAAATGTCATTGTGAATCCATACATTGTTGTATTCAGTTATTGTAGTAATTTTAAAATATGGCGTCTACAAATAAAATGTACGTGGTTGAGTCGACTGAAAATTGGGACGATGTGGACCATCCTACTTATAAGCCGATGGAGCATTTGAAAGACAAGAAGATTATTTTGGTACCCACTGTCAAAATGTCAAAAAAGGCTAAGAAAAATTTTCGTATTGCCGAAAGAAATAGATGGAAGAATCTAACTTCAAATCCAACGTCCGAGGCGCAGTCATCGCAAAGTGAACCACTCGTGGATGGGGTGTAAATTATAAAAAAAAATAATTGTATTTTATAAATATATATTTATTTATTATTATGTATACTAAATAAAATATTTATTTAAAATTATTGAGTTTTATTAAAATAATAATGAAACATATACTTTATAAATTGATCATTTTCATGCTTATTATAATTGCTGAACAATTTTATAAAATCACTATGTTTATAAAAATTCATTCGAAATAACAAATACATTAAACAATAATAACCACAAACAGATGATGTGTAATCTTGCAAAGTGAGCGTGTTGTAAGTCCATTCCTTTGTGTTTCTTTTAAGAAAATCCCTATGCTGTTGTACATATGGCGGACGTCCATAACTGTCAAAGTATGTACCGTAACCCTGTCGATCAATGAAAATTGCTACCCAGTGTGTACCAGGTAAAGTATCAGGATCGGTATTAACAACAAGGGCACATGGAAAGTTAACATATCGAGGTAGATTATTCGCTGCATATACTCCATAATCGCAAATATTTTTGAAATACTTTCTAAATATTTTCTGAATAAATGCAGCATTCATTTTCTTTAACAGCACGAATACTTTTGTCTAACTAAATTTGAATTCAGTGTTGTAGGAATATATATATATATATATATATATATATATATATATATATATAGGAAAATAGTAAAACTAAAGCAAATATAATTAACATTTTATTATATATATAAAAGTAAATACAAATATATTTCACATATTAACTACCATAATCTACAATAACATTTCTATTTTTATCAATTTCTATAATATTATCAAATTCAGCATATATAACACAATTTACAGTTTCAGTAAGGGATGATTCAAAACCAACTTCTATTCTTAAAGAACCATGCCGTGTCAAATTCCAGTGTACCATTGAATTTGCCGCTAGATCAGGTGTCAAATCAAATGCTGTTAAACAATATCCATTTGGAAAGCTGTCTCTGTCGATACCGTTACCGCTGTTTCCGAAATGTATGCCTGTTCCTGAGAATAATGTGTTATACATTTGAATATATGATTTTTTATCCCCAAATGACGGTTGAAGAGGTTTCGAAGGCAGTTGCTGTCCATTTACACATAATGATAAGTAGTTGATTTTAAAATTTTCAAAGTTGAAAGGATTAAGTTTAAAATCTCCGTTAAATGCTTTATTAGATACAAATCCTATTATACACCTCTTAGGAAGTTGACCTAAGAAAATATTATCCAGAGATTTCCCTTGGACCCCTATGGGTATCGTTATGGCTTTCACTTCCGCTCTGGTGATGGCGTACTTAGCAGTCGATACTTCTAGAGCTTTATTATGGGCTAATAAAATACTTGGATTCAATTTTATACGTCGAACAAGTAATGTGGCCTCGTTAATTTGAACTTTATAGTTTGAGTCCGTTCCCAATAAATTAAAACTATCCATTGAACGAACTAATCGTATTCTCATTTCTACACCATTAAGTAAAAATTTTTCTTGATTAAATATATCAACATGAAGATGTCCGATCATATCAACATTATTACTCTTTTCAGTAAATTTTTGACGTTTATTATATCCTGTATTACTGCTTGCGTCTGTATTATTCATCTTTCCAGCATCGTCAGAATACCACAAACTAGAAGTGAGGTGAGACTCTTTGGCATCTTTACCATAATTTAATAAAGACTCGATATATGCTCTATAAGCGTAAGTGTTATTCGGCGGAGATACAAGTTTTTGATTTAAATATATGTCAACTTGACTAAACATTGAATGAAGCCAGTTATTGACAGGTCCTATGTTTTCTGCTTCACTTAAACTAGAATTATCAGTTTTAATAATTTTAGCATTTATGTAAATCATTGTTTGAGATAAATCAAGATAATCCTCTCCATGACCGGGTATAACAAATTCTATTGGGCCATCTTCAGTAATGGAAGACAATGGTTTATAGTTTACCCATTTTCCGCTTTCAATACTTGTCTGTGTAGGTGGTATAGCAAATAAATCTAATTCAGTTTTAATACATTCGCAAGATTGAGCGTGTAGGAATGCCATTTTAATCAAATATATCTATTTGTCTACGACGTTTTTTGTTCTTTACGGCAGGACGTAAAGTTTTCGAATGAGTTAAGTTCTTAACAATTCTCTTCTTTTTATAGCCTGAGCCTTTCATTAATTTTTCAATTTTATCATCAGCTTTACGTTTCAAATTGACCCCGCTTCTGCAATACATTTTTTGAATGATTCTTTGGGTGAGTGATTCTCACTAAGATCACCTAGGAAATTAATTCCTGTATTTAATGCTTCTTTACCAAGGGCACCGACACCTTTTCTTATTTTGTTTTGTCTATTTGTAATTATTAATACTACTACGTTTAATCATATAAATATGAATTATTTATCTTTGTGAGGCAAATTCCTTGGGTACAAACTTCTTCCAATACATGATTCGAAATTTGTTTTTATCTGGAGACACACACGTCCGATTAAACTATGCCAATTTTTTGTTTTACACCAATCTTCATGAAATTTATTTAGTGCTCTTTGATCAGCGACATGAACATCGTTAAAACTTCTAGCATTAAAATAAGCCATGTCGTGCTCTCTTGCTATTTCGTCGTCTTTGTCAACAGGCTTTTTACCATTCATTTTATTTCCTGGTCCAAAATAAAAATGATTAGGAAAATTCATTTTAATATATTAATATATAAGTATATAATTATGATGTTAATATATAAACTATCTTAAGGCAACTAAATTATAATAGGTTTAATCAAATATATCTATTTGTCTACGACGTTTTTTGTTCTTTACGGCAGGACGTAAAGTTTTCGAATGAGTTAAGTTCTTAACAATTCTCTTCTTTTTATAGCCTGAGCCTTTCATTAATTTTTCAATTTTATCATCAGCTTTACGTTTCAAATTGACCCCCGCTTCTGCAATACGTTTTTTGAATGATTCTTTGGGTGAGTGATTCTCACTAAGATCACCTAGGAAATTAATTCCTGTATTTAATGCTTCTTTACCAAGGGCACCGACACCTTTTCTTATTAACGGTAGAACACTTCGAAATAACCCACTAAAGAAACTTCCTATACCATGACCCCGTTGAAATTGGTTCCCTTTGTATACAGTTCCAATACCACTGCCTGCTTGTACATTATAATATTGTTGATATGGACAAGTTGTCATGATGATCGTCGGAAATGTAGTTTAACGCACAACGTACCAAACTGAAATGGTGCTAAATAACCATCATTTGTCCTTATATCTATTTCTATGTTTGTAAATTCTCTTCTTAAAACAGGAACGAAGTGAGGCTGTGCGTATGATATCATTTCATTAGATCCGAAAACATATTTATCAGTTTTTACATGAACAATTCTTAACAACTGAGTAACAACATCTCCCACTACTTGAGATTCAATGATGTCACAATAAATGAATAATTGTGGAGGAATTCCTAACATTAAATTTGGTAAATTTATCGATATTTTCTGTTTAGATATATCAGTGAATGGTGAATAACCAAGTTGTAATGCTAATCTTGGAGATAATTTTAAGGAGGTTATGTCCGTATTTTTTAATTTTGCTATTACTCGTTTTTCTGTCTTGTCATAAGAAAATGCCACATATTCATTAATTGTTATATTTTTATTCATTTCGTGTAATACGCTATCAACGCTATCATAATTTTTCGAAGGTATTTTTGCTTGTTCATAATTTTCTATTGACTGATTTTCATGTTTCTTTACTATATTAATTTTAACTTTGTTTTCTCTTTCGTTAATGTTATAAATCGAACAAGGAAAAATTATTTCTGATAATGCTACTTCCCATGAACCTTCTAGTTTTATATTCTGAGGTAGTTGTGTAGTAAAATGTGTAGTTTTATTATTTGGAAAGTATTGCATAGAGTTATTGCTAGGCAATGTTATAAAAAATTCTTTCTCAATCATGATTTAATAAACGAAGTGAACTTGCAGATATCCAAGAATTAAATTTGTCACTGTAACCTTTCCACTTGACTAGAAGCTTTTTTCTGTGACGAGTTCCTTTAGAAGCCAGTATTTTATCAATCTTATACATTGTGTCAGGTTCAATAAAAACTTTCTGTAGTTCATTTATGTAAAAAGTGCCCTCTATAATTTCATTATTTAAATCTTTTAGTTTATAAACAACAGGAACTCTATTACTAATAGCATATATTTTAAATATTTTTTCACTCCAATTTGATTCATACCCTTTTTCAAATATATTTTTATATTTAGATATGCGCACAATATCTCCAATATTTAATTTTTTCTGACTATCGTTTATTTTTTGCTTATTTTTATTCTGATTTCTCCATATTTCTAATATATTAGTATCATTCACCTCACACGGAGCCGAATTTATTGATCGATGTTTTGTTTTATTATAAGAATTAATTAGATCTTGTAATACATCTATATATCTATATGTATTTTTATAAGTGAAATAGCGATACATTTTTGTTTTCAATGTTCTGTTAAACCGCTCAACAAAACAGGCCTTAATATCAGGATTATGGGTCGCATAAAATTTAATATCATTTTCATTTAAATACGATTTCACTGATTTCGCAATAAATTCTGATCCCTTGTCTGTTTGTAGATAAATTGGTTTTCTTTCACTAAATATAATTTTAAGTGCTTGAATAACCGATGAAGGTTTTTTATCCAGCAATGGAATGGCCCAGGCATATCGGCTGAATACGTCAATAACTGTTAAAATGTACTTATGATTATCGTTAAAGCGGCTTAACTTTCTCATGTCGTTAAGATCCGCCTGAAACAAATCATTTATATTTGTAACTCGGTAAGTATTTCTTTGAAAATGCTTTCGAGCGGGTTTATGTAAAGTATAAGCATCCTGAGAACTAATCCATTTTCGTATTTCATCGGGTTTGTAATGTTCTTTCATAAAGTTTATTAAATTATTTGCTCCAGAAAAACCAGCAGAATGTGATGGATCATAGTAAATATTAGTTAGTCGTTTATTCATTATGAAAACGAAAAGCGTTTCCACTTTTGTTTTGTAGGTCTTGTGATGTCGTCGTCGTCGTCAAACAGTAAACCAGTATTTTCTCTCTTAGATTTTGACTTGCGTATATCAGAAATTTTAATATCTGGTTCTAAGACAAACAATTTTTTTCTCTCAGGATTTTTAATTAGCTCGGTAGGAATATTTATAATTTTCAATGCTTTCACAAAATCTTCCCAACCATTTGGTTTGCTATATTTTTTATATCTTACAATATCTCCTACTAAATCTGATATATTTGAATTGGGAATTTGTTTATTATTTATATAAACTAACCCTTTTTCATCCCACGAAATAATATTTTGTACTTGTAATCTTTGCACAAGTAAACGGGTATTTTCTCTATGTGATTTTGGTATTACATTTATTATATGTTCAATATCGTCTTGTTTCTCTGCACGCAAACTAGTATCTGTTGGTAATTCCTGTTCAATTGGTAGTTTTATAGGTTCCCTATTTTGTTTTTGAAAATATAAATATCTCTGTAAAATTTCTTGATATTTTCGCCACTTTTCATATTCTGATATATTTTGTTTTAAAACATCTTTCATATCATTATCTAATTGATTAGTTATGTTTTCCTCTTCTTTAATACTATTTTGTATACGATTTAAATTTTCTGGAGATATCAAGATCAACTTCTTAGCATGTTCCATATTTATTAATTCTTAAATAAACTACTCAGTACTCCTGTTAAAAGTGGCGCTAATAGAAATGGTAAGAAAGCTCCACCGGACTGTACTAATACACGTTTCTTCTTTTTCCAATTTTCACCACGTTTAACAAGTTTTCTTAAAAATTTTTTATGTCGCCCTAGGTCAAGTTGTTGTTTTCGACTGAGAGGAATTTTACCATGTAAAATATTATAAACACATTCACAAATACATTTAATTGAATTACAATCAGTATGTTTTAAAAATGCTAACCTATATTTTGGTTTCAGCATATGTAGAGCGCGGAGAAATTCTGCGTTGTTTATTACAGTTTTACTCATTTTTATGAAATAATGTCCAGCATATTTTTACACATATATTTATATGTTTTTTTTGGTAAATAAATATATGTAAGCCCGTCACGTGACGTACGAAAACGTAGCCAATCGGTAGTACTCTGTTTAAGATCGAAAATTAAATACCCATGTGGTTCAGATGTTGCATCATTATAAGATTCTTGTATGAATTTTACATTTTCCGGAAAAATTTGTCGTGATAAGTGTAGAATTTGTGCCCTATCTCGGGGGTTTTTAAAATAAATTATGTAATTTGCGTTAAGCGAAATATCTCGCTGACCTTTTCCTTGGTGAAATAAATTTTGAGTAAGAAAAAATACTGATAAATTTTTATGATGAGACCATTTAGTAAATATATCAACAACGCGACCATCTGTTTCTCTCATTAAATCATCAATTATCATTAATTGAGGATAATTTCCATCAATATTTTCTATATCGGGTAAACCTTCAATAAATTCTACGCCTTGTATTGTGTTGTATAAACTTTGCCACGTACCATAATGCCAATATATATTTTTAAATTTCGTATCACTCATATTGTTAACATCGGTCAAGAAATTATTAACGAAATAGGATTTTCCGCTGCCTGATGGGCCTGCAATTATTGCAGAAAATGGGTGTTTAAATTTTGTACACATGTTAACAGTACAAAGTAATGTATAACACTAAAACATCACATGTAACTAAGATATATTTATGATAATAAAAGGTACAATGTAATAAAAGTACAAAATATATATATACAGTATCGTTTATTTATATAAATTACAATTTTACAAATTCTACTAATCTAGCTTGTTTGCCAACACCATAATCTTTAGTACCCGTATATTTTATACTCCATCCTGTAATATTAGTTTGTTTCAACTGACATATTTGTTCATCAGTCAATTCATCAAACCGCGATGGAAGATATGTTACAAAATCTTCGCATTCCGCAATTATTTTTCGTCGAAATCCCGTGGTAATAGCCTTAATATCAATTAAACGATATTGTTTATTAACTTCTAGCTCTGTTAATTTCTTTCGGGGTTTGATATCGTTCAATTGTCCTTTCTTATTCAGCGTTTCAAAGTCCATTTCTACTTAACAATAAATAAAATATTAGCAACTATTAATAAATGAAAATATCTTTCAATATTCTTACCTGTAGATTCGTGTTACTTAGTGCGTACTTGTGTAACAATGGTCGAAGAATATTTTCTATTATTACGAAAACTTCTTTATATACTTGCTAATTCATGAAATATTTCTCCGCGATTATTTTTTCGGAGAAATATCTTTATTACAATCTAGTTTTTACTAAAAATAGAAATTATCTTCTCATTTATCATTACAAAATATTCACATTACCGAATAAACATTTCAAGTCCTGTCTATTTTTAAAACAAATATTTATCTCAAATTCCTATCAATTATTAATAAACAAGTATTGCAACAACAAAACTTTCACCTCAAGACTAGCGCCAGTTAATGACTTTTTAATTACTCTTGGGCCGTGCAAGAACTGGCAGTATATACTACTATATATGTATATATTTGAATAGTTCTGATAAAAGGATAAAAAGAGCCTGAATCTTCATAGGGCATCATGAAACTAGATTTCTTGTTTCCATCGAAAATTCTAGATAGGGTTATATGTACCGTTCGGAAGTTTATATTTTTTACTGAAAATAATAGATGGTGTTGGATATGCCTACAGTATGTTTACTTTGGATCTGAGGGCGTTTTATTATATGACTGTCATTGTACATTTATTGCTGCAATTGTGACAGTAAACCAGCAGCAGTTAGTTTTGTGGAGCCTGAGTGTTTGGAGTAATTATAGAAATAGTGAAATGAGTTTGGTGAGTATTTATATTTCAAATACATGCTTCATTCGATTGTATATTAACTAATACTGAATTCCCGGATTATTGCAAAAAATTATTAGGTTTTGGACCTCAGTTTGCTTTACAAAACAATAATAAAGATATCCCCTATAAAAAGATTATAACGGACGTAGAATTTTGTATCAACAGTCAAGATAATTTAGATACTAACCTCAGATCTAAATCTGCCAATGCTATTTCCAACCATATGAACAAAGTAAATAATAATATGAATTCATATAACCCAATTAACAAAATTTATAATAATACAAAACGTTTTCTGAAACAAAATCCTGAAATTATAGTTACCAATTCAGACAAAAGTAAAGCCACAGTAATTATGCATAAAAATGAATATGAATCAAAAATGGGTGAGCTGTTGTGTGACTCATCTATTTATAAGATTTTACCTAAAGACCCAACCAATAAGTTCCAAAATTGTAACAATAAACTGATAAGGAAACTCCAGGCAGAACAGATGATTGATGATAGAACACACAGAGAATTAACAATACATAATTTTGTTGCTCCAAAAATATATGGTTTACCCAAAACACATAAACCACATCCCATCTCGCTAAGGCCAGTGGTTTCATGTACAAATGCACCGACTTACAAATTAGCAAAATATATTTCAAACATGCTTTTCAACTTAGCTACTACCTTTGTTTTAGTATAATGTAAACAACTTTTTTGAATTCGTCACATTTAAAAAGACATACAATTACCAAATAACCATATTTTAATTTCATTAGATGTATCATCTTTATTTACAAATATTCCCAAACCATTAGTTTTACAAGAAATAGAAAATAACTGGGACAAGATTTCACAAATATTACTTAGGTATGTTTAAAACAATTATAAATTTCATTTTCGACTCGAGTTACTTCTCATACAATGGCGTGTTTTATCATCAATTATTTTGTACTGCCATGGAAAGCCCAAATTCTCCAATATTTGCAAATTTAGTTATGAATAGAGCTTTGAGAGACATCACTAATTCTTTACCCATAGATCTACCATTTATTAAATTGTATGTGGATAATATTGTTACTGCCATTCCTACAGAATTTGTTGGCATTATCCTGGAATTTTTTAATACTTACAGTTCAAATTTACAATTTACTATCGAAATTAAACAAAATCAATGTCTTCCTTTTTTGGATATTTTGTTGATGAGACAAACAAATGGTGAGATACTTACTAAATGGTATTCCAAACCAAATTCTTCCAACAGTTTTAAACTTCCACTCCGCACATCCGTTAAAGCAAAAAATCAGTTTAATTAAAGGTATCAAACATAGATTAACAAACATTTGTCATCCAGATTTCTTACAAGAGCAACTACAGACTGTAAAATAAAATCTTATCAATAATAATTTCCCTGTAGGTTTAATCAACATAACTTTATTTACAGAGAGCAAACAGATATTAAACATTAACAATAATAGCAGTAACAATGTCGTTCAGACAGTTTATTATAAAATTCCTTATGTCCCTCAACTTTCTAAAAATTTGTTGAGAATATTAATTTTAGAACATGTTAAAATAACTTACTACAATTCACAAAAATTAAATACTTTGTTCACAACGTTAAAAGATAAAGTACCAATAGAGCAACAAGCCAATACTGTATACAAAATTAATTGTTCGGACTGTAATGGCATATATGTAGGACAAAGCAAACAGTATTTAAATTCTAGGATGAAACAACAATAATAACAAAGATAAAACAGCTTTAGCGTCACATCATTTTAATACAGGTCATACATTTGATTTCAACAACGTTAAAATTCTCGAAATATAACCTAATTACCAGAAACTACTTTTCTTAGAAATGTTATATATAAAAACAGATTTAAATAGTATTAATTCAAGAACAGATATTGAAACATTAAGTAGTATATACAATAGTATTTTAAACAAATTAAAATAAAATATTTAAATTTTAAATTTAGTGCCTACATATATGAAATTGCAGTTTCTTTCTTTCATTTTTGTATTCTCTTCTTAGCATTATTCTGAAATATGAAGTGTGCCTAGGGTGGCGCTCTTTGTGTGATGATTCATTTTCAGATTGTAACCTGCAGACATAATTCAGTCACACACAGCTCGCCACATAGACAACACTTAACTCTCTTTGTAATAATTATATTGTTCGAATCTATACTTTATTTAAAGTTTATTTCATGTATAATAACTTTACACAAAATTATATCGTTTAGAAGACAAATACGGTATGTAATAATTTTTTTGGTTGTAATATTTTTTGTAATAGAAAACAATCTTTCTTCAGCACTGATAAAGATTTTAAATAAATCGAAACGTTAGCGGTACTTCGAGAGTTTTTTCTACTACATCCTGTCCGATTCCCGACTATATTTCAACTCCACTTAAATATTGGGACACTATTTCAAATTTCAAATTATATATTAATATTATAATAATTTCTTTGTAAAAAAAAGGTACTCTAAAGAATTTCGAAACGAAACGCACGAAAATATTAACGGTTATCCTCTATACAAAAGGCAAGATAATAATGTAAATATATATATATATATATATATATATATATATATATATATATATATATATATATTCTCTGGAAAAACGGTTTAATAAAATATACAGTAGATAACAGGTAGATAGTACCTTACAATATATAAAGCTCATATTAATATCGAAATATGTACGTCGATTAAAAGTGTTAAATATATTTGCGATTATCTGTGTAAGGGTCATGATTGCGCAAGTATTAAATTAGGTCAAGCAGATAAAGATAAAGTAATTCAATGAGATGAAATCAACGGTTATTTGGATGCAAGGTATGTTTCTGCTCCAGAATGTTGTTGGAGGCTATTAGAATATCCTTTACACGACAAATCTCATGTAATATTTGAATTAGTTGTTCATTTAAAATACCAACAGGTGGTATTTTTCGTTAATGGCCACGAGAAAAAAGCAGTTGAACGGGCAGCGAAAAAAATACAACATTAACCGCGTGGTTCATCTTAAATAGCACAGATGTAAATACTCTACAGTACGTTTATATGCAAATTCTAAAATATTATGTATTTGTTAATAACGCTTGGAAGGCTAGGCAACGCAAGCCAAAACCACCAATAGGCCGAATGATTTCCGTCAGTCCCAGAGATATAGAAACGTTCCAACTACGTTTAATACTAGTACACGCGAAAGGAGCCACAAGTTTCGAAGACTTGCATACCGTAGATGGTAAATTGTATAACACATACCAAGAAACTGCCCGTGCATTAGGTCTTTTAGCAAATGATAAAGAATACGAAAATTGTTTAGGTGAGGCACTGATAAATAAATTTAATTTGTTTCCACACGTCAACCAATGCCATAGCTTGGTGGGATAAAACGCTAACTCTTTAATATCTCGACCATCCGCTAAATTAATGCAGTTTTTATTAATTCAAATAGTTACATGGATTACTGTCAGAGTGTATTAAAATATATTTTAGTAATTTTCCATTAATTATTATGATAAATTAAACAGTGAATAGTGGTGCTGTGCGTATCAAGATATAGGTGAATGACGCGGAATATCTGTGTTTATCTCACCAATCCTTAACTTTAATGCGTTTTTTATGACTCAAACAAACATATAGACACTAGACAAAGTGCATACAAAACATATTTTTGTTATCCTAAAACAATTGTTGATAAAGTGCTGTATGTGAAGTGCAACAAGGAATAGTGCCCATACGCAAAACTCCCTGCGGCATGATGAACAAAGAAGTCACTGCAGCAGAGAACAGCGCATCTAGCGATGAGGGCGAGGACAGTAACCGATCTACCACCTCTGATGATGGTACATTAATGGATAATTCGACTTGCCCCACCCCGACGGCATCTCCAAGTAGTCGTACTTCAACTCCAAGGAACAGATCAACAACGGCTTCCCGCACTCCAACACCTAACAACAAGCAAAAACAAAAAGAATCACCAAGACCTACGAAACAACCGAGACGAAGCGGAAATTCTACACCGGTGAGACTTAGCCCAGAGTCACCAGAAACTACGCCACAGCTTGCCAAGCACCAGCCCACTAATTTATTAGGCTTTACTGGCCGAGGCAATGAGCATCCCCTCTACGTGGCTTATGTGAGCAACTTACCTTCACACATCACGACATCAAAAAGCTTTGCAATTACATCGCAAGAATTAAAGACCTGGAAATACATTGTACCATCCCAACCCGAACTGGGAAAATGTTAGTAAAATGCTTTGATAGTCAGCTAGGGAAGAAGCTAAAGAAGCTGAAGATGATAATCGACCTAGATGTCGTCATTGAGGAAGAAGCTCCACGCCAGATAAGACGAGTAACGAACGGCCAACGACTTCCATCTTACTCATGCGTTATCAAAGGGATCAGTCTGGACATATCAATTGCAGGAATTCGCCAATGTCTTCAAGACGAAGGCTTCGACTTCAAAGACGTATGGCGCATAAAATCGAGAGCTACAGATAAATTTATACGCCTCGTAAGAGTGGTAACAACAAGTCAGACATCACTTGACAAGCTCTTGCTAAATGGCATATGGCTGT
The DNA here is from genome assembly GCA_035578165.1 of Stenolophus ochropezus. Lineage (NCBI taxonomy): Eukaryota > Metazoa > Arthropoda > Insecta > Coleoptera > Carabidae > Stenolophus > Stenolophus ochropezus. The sequence continues at coordinate 1,291,871 of JAQOWZ010000037.1, forward strand.
ATAATTGCCTACACTACGTCGAGCGCTCTCATCTTCCACCACTTCAGCCATACCAATGTGGACGTTGCCAGTTATTCCACGAGCCAGGTGCTTGCCAAAACAATATCACCTGCTCCCATTGCAGCGATAAACACCACTTCAGCAAATGCCCGTCAACCAACAAACCCACAAAATGCGCCGTCTGCAATAAAGAAGAGCACACCTCAGTCAGCGCAAAGTGCCCAGGACGTCCAAAGACACCAGTGAGCGTAGCATCCACAGCTACGCTGAAGACTGCAGACTGTCCGAGCAATGACCCGACAGACAAACCTGCCAGCACATACGACGTTTTGCGTCTTGTCACCATGGCAGTACTTGACGCACTTCCCCAACAAAGGAATAGGGTGGAAAAGAACATTGCAGCCCTAGCCGATACCATATTTAATGTTCGCCTGACCGTATCCTATGCAGGAGGCCTAGTCCATGTGGGCTGCCATCCATTCGAAACCGCCGAACTACACACTAACAATGAATAACATACCTACAATTGGCACTATAAATGTGAGCAGCCTCATTTACAAGAAGGACCTGCTCGAAAACTTCATTCGAAGCGACAACATCTGCATACTTGGCGTCACAAAGACTCGAACTACACCTCAGAGTCGGTTCTCTCTAGCTGGATTCAACATATACAGACGGGACCGCGATCCAGATCACACCGGCGGAGTGGCCATTTTGGTTCATCACTCCATACCTAGCGAAGAACATCAGCTACCAGACCAGTTCCAGAACCTCAACGTAGTGGCGGCCAGGGTCCACACAAGAGTAGGCATTGTCACATTGTTCTGCTACTATGCCAGACCAGCTCAAGAACTGTCTCAAGAACTATTCCAATATATCAATCGTTTGGGGCATGCTATTATCCTAGGAGACTTCAATGCTCGTCACGTCTTTTTTGGCGACACTGAAACCAACCGAAAAGGCCGCACCCTGGAAAACATCCTAACAACGTTTCCATGGTTTAGGACTCCACAGCCAATACCAACCTTCATTAACCACATGGGTTGCTCTAACATTGATCATGTTGTGATAACCGAAAACATGATTCAACACTGTGCTCAAGCAGCGTACATAGGAACAAGTGTCGCATCAGACCACTTCCCAGTGGTGGCAGAGGTCTATTTCGTAGACAGAATCAACCGTCCCAAAGCCAGATACCGTCAGTGCCAAGACTTTCCAAATGCCAACTGGGACCAGTTCGCAACATATGTTGAGAGCAATCTGCCTTCAACTCCAGACCATCTGCAGAACGAGGGAGAAGTCGATGCGGCAGTAACCACACTCACCTGGGTCATTCAAGATGCAATGGCCCAATCCATTCCAAAGAAGACGATCCGCCACAACCGATCGCCGCTGCCACGTCCTATAATCCAGCTCATTCGAGATAAAAGACGATTATATCGGGAGTTCGTCCGCACAAGGGATGCCAATACTAAATCTCAATGGAATCGAACCAATGCAATGGTAAGGCGAGCAATAGCGCAACACCGCGAGCGCATCTGGGGTGATGTTTGTGAATCGCTCGATCCTCGAGACGGTTCGAAATTCTGGGCTAGGTTCAGAGCACTCACCGGGCAAAGGGACACCAAAATAAGCCACCTACGATCAAACAATACCATAATTACAACACCAGAAGCTAAGGCGGAAGTCTTCAGAGAGTTGCTCCAAAACGTTCACAGCGTCCCATAAGACCCATCTTTCGACAACAATTTTCTCGAACAAGTCGAAGAAGAGGCGGAACAAATCCATGCCACACCGTTCGAAAATATTGTGCAGCCGACGGACGAAGCCGAAATTGGAGAGATAATAATAAAAAAATGAGGCTGATCAGCCCCAGGAAGAGATGGCATCAACTTCAACATAATAAAGCACCTGCCTTACACAGCGGCCACTTACTTGGTAGCGCTTTTGAATTCCTGCCTTATCCTGGGTCTATATCCAGAGGCTTGGAAAGAGGCCAACGTCTGCATGATTCCAAAGCCCAACAAAAACCTACTTCTACCAGAATCATATAGACCCATTTCCCTATTGAATACGCTAGGGAAGATTCTGGAAGCAGTAATATCAAAACGGATAAGAGAACTTTGCGAGGCTAATAACATAATTCCAAAATCTCAATTCTGATTTTGCCCAGGCAGAAGCACACAAGATGCACTATTCAGATTAACAACAGACTTAAGCATCTCCTTGAACAAGGGCTGATACACAGCTGCAGCCTTTATTGATATAGAGCGGGCATAAGATTCCGTCTGGCACCACGGTCTCCTACGAAAGCTAATGGACTTCGGTTTTCCCACCCAAATAATACGCTTAGTAGCCAGCTTCCTGAAGGAGAGGACAGCTCAAGTTCGAGTGGGCTCGGAACATTCAGCACCAATACAAATTCGAGCCGGTGTTCCACAAGGCAGCATTTTATCCCCGTTGCTGTACATTATCTTCAGCGCGGACATGCTAACTCCACGACAACACCAGGTGAAGACCCAACAATTTGCCGACGATACAGTCTGCTGGGCCACTGCCAGAACACCTTACTTGGCAAAAGTAAGGCTGCAACAATATCTGACCGCCCTAGAATCGTGGATGCGGAGATGGCGGATAAAAGTCAACCCGAGAAAACCCAGCTGGTATTATTTCGCCACCCCCATAAACGAGCAAACCCCATATCCATCAGTCTATCCGGCGAGAGAATCGCCGACCAAAATGACGCTTCATATCTCGGGTTGACAATGACCAGGACCTTAAATTGAAGACAAGACATATCAAACTGCATACAACGTATGCGAAAGCGTAGCGGTCTAATATCATCTCTACGAGGTCGCATACGAGGAGCCAGCGTAAAAGTCCAAATTCTGACCTATAAAACATTTGTAAGACCGCTGTTCGTCTACAGAGCAATCACATATGCCGGAGCTAGGGATAAACTACTCCTGCCAGCCATGCAGAACGACGTTTCCTTCGAAAAATACACAGTCTTCCTTGGCGTCACCCTTCCCGTTTTGTCCATGATGTTGCAGGTATAGAGGACATCATATCTAGGATCCACAAACTCCAAGGCAGGTACGGCCAGAGGATAGTCATGCGAGCCGACTCCTCATTAGAAGTGCTGAGACAAAAAACTCGACGCCGACCAAAAAGAAAATTCCGAAACCCCCCAGCTACCATCATTATGAACATTGCAGACCCCCCTGATGACCTCCAAAACATCGTAGAAGAAGCCCCATATATATATATATATATATATATATATATATATATATATATATATATATATATATATATATATACAGAATATAAGAAAACACATTGTGTGTGTGTGTGTATGTAAAAAGAAATTAAAAAAAAAATAGAAACGAACAAAAATGACGATAATATTGGGGATATCATTAATGTAGAATATTCCGATTTAATATATGAGGTGATTATTATTATGTATTCAGGATTTGATAATAACCGTGTACATATGTGCATATTTCAAAATTTATTTGTATTCAACTATTGAATTGTATCTTGTACTGCATCTTATTTCTAGATAGATACTATTACACCTACTCTTACTGACACGACTAATGAAAAAGAATATATTATTCTCGATCAGACTGACGATTTACAACAAGTAAATTAATTTTAAAATATTAGAATATATCATATTGAAATTATCATTTTTGTTTTTAGAATAATAATTGTGAAACACCTACCCCTGCAACTAAATTAAGATCTTTGGTAAATAATTATATATGTATATTTTATAAATTTCTACTGATTGAAATATTTTTTCAGAATACAAAAAAATGGAATTTGAAAAATAAAAAGTCCTCAGAAAAGTTGAAAAAAACAGATAAAATAGTGGCTTTTGAGCATTTATTACAAGACAAAAAGGAATTAGTTGTCATTCAAAAACAATACTATGATACAGAAAATAAAATTAAATTGGAAGAACAAAAATATAATGATGAACAAAGAAAAATTAAAAAAGAAATATAAGAAATAGATTTAGAAATCAAAAAGGAAGAAATTAATTTAAAACGAGAAGAGAGAAAAAGACAACAACTTATACATGAATTAATTTGTGAAGAAAAAAAACTTCAAATAGAAATATTAAAACACGAATTAAACGTAAAGAAAACTAAATTTTAATTTTTCCTATTATTACAGTTTATATACTTTTATTATTGATTCGAAATATAATTATAAATTTTTTTTTGAACTAAATTAAATCTATTTGGAGTATCTTGTGTTTCCATATAATTATCTAGAAATTCTTTTTGCTCAATATCTTCAATGCAATTTTCTTTTTCTAGGATTCTTATATTATGTAAGACTGCTGTGGCAATAATTATTTGTTGTGTCAACATAATATTACATCTTATTCCTAAAGAAAGAACTGGAAATATTCTCTTCCATATTCCTGTTGTTCTTTCTACTATCGTTCTTGTTGAAATATGAGCATTATTATATCTTAATTCCCCTTGACTTTGAGGGTTAGCTGAAGGAGTCATTAAAAAAGATTTAAGTGGGTAGCCACTATTTCCTAATAAAATATTATCTTCAAATTCTCTATTTTCAAAACGATTATATACTGAAGAATTTAGAAAAATATGGCTATCATGACAAGAGCCCGGCCATCTTAAAACAATATCCATAATATAATAATTACTATCACAAATTATTTGAGTATTCAGTGAGAAATATCCTTTTCTATTTCTGAAAAATTCTGCATTATCTGTTCCTATTATAAACAAATAGAAGAAAGAGATAAAGTTTATGCATTATAACTGCAGTATTATTCATTCTCTATACCTGGAGATTGTATTCGAATGTGCGTACAATCAATCAATACCTTTTGGAAAACGCGCAAGAGTTTAGAAACGAGCGATTACTTTTCTTTTCTCGTCCTTATTACTGGCAAATTTCACATAATTTGCTCTCAAAAGTACAAGAGCTTATGTTACTTTTTTTATAATTCTGCCAGCCGTTGTTTTAAATACACCACAAAAATCACCAATTGTATTATAAAAATTTCCACTTGAATAAAATCGTAACGTTAGAAGAAGTTGAGATAAAGCATCCAAATCATGAACTCTATAAATAATTATGATTACAATATTGTCAACGATTAAATAATTACTTTATAATTTTTGAACATTTTCGAATGAATTCTTAGTAAGGGTTCTATGGCAGGTAAAATTTTATTCATCACTGTATTTTTTGAAAATCGGAATCTATGATAAAATTCTTCATCAGTGCATGTTTCTATATAATTTAGACGATCTCTTATTGTATACGATCTGATATTATATATAAATGGAATTATATCTTCGTCATCGTCATCAAGTAAATTATTTAATTCTTCAAGATTCATATTTGGTAGATGAATTGTCAAATTCTCAGTTATAGGTTACGGATAACGGCTGATTATTTATTTAACAGACTAGAATCGTTCTGTTAAATTTAATCAGTCATAAGAGTTTTTAATCAATGGTTAAATATTAATCGGTACGAAAAGTACTGAAAATGGTTGTTTAAATTTAATCGGTCGTTATTTTAGCTGAATCAGGAGCAAAAGTACCGGCCTTCGGACTGGAAGATGGTGATTTTTTTTTTTATTTTATACGTAGAAAATATAAGTTTCAATGAAGCTCGTATATTATTATAACTTTTTACTGATAATTCCGTATTATTTTATACTTTGCAAACTTCTTATTGTAGATCTGATGTAAATAAATTTGTGGTTATGTTATGCATGTGTAATTATAAGTAAATGTGTCTGCTTTAAGGTTATATTTGTTTTAATCTAAAATTTAGCATAGTTTTATTATAAACAATTTTTGTTTGAAAATAGTTTTTTTAGGGGTGACTTTGATCATGCCGAGAAAATATAAAAAACAGCTTGGTAGCAGGGCATATGCCAATTATGATAAGAAATATTTACAAGATGCAATAAGAGTAGTTAAATCGAATCAGTTATCAATTAGTCAAGCTTCTGAACAGTATGCCATTCCTAAAAGTACACTTTTCAACAACGTTAAAAGTTTACATAAACTTACATCAGGAGGTCAACCAGTTCTTAAAAAATCTGAAAAAGATCATTTGGTGCAATGAATTGTAAAATGTGCAGAATGGGGATTTCCACTTACTCCACTTGGCATCCGATTGCTTGTTAAAAGATATGTGGACAAAAAGGGTATTAAAGGTAAACAGTTTAATAATAATCACCCTGAACCAGAATGGGTAAAATGCTTTCTGAAACGCAACGCTGATAAACTCACTGTACGATTGTCAGAAAACATAAAACGTGTAAGAGCTGCCATATCAACAACCACGGTAAAAGACTACTTTCAGGAGCTAAAGGTATCCTTGGAAGAAGTGGATCCTTTCAATTTATATCTATATATTAGAGATCTGCGCCGCCGATTTCCGCCGCCGACGCAGAAAAATTTTTTACGCCGCCGCCGCTGTTAAAAAAATATCGGCGCGCCGCCGAGCCGCCGCCGAATAAATTCATCGGCGCGCCACGCCATTTTAATATTTTAAAATATTATTTTATGTGCATAGAATGAAAATTTTTATCTAATAGTACGTACTGATAACTTCTGAATATCTATTTGATAATATTTGAATAACTATTATTTAAAATTATAATACATGTATACTGTTGTCGACTGTCGCCGCTAGTGCAGCGCTCGCGTCGTTTAGGAAAGAACGGGGCCAGTGTATTCACATACTTGTCTGACTTCACACTTTAGTATCAGCGCTGTCACTTGATGTAATATTTAGTGCTTAAGTGAATTTGCTTATCATTTCTCTATTTTGATTGTTTTTCTTCCACATTCAAGTAAGTTTATTTGTTAGGAAACTGAAATATAGCTTTACCTTGTTTATTATTTTGTAGCATGGAAACAAAACTTAACCAAACAGTGTTAAATTATGAAATAAAAACAAGATACAACAGCACACAAAAAAATTTAAAAAAGAACCATGTATGGAAATATTTTGGAGAATTATTTATATCTAACAGTGAAGAACCTATTAATCCAGATAAACTATATTGTCAACCATGTTTGAACATCGCCCAAAAAGATGAAAAAAATCAACCTGTATTTTGGTATATGGGTTATTGTTATTTGTGAAATAAATTATGTTATTTATTTGACAATTTTTAGTTACAAAATAAAATGTTTCCAAAGGACAGTAAGCACAAGAAATTTAAACAGGCATCTTTTAGAAGCCCATGAAATAAGAGATTCTGCAGATTGCAAAAGAAGTTCAGGGATCCTAGAACATTATTTTACAAAAAAAGTCCAAAAAATGAATAACAATGACAAAACAGTAAACAATAAATGGTTGCTGGCCCGTAATATTGTTCTTTGGATCGCAAAAGATTTACTACCTTTCAATATAGTTACTAAAGATGGCTTGCGTGATTTTTTATGTAAATACAATGTAATAGCCTATCCCAACGAGTTACCCGATCCGACTACATTATCTAGAAAAGCATTACAAGATGTATATGAAACTGTACTAGATCAGTTGAAACAAAAAAATCTGGAGGGACCCAGATTTTGTGCAATAACATTTGATATGTGGACCGATAATTTTAAGCGACGTAATTATATAACTTTCACCTATCACCATATAACAAATAACTTTGAATTACAATATTTTACTTTGACAACAAAAGCAGTTATAGGCAAACATACTGGTGAAATGATTGCAAACGAAATATCAGATTTAAAGGAAAAATTTAATCTGAGTAATAAAGAAATGTTTGCTGTTACTGATTGCGGTTCTAATGTTAAAAAAGCAATACTTTTATGTCGTTTGAACAACCATTTTTGTTTAGGACACGCATTACACAATTTGGTTACCGTGGATGGTATTGGATTTGTTCAAGAAGTAGAAAATTTTATTATTAAAGTAAAGAAAATTGTAAGATCATTACGATTTAAATCAGCAGAATTAGAAGAAGAAGGTGGCAAAATTCAAAACGAAGTATTAAATAATATCGACACGTATGCTGAAGCCTTGCAATTAGATTTTGAAACAGAGAACGAAGATGGGTTCACTGAAGCAGATGAGTTACTGCCGTTATCTATTTTAAAAAACATTGCAGATGCAGATATAAGGCATGATAGACAACAGTCATTAAAAACATCAACACCTACCAGATGGCACAGTGTTTTGTTAATGCTAGAAAGCGTGGGGTGTCAAAAAAAAGCAATTATAAATATGTTAGCTAAAATTAATAAACCTTATTTAAAGTTAAATTCAGACGAATGGAATTTATTATATGATCTAATAGAGTTTTTAAAGCAATTTCGATTAGCCGTTGATTTATTCTCCGGTCAAAATTATATTTCAATTACTTCTTGTCTCGTTATTAGAAGCGAATTGCGTTCACTTTTAGAAATAACTAAAGAAAATGAAAATGTATACATAAGTCAAATGAAATCCAATATGTTGTTAAAATTTGACTATAGATTTCCTTTAACTGACATCACAGTTACAGCAGCTCTATTAGATCCCAGGTTTAATAATATAATTGATATAGACAATTTTTTAGAAAAAAAATCTTTAACAAAGCAAAGTTTTCTTTCAACACAAATTAAAACTTTTGTAAACGAAGATGACAAAAGTCACAGTTCAGAAAAAGGAGAAAGAGTAGAAGAAACTGACAATGTTGACTATTTAGTTGAATTAGCCAAAAACCATTCAGCACATTCACCTGAAGATAACGAAATTGAGTCTGAAATTAATCTACTGTTAAGTACAAGTGCACAAAAAGTTGTAAATGGTGATATTTTATCATTTTGGAAAAAAAATAGATTACAATTTCCTCGGTGTGCCGCTTTGGTTAAAAAAGTGTTATGTATCCCAGCAACCAGTACAGCTAGCGAAAGAGTTTTCTCAGTTGCAGGCTCAGTAATAACTAATAAGAGGTCAAGACTAAACCCAGTACATGTAGATAAAATAATATTTATACATGACAACTATAACTTAACTTGTTCAGAAAAATAAAACAATGTATCTAAACAAAATTTATTTTTTCCTTTCTCTTAATATTAAAACCATATATACCATTTTAGCAATATTTTTTATCTTTACAGCAAGTTCATTTACAATTAAATTTTTATATATTTTATCGGCGTACATCGACGCCGCCGCTGACGTTCAGTTCGGCGTGGACGCCGATGACTTTTCATGTAGGCGCCACCGTCGGTAAAAATGTTATCGGCGCAGGTCTCTACTATATATATATATATATATATATATATATATATATATATATATATATATATATATATATACCGGGTGTCCCAGCTCGATCGACACATGAGAGATTTACATAGGAAATCAGTTAATTATGAATAGTATCTCCCGAATGCAAGATATTAACTTGAAATTTTGTATGCTTATTGGGGAATATTATTTCTATGGAGTACAGTTATTTGAAATATATATTTTCGTCTGCAAGACGAGATTTATTAAATTATAAAATCTAACATTTTCGTTCAAAATCAGTCAGCCATGGAAATAAAAGAAAATATCTATGTGACAGTTCTGTCAGTTAATGACATACCATATTGTAGATATTTATATTTTATTTATTTAACAAAAAGAAACTAAATTCAACTTAAATAATATTAAAATACAGGGAATAAACATTAAAATCAGTGATACTTCACTAAACTGTCAGATAAATATTTTCTTTTATTTCCATGGCTGTCTGATTTTGAAGGAAAATATTCGATTTTAAATTTAATAAATCTCGCCCTCCAGACGAAATTGCATATTTCATATAAGTGTGATCCATAGAATTAATATTCTCCGATAAGTATACAAAATTTCAAGTTAATATCTTGCACTGGGGAGATACTATTCATAATTAACTGATTTCTCATGTAAAACTCCCATGTGTAGGTCGAGCTGGGACACCCGGTTGTCGGTACAACCGTTCATAAAGCGGTTGGTTCGATTATTTTATTTTTGAGGACTGGTTCACTTCACTTCTTCTTCCGAAATTGAAGAAAACGTCTGGTAAAAAAGCTATTATATGTGATAATTTAGCTTCCCATCTGTCGCTGTCTGTTATTGGCGAATGCATGAAAAATGTTTATTTTATTCTACTTCCTCCAAACAATACACATTTATTGCAGCCGTTGGATGTTACCTATTTCAAACCTTTGAAAAGCGCCTGGCAAAAAGTTCTTACGAAATGGAAAAAGCGGAACAGAGGTGCATTGCCTAAGGATGCATTTCCAGGTTTATTAAATAAAACAATAAATAAAATAGAACTAAAAGGTGCAGACAATTTAAAAGCTGGCTTTGCTACTAATTACGAAACTCATAATGCAGATGATGGCACTGCTTGGACATGTACTTTTGTTAATTTTTTACAAGAAACAAGATCCGTTGTAAATAACATGTGTTTTTTAAGCCCGATAGAACTTCAAATTTTAAAAAGTAACACAAAAAATTAAATTTTAATCAATATTTTTTATTTTTTCGAAAGACCAATACATGGCATTAACATTTGAATATGATTTCGGGCATATGGCCACCGCGGCTGTTCTTGACGAAGCGCATTCTGGACGTCCAATTTTGCGCCACTTTTTCGAGCACTGCTAGCCGTATGTTACGAATCACACGAACAATGTTGGCCTCCAAGGCATCAATTGTTGCTGGTTTATCAGCATAAACCAGTGACTTCACGTAGCCCCACAGGAGATAATCGAGAGGTGTCAAATCGCACGACCTCGGAGGCCAATTGACGGGCCCAAATCTCGAAATCAACTTGTCAACAAATTTTGATTTCAATAAGTCGATGGTTGCGGTCGCCGTATGGCACGTAACGCCATCCTGTTGAAACCACATCTCGTCCGGATCAATGTCATCCATATTTTCAAATAAAAAATCATTGATCATGGTGCGGTAATGATCTCCATTGACCGTAACGCGAGCTCCGGCCTCATTTTTGAAAAAATAAGGTCCGATGATGCCACCAGCGTGTAAGCCGCACCAAACGGTGCATTTTTCTGGATATAATGGAGTCTGTAGGGTCTCTTGTGGATTGGTCTCACTCCATATGCGGCAATTTTGCTTATTAACAAACCCGTTAAGCCAAAAATGAGCCTCATCGCTGAACACAATTTTGCGATAAAACAAAGGGTCAGTTTCCAACTGCTCTAGAGCCCAATCCGCAAAAGAACGACGCATATGATGGTCTCGTGGCTTTAATTCCTGCACCAGCTGGATCTTATAAGGGTGTAGGCCAAGATCTTTGCGCAAAATTTTCCACGTAGTGGACGGACAGAGCCCCAATTCCTTGCGAACGACGACGAATTGATAAATTTGGATCTTCTTCCACACTTTCGTTTACTGCGGCGATATTCTTTTCAGTACGCACATTCCTCTGACGTGTTGATGTTATTGCGTCATTTAGAGAGTAGGTGGTTTTAAATCTATCCACAGTTCGACGGATGGCTTGCTCAGATGGACGATTATGTGCGCCATAAAAATCACGAAGTCGTCTATAAGTTGCGCGAATCGACGACTGATTTTCAAAGTAAAATTGGATAATTTGGTAGCGTTGTTCAAGCGTGAGTCTATTCATGATGATTTGACAGAGTACACTGATCATAAATGTCAAAAAGTGAGCGCAGTATGACAGCTCGTTTGACAGTTACCCCTTTCGTAAGTTCTATCTAAGCAAAAAAAAACACCCTTTACATAGAGAAAGAAGGAAAATAAAATGTCAGTAACACCTGGTAAAAGTGTAAGCGGCCTTCACGAAGATATCAGTAACGAAGTTGACACCGATGAATCTGATAAAAGTTTAGATAATGATCAAACAGATTCTGTGAACAATTTAGAAGAAAAGAAGGATGAAGATAATGAAATTAACAAGACTTTAGAATAGACATAGAGTCAGGTGATCTTATACTTACAAATTTTAATGTTGGTAAGAAACGACATGGTTTGAAATTTGTAGATAAAGTTATACAAATTGAATCTACATCGTCAGGAAAAAATAAAACTTACAAATGTGACTTTTTAAGGTCCAACTCTACAGAAAATAAGACGTTTATTTACCCAACTATTAAAGATATAGCAACAATAACTAAAAACGATATCATATGTGTTCTAAAAAATCCAATTGAACTCAGACGATGAGGATTTAAAATTCATTATTTTCAATTAATGAATTTGTACAAGCCTTTGTGCGCTACGAATGTGCCTTATTTATTATTAGAGTTACATTTATTTTTTGTTAAATTTAAACGAATATATATAATGTTTTATATTTCTATATATTTATGATGAATAAACATATTACATATCTTTAAAAAAATTCTATAGTTGATAATTATTTTTTAAAAATTATTAATTCTGTCCAATCTCACTAATAGGAACGTTTTACTTCATTTTAAACGCATTTTAAATGACTGTCCAAACTCACCACTAAACACGGGGTTCTGACAACACAAAATGTATAAATGGATTTTTTTTAAATTCATTTTATGTACGATTTTGTACCTAAGGCTTCAATTAATCTAATGTAAAACAATGAATGCAAAGTTTACCATTCTTGAGTTATTTAACAAAATATCGTAAAACTGTCCAATGTCACCCCAGTTGACGGTATTTTTTTGTAGACGGTCCTGGTGCTACAGGAAAGACATTTTTTATATAATACCCTCATCAGTATTATAAGAAGTCAAAATATTAACCCTTAAATGCATTTTGTTGCCGTTTAGGTACATATACATATTTTGAAGCCTGGGGACCACAATATTATAGTAAATTCGTTACTGCATGGCGTAACCATTAGACTACACACTGAAGAAAAATAATACTTTAAATTTTATTCGATAGATGGGGAGACCAGTTTTAAAAATTTGTTTTAACATGTGATTGTAGACTAGCGTACTTCAGGTTATCCAATGGTAAATTGTTTATCAATATTTAGTAAAATAGCAACTTATTTTAGTTATTAAAAAATTGGAACGTTTTTTGATAAGGTAGGTACTAATTTCTATAATATAGAATATTACATAAATTCATTTGTTTTGTTGTAAATTACATAGTTTTGTTTTGTTGCCATTAGGCAACATCATGCATACGACGTAGAAAAAAATTCAAAATGTTATATGTACTCGTCTATTATAGGTTGTGTGGAATGGCAAAACAATCTCTTACGGAAACGGATCTTGTTGAGTTCTGGGAAAATTTTACTGGTATTGATAGTGAAGATGAGGTTGACTTTGGTGACTCAGATAGTACAGAAGATCCAACTTATGTACCTGAAGAGGAAAATGAAAGAGGAGAGGAAATAGAGGAGGTACTAAATGAAAAAAGAAATGAAGAAGAAAATAATCCTGAAGAAGGTGAAGTATTCTGGACGGGTATTATGCATAAGAAACAAGTAAAACCCTAGCAATCGTCAACATATAAAAGCGTGATTTGGAAAGAAAAGACACTGACTCTGAATTAGGAACAACTGCGTTTTCACGGAAATACTAGTCTTGATGGAAATATTTTGCAGTTGGAAACTCCATATCAATTTTTTCACATTTCTTCAATAAAACATTTATTAGCAATATCATAGAAGAAACTAACTTGTACGCAGTACAAAAGAAACCGGAAAGACCACCAGTCTTTGTAGAAGAAGAAATACGATAATTTATCGGTGTTTTACTTTATATGTCGTTAGTTCGCATGCCTAATGTAAGATCGTATTGGAGTCAAAATTTAGAATTTCACTTAATTGATTTAACTGTTGTAAATTCTTGGTTTTTATATAGAAGGGTTAGTATGGAAAAAGGAAAAACAGACTATATGACTCAAGCTGACTTCCGCAGAGAAATTGCAGAGACGTTGTGTAAAATTGGAAGATGTGCTAATAAACGAGGTAGACCAAGTCTCATAGAATCAGAAATTAAAAAGAAACAAATGAGAGGTCCAAGTCAACAAGTACCTCCAAAAGAAGTAAGGACCGATCAACTTGGACATTGGCCTGCTCTTGTAGAAAATAAAATGAGGTGCAAATACCCCAAGTGTACCGGCTTCAACCACACAAAATGTGAGAAGTGTAGTGTGGCGTTGTCCCAATAAAAAAATAATTGCTTTAAAAATTTTCACATTTAAAATGTATAGATTGTCATTGCCATTTGGCAACATTGTACTTTTTTATAAATAAAAGACTTATGTTTTTGATAAAAAAAAATTAACTATTTTCCCTATAAAAATGCCCCTCAACACATTAATAAATAAATAAATAATTAAAAAATAAAAAATCATGCATTTAAGTGTTAAAGAAAATTAGAACTAATGACCCTTTCTCAAGATTAGCTATAGATTTTTATTTAAGTACAAGCACTGTTTGTAACCATTTTCTTTCAACTTTACCGAATATAGCTGGTTGGATAAATGGGTTGTACGGTGACTTTTACCAGTATCTTTTTGGTACAGATATAATAACGTACAGTCTATTATCGACTGTTTTGAAATTCAAATACAAGTTCCAACCAATCCAACTTATCAGGCTGTTACTTGGAGTGAATACAAAAAGGCGAACACAATCAAATATTTAGTATCTTGTACACCATATGGTTTCGTTCATTTTATTCCAGAAGGATATGGAGGAAGGATATCTGATTTTAATATTGTAGAAAGGAGTGGTTATTTGAATGCTCTTGTTGAAAACACTGCAGTTAAGGCGGACCTCGGTTATAAAAATGTAGCGTCACACTGCACACAAAAAACTGCATTTTAATTAGACCATTATCAGTTAGCGCAGGTTCAATGAGTTCTCAATAAGACGTGCTAGAAAGCCAGCGAATCGCGTCTCTTCGCATACATGTAGAACGAGTCATAAGAACACTTCGAGGATTCGAAATACTTACACCGTATGCGTGTGTAAACATTAACACGGTGAAATTTTTGGATTATGTGGTTATTGTGGCCTGCGCTGTTATAAATATACAAGGTTTAGTAATTAAATAATATAATAAATTGTAAAAGCTGACGCCTCTAGTTGTGTTACGGTGTTTTGTTAATTTATTTATGAGTTTAATTTTTCATGTATTTCAATATTTCGTGAAAGATCTTGTAATTTTATTCTTTTCTGTAGGTACTTAGTTTTAAATTTTTGTATGTTTAGTTAATTATTTTTAATATTGTTGTATACGGTAGTGATTCAAAATGAATATTTTGTAAACAAGGCTGTGGGTTAGTCATTAAAGAAATATGAAATTATTTTCAATAATTTTTATTTACAAAAATGATGTTTGAAACTTCTAGCATCATCTTCAGCTTCGTCTTTGTAAGACTACATTTGAGCTTATAATGCTAGCAAGCATCGAAACGTCCTTTTTCTAAATAAAATGTTATATTTTTTTCAATGATCTTAAGCCACAGATTGATTTACAAAACATTTTCAATATTATATTTTGGGATTTTATTTACAATAAAACCACAAATGAAGTATGCAATATTTCGATTAGAATTTTTTTGTTTAAGTGTTGGTTAAAACTGCACCCTTTTTAGTAATTATTTTTGATGTTTTATTTTCACAAAAAAAATATCAGTTATGAAAATATTATATACTTAATATACATAATATACATAATAAAAATAATATAGATAATGTAAATAATATACATAATACGTGTTTATTTGGTATCATAAATTAATTTGGGAAATACTGCGCTATTCCAAAATGTTGTTGCCTCCTCCATCAACTGCTGACAGAGTTCGTTGTCGAATTCATTTTCAATAATTTTTACTTTTCTGTCTTCTTCAAAATTTGGAGAAACAACACAGAAAAGCCCATGTGTTTTCTTCGACATAAACATCTGGAGTTGAATTTGTTTGCAATTTTCCCTTCTGTGCTTACATATGTTGATACCGTCTTTTCTTTAGATAGACACTTAATTTCTATACAATATTTATCAGATTTTGTGTCAGGAGACGCACCAAATATTTTATAATTTCTGCTAATCGTCTGCGTCTTCCAAACTTAATCCTCTAACCATTGCAACCGTTTGAGGAATTTTCGTTTTGCATTTTGCGGCTTCATGTAACCTTGACGTAGTTATACGACAATATTTCGCCTCATACCACTTGTGTTTCTGTTTTTCTGCTAACACTCAAACAGTCACTCTCTATCATATTCTCTTCACAGAATATGAGAAAATCATCTGCAGTTACGGCTTCACCTACCACTTTCTTTATATAGCAGTACTTTAGGATCAGATTGTGGATTGAAGTTTTTTCCACGGCATCTTCTTCTACAGTGTTTAATAAGAATACTTTGGCTACATGTTTCTTTTCCATAATCCTTAATTTTATTTAAAAATATATCTCTTCTGAACGCTAACGGATCTCTTTTAAACATTTTTTTAGAGACATAGATTTGATATTTTTGACTCTGGATAAAGATGACACACGCCAGTAGCATTCTACGGATGTTGAAACTAATTCTAATCCTCTACGATACAGTCAGAATAAAAAGGCAACAATATGTTTGCAACCACCTTAAATGATACAAAATTTTAAAATAGTAATAGAGCATGAACAGCTTTGCTAAGTGCAATGTACCCGCAATATATACATAACAAACTTGTATATATTATTTAGAATAAATAATTATAATCATCAAGATTTTGTAACATTATTTAATAGATGTAAGAAATATGAAAATGACAGATTAATAAGATATATGGTTAATTATTATTTTGATAAATGGTTTAAAATGTTTATTTACATATCATATGTTTGTGGTTATTATTGTGTAATGTATTTGTTGTTTCGAATGAACTTTTACAAACATAGTGATTTTATAAAATTGTTTAACAATTATAGTAAGCATGAAAATTATTAGTTTGTAAGGTATGTTTCATTATTATTTCAATAAAAGACAACAATTGTAAATAAGTATTTTACTTAGCGCGGCATAAACTGTAGACTTCAAATAACCCCACAAAAAAATCCAACTTACAAATTACTTGTTTATTACAAACAACTTGTCGAAAGAACTGTTTATTTAGTTGCTGTCATTTGTTTTAGCCTACTTGATGGCAATTTGCAACACCTGATAAAATTTGTTTTAAACGATATTTCTCTGGAACTAATGATCGGATTTGAAAAATAAAAAAACTGTTGTAAAGAGAATTGAAAAGCCTTTCGAACTGTGTCATGTTTGACACCCTTTTCCATTTAAATTTTTTGAGGTGCAGTCCACACCCATTTTAGGGTTGAAGTTGTGCCATTTATACTAAACCATTTTGGTGTCCCCCTTTATATTAAAACTGACGTGTTCAAGCGTTTTTTGCAAAATTAATGTTAAGTGGCCAAAAATAGCGCTGATAATTTTCACTGGGCCACCCTGTATATGCCCCATTTATAATGGCGTTATTTTTCCTAAAACTAATTTATTTTTATGAAATATTATGTCATGTTGAAGCAAAAAAAGTTCAAATAAAGCTTAAATATTTGAATAAAAAAAAATCCGACTTGGAAGGGTTAAAGAAATATTAAGAATGTGCCAAGTAACTGACCGTGGTTTAATAGATAGATGCGCGTGTACAGTAAAAAAAATATAATTTTTTCATAATCACATATTACCTTATTCTTATACTTGTTTCAAAATTCATAGATTGTGTCAAGACATTTTGTAAAATAATATGGTAAAAAATCAAAAAAGAAAGAAGATGATGGATACAGGAGATGGCTGCAAAACAGTAAATACAAAATTATTCAGTGTGCTAATTTTCACAAAAATTAAATTGTGGTGAATCTCAATTCCGGGTAAATAACAATGGTATTACAATTTGTCGCTGGGAAGATACGAAAGACTTACTTGCAATAAGTAATTGCTTTACCAATAATACTGTAGAGGTACGTACTTTGAAAGATGGCACAAAGAAAAATTTATTTATATATATATATATAATAAATACATGGGCGGCATCGATTTAACTGATCAAATCATTGATCTTTCTGATTTTAAAAGGAAGTCAGGAAAGTGGTGGAAGAAATTTTTCTACAAATTATTGATAATGTCTGTTGCATATGCTCATGTTTTATACAATACTCAAAACCATTTTGAAATCATTTAACTACAACCTGTTTGTAAAAACATTTCTAGAATATGCTGCAGAAGTGGACCCTCTGACAAGCATTGATTGGAATGACATGTCAGAATTTAATGATTTGAGATCAAATCGTGTTCAGGCAGTCGGTGGAATTATTTGTTGTTTTATTGGGAGAAATTTAACCTCCGATAATGCAACAGCATGGTTCATATGTTTATTTATATGAAGGTTCCGAAAACGTTTTTACAAATTTTGCGTTTCCAACGTCTGTGGCGTCGACATCAACTGAGCAAATTCCTGTCACTCCTGTTGCAGTAGAAGAACGTACACTAGGTAAATAGAGTTTAGCATTAAAACTGTTTACATTTTATTTTTAAAATATTAAGTTCCATGTTAAGTAGGAATTGTTTCTAACCGTTTTCTATTTTATTTACAGTTACAACGAACATTGTTGCTGAAGAGGACTTCAGTAATAATGTACCTGGTGTACTATCGACGCCTTGCAAGAAGAGGCTGTTACGTGATGAACGTTTTCTCATTTAGTTAAATAAAACACCACTCCATAATTAATTAAACAATTTATTAATGCAATTTGGAGTTATCAAGTAAAATGCCTGATTGTTTGTTTACTAATTCTGAAAAAGTAGATATGCTTGATTTCTATTTTCGGTGTCATAAAAATAAAACAGAAGCAGCTCTTTTATATCGCCATGAATACCCTATTCTTATTCAACCAAGTATGTCCATATTTAGAAGAATTTAACGCGCAAGAAACACAAATTTATGTTTGTTTTATTTATTTTGTTGCCCTGGTAACGCTAAATAAATGAAATTAATTTTAAATATCACATCATCCATGAACTAGAAACAACCAAATCTCAAACAGTAAACACTTATTTAATAAAATATTGTAAACGCCCGCCATTTTATTTTTTATTACCATAACATACTACTTATTTACCACCATTGTAAACAAAATTTTGTGTACTTTTCAAAAATATAAAACAAAGTAGTATGTGCCATTTGAAATTTCAAAGTTGATATCAGATACTCCGGAACCGGAAGTAATAAAACACTTTTAACTACCGCATCTTATAGCCCATGTTATCTATAGTAAATTAGCTTATAAGAAGATACTCGCTATCTCCCTTAATAACGGAGATAATAGCTGGTTCATTCTCGCATGATCACCCTGTATATATATATATATATATATACAGGGTGTTCCATTTAAAAGTGCCACCATTGCTATCTCGAGAACTATAAGAGCTACGAGGTTGGTTAAATTAGCAAAGAACCACCATTTTACAAGACTAATACAATAAACAAAAAAATATTTTTTTCGACCAGTGGTTCTCAAAATACGGGGTACAACTTTTTTATTTTAAATGGGAACATATGTTTTTTTTTGGTTATTCGATAGAGTATTTTTTTCTGAATTCAACGATATAAACATAACATATACTAATATAACAAAATAACTGAGAAAAATGCATGGTAAATTCATATGTATTTTATTTATATTTGGCTGAAAGTAGAGTGCTATGGATAGAAAACAATTGGACATATTGTTGTATCTAACATTGTTTCATTATTTGTTGTCAAATTTTGTGTCTTAAACTGTCAGATTTAAGAAGAAAATGAATAATTTTACACACGATGAAAGAGTTGATATGTTGGAAGTGTACATTTTGTGTCATAAAAATGGTCGAGGTGCAGTTAACATGTACAGAGAACGCTATCCTGATAGGGCAGTACCCGGACGACGATATTTCAAGAAACTTGAAACAAGACTTCGTGCGGACACTCAGGCATTCCGTAGTAAGCGAGTGCGTGTTAGAAATGATACTGAAATAGACATTTTGGCTTATTTTGAAGCAAATCCAACAGCCTCTGTAAGAATGGTTGCTGCCGAGTGCAATGTAGGTGTGGCTACAGTGCATCGCTATTTAAAAAAACATAATTACAAGCCTTATAAATACCATGAAATCCACCATCTTCATCTTGGTGACCATGAGCGAAGATTAGAATTGTGCTATTTATTACATAATGAGGGATATGAAATTTTAAAGAAAATAATTTGGACCAACGAAGCAAATTTCTCTAATAATGGAATGTTCAACAGGCACAATACACATTATTGGAGTCGCGACAACCCTGTTGTAACAAGGGACACAGGATTTCAAGAAAAATTTAGTGTTAATGTATGGTGTGCCATTTTAAACAATCGCGTTTATTGTTATATGTACAAGGGTACGCTTACTGGCGCTCGATATTTAGAATTTCTCAGGGACATGATAGACAATATTTTGGAAGATCTGCCGTTATTAGTATTGCGAGACGTATATTTCCAACAAGATGGGGCACCAGCTCATAACTCTCATCAAGTAGCTGAATATTTAAATAATTATTTTCCAAATCAATGGATTGGTACCAATGGTCCAATTGCGTGGCCCGCAAGATCCCCTGACTTAAGCCCATTGGATTTCTTTTTATGGGGCTATCTAAAAGACAACGTTTATGCTAAAGTACATCCCTATGTTCAAAGTTTAAGAAATAATATTGAAGATATCATCACTAATATTGACAGGAGAACATTATGAAAAGTTAGACATAGTTTATTTAAAAGAGTTCAATTATGCATTAATCAGAATGGGGGAAATTTTGAACAATTTTTATAATTTAATATTTATTAATTTTAATGATATTGTAGTTACACCATAGATAGATTTGTTTATTTTTCAATTGTTTTCTATCTATAGCACTCTTCTTTCAGCCAAATATAAATAAAATACATATGAATTTAACATGCATTTTTCTCAGTTATTTTGTTATATTAGTATATGTTACTAGCGAATGCTCAGCTACGCTGAGCGTTCCCTAGGCCTCCGGCGTCCGTGAAATTTTTAAATTTGATAGCTAATTTTATTTCTGCAAGAGAAGTCTTGTTGAATGCTTTCATTTAATATCAAATACAGTGTACTTCCGGCAAGTAATTGTAAAAAAACAAATGTAGATCAACCAGGCAATTTTTGTCACTTCTGTACATCAGCCCTCATCAAGACATTTAATTTGATACTAAACATGACATATTTTTGACAAATTTTTACATGTTAGCTCTTATCGAGACCTTTCATTTTTATACCAAACATGATATACTTCTGACAACTTTTTGCAAAAAAACAAAAGCCGATCAACATGAAACATTTTTGTCAATTCTGGACATTAACCATCAACGAGACCTTTCATTTGACACCAAACACGATATACTTCTGACAACTTTCTGCAGAAAACAAAAGCCGATCGTCATGGAACATTTCTGACATATATGTTCTCCAGCCCTCATCGAGTCCTTTCATTTGATTCCAAGCACGATATACATCTTACAACTTTTTACAGAAAACAAAAGCCGATCACCGTAATCCATTTTCGTCATTTCTGCACGCGAGCCATCAATAAGACCTTTCATTTGAGACCAAACATGATATACTTTATACAACTTTTTGCAAAAAACAAAAGCCGATCATTTTTGTTAATTCTGCATGCGAGCCCTCGCCGAGATCTTTAATTTGATACCAAACACGACATATTTCGGACAACTTTTTGCAAAAAACAAAAGCCGATTGGCATAGATCATTTTTGTCAATTCTGCTCGCCAGTCCTCATCGAGAAATTTTTTTGAATACCACACACGAGATACCTTTCACAACTTTCTGCAAAAAGCAAAAGCCGATCGACATGGAACATTTTTGTCAATTTTGCATGTCAGCCCTTCACGAGACCTTTCATTAGATACCAACCACGACATACGTCTAATAACTTTTTGCATAAAACAAAAGCCGATCAATAAGGAAAATTTTTTTTTTGTACACCAGCCCTCACAGAGGATTTTCATTCGATACCAAACACAACATATATCTGACAACATTTTGCAAAAAACGAATTCTAATCTACGTTTGAGACCAAACTCGCCATAATTTTGAGAAATACTTACAGAAAACAAAACCCGAAAGGAATGCAACATTTTTGTCAACTCTGAACGCCAACCCTCAACGAGACCTTTCATTTGAGACTAAGCTCGTCATTTTTCTAAAAACTTTTTGCAAGAAACAAAAGCCGAGCAATATTAATTATTTTTGTTAATTCTGCACACCACCCCTTATCGAAACCTTTAAATTGATACCAAACACCACACACTTCTGACAACTTTTTCAAAAACACAAAAACCGATCGACATAGCACATTTTTGTCAATTCCGCACGCTATCCCTCAACAAGACGTTTCATTTGAGACCATACTTTTAAGACCTTTTTGCAGAAAACAAAAGCTGATCGCAATGGTACATTTCTGTCAATTCTGCACGCTAGCTCTCAACGAGACCTTTCATTTGAGACCAAACTCGACATACTTTTCACAATTTTTTGCATAAAACAAAAGCAGATCGACATAGATCATTTTTGTCAATTCTCTACGCGAGCCCTCGCCAAGACTTTCCATTCGATACCAAACACGACATACTTCTGACAACTTTCTACATTAAACAAATGTCGATCGACATGAAACATTTTTATCTTATTTACACGCTAGCCCATACCGAGACTTTTCATTTGATACCAAACACTATATACTTGTGACAACCTTTTGCAAAAAACAAATGCCCATCGACATTGCCCATTTTCGTTAATTCTGCACACCAGCCTTCATTAAAACCTTTCATTTGATACCAAACACCACACACTTCTGACAACTCAACAAGACGTTTCATTTGAGACCAAACTCGACATACCTTTGAGAACTTTTTGTTGAAAACAAAAGCCGATCGGAATGGAACATTTTTGTCTATTCTGCACGCTAGCCCTCAACGAGATCTTTGATTTGAGACTAAACACGATATACTTCTAATAATTTTTTGCAAGAAATAAAAGCCGGTCGACATGAAACATTTTTGTCATTTATGTACCCCAGCCCTCACCGAGACCTTTCATTTGATACCATACACGACATACTTTTTACAACTTTCTGCGTAAAACAAAAGTCGATCGACATGAAACATTTTTATCATATCTACACGCTAGCCCACACCGAGACTTTTCATTTGATACCAAACACTATATACTTGTGACAACCTTTTGCAAAAAACAAAAGCCGATCGACATTGACCATTTTCGTTAATTCTGCACACCAGGCTTCATTGAAACCTTTATTTTGATACTAACCACCACATACTTTTGACAACTATTTGCAAAAAAACAAATGCCGATTGGCATGGAACATTTTTGTCAATTCTGCACGCTGGCGCTCAACGAAACCTTTCATTTGAGATCAAACACCACACACTTCTGACAACTTTTTGCAAAAAACAAAAGGCGATTGACATGGCACATTTTTGTCAACTCTGCACGCTAGCCCTCAACGAGACCTTTCATTTGAGACCAAACTCGACATACCTTTGAGAACTTTTTGCAGAAAACTAAAGCCGATCGTAATAGAACATTTTTGTCAATTTTACTTGCTAGCCCTCAACGAGACCTTTCATTTGAAATCAAACTCGACGTACCTTTGAAAAAGTTTTGCAAAAAACAAAAGCCGATCAACATTTGTTAATTCTACACGCCAGCCCTTATCGAGCCCTTTCATTTGATACTAAACACCACATACTTCTCATAACTTTTTCCAAACAACATTTTTCTGACAATATTTTGCAAAAAAACAAATTCTAATTTAAGTAGAACATTTTTGTCATTCGTGCACACCCGTCCATATTGTGTCGTTTCCTTAAAACCCAAAGACAAACTACTTCTAACAACTTTTTCCGAAAAACAAATGCAGATCGACATGACACATTTTTTTTGTCATTTCAAAACCGGCCATTATGGTTTTCTTTCTTTTGATATCAAACACAGCAAAGTGTTCCATTTAATTAGGTACATTTGATTTTTATTTAGTTACTTCATAATTTGGCAACACTGTTTGTATTAAAAAATAGTAGTTAATTTTTAAATTTATAAATTATTTGTCAACCTTAATATAACTGCCACCATTTTCAGTAAAGTTAGGTTAGGAATATTTGGTTTTCATTTGGCAACATTGACTTTTGACAATGGAAACGTCAAAATTTATATTAATTAACTACGTTATGTTTTAAACTAAAATTAATTGTAACACCTTTGCTCAAGACTATTATACATGATACTGTATTTACTTCTTTAATATCAATGTTCTATAAAAAGTTATAATCGTTTAAAGTTCATAGACAGATTGTCAAAAGTGACAGATGACCTCGTGACTCTTTTTAAATTTAGACATGGCTACTAGGATCCATTGTTTCAAGTAATTAATTTTGCACAGTTTTTATTTTTTTACACAAGAACCACTTACAATAAAAATATGAGACCCCCAAAAGGCACAACTACACATTATTCCCTGCAATATAAAAAAAAATTTACAACAATCCCTTTCATGGTTCAGGCAGTTAGGCTTGTGACAAAATTTGGCGATCGTCATGATCAGCTATGCTGAGCGTTCCCTAGGCCTCCGGCGTCAGTGAAATATCAACATTTGAAAGCTAATTTTATTTCTGCAAGGCAGCTTTCATTTAATATCAAATACGGTGTACTTCCGGCAAGTAATTGTAAAAAAACAAATGCAAACCAACTTGGCAATTTTTGGCCACTTCTGCACATCAGCCCTCATCAAGACATTTAATTTGATACCAAACACGACATATTTCTAACATCTTTTTCCAAAACACAAAAACGGGTCAACATGAACCATTTCTGTCAATTTTACATGTCAGCTCTCATCAAGACCTTTCATTTTATACCAAACACGATATACTTCTGACAACTTTCTGCAAAATAGAAAAGCCGATCGACATGAAACATTTTTGTTAATTCTCGACATCACCACTCAATGAGACCTTTCATTAGATACCAAACACAACATACTTCGATTAACTTTTTGCAAAAAACAAAAGCCGATCGACATAGATCATTTTTGTCAAATTTCTACGCGAGCCCTCGCCGAAAGCTTTCATTAGATACCAAACACGACATATGTCTATTAACTTTTTGCATAAAACAAAAGCCGATCAACATGGAAAATTTTCTTTTTTGTACACCAGCCCTCGCCGAGACTTTTCATTCGATACAAAACACAACATATTTCTGATAACATTTTGCAAAAAACAAATAAATAAACATCACGACACATGCCTTTCAGTATATAGGATAGCGAATTCTCGGCTACGCCAAGCATTCCCTAGACCTCCGCTGTCAGTGCAAAAAACAAATGCCGATCGACATGAAACAATTATTTCATATTTGCACGTCAGGCTTCACCAAGCCCTTTCATTAGATTGCAAGCACGATATACTTCCAATATTTTTTTGCAAAAAACAAAAGCCGGTCGACATGAAACATTTTTGTCATTTATGTACCCCAACCCTAGCCGAGATCTTTCATTTGATACCAAACACGACAACTTTCTACATAAAACAAAAGTCGATTAACATGAAACATTTATATCATATCTGCATGCTAGCCCACACCGAGACTTTTTATTTGTTACCAAACACTCTATACTTCTGACAACCTTTTGCAAAAAATAATAGCCGATCGACATTGACAATTTTTGTTAATTCTGCACACCAGTCCTCATTGAAACCTTTCATTTGATACCAAACACCATACACTTCTGACAACTTTTTGCAAAAAACAAAAGCTGATCGACATGGAACATTTTTGTCAATTCTGCACGCTAGCCCTCAACAAGACGTTTCATTTGAGACCAAACTCGACATACTTTTAAGAACTTTTTGCAGAAAACAAAAGCCGATCGAAATGGAACATTTCTGTCAATTCTGCACGCTAGCGCTCAACGAGACCTTTCATTTGAGACCAAACTCGACATACTTTTGAGAATTTTTGCATAATACAAAAGCAGATCGACATAGATCATTTTTGTCAATTCTCTACGCGAGCCCTCGCCAAGACCTTTCATTCGATACCAAACACGACATATTTCTGACAACTTTTTGCAAAAAACAAAAGCCGATCGACATGGAACATTTTTGTCAATTCTGCACGCTATCCCTCAACAAGACGTTTCATTTGAGACCAAACTCGACATACTTTTGAGAAATTTTTGCATAAAACAAAAGCCGTTCGACATAGATCATTTTTGTCAATTCTCTACGCGAGCCCTCGCCAAGACCTTTCATTCGATACCAAACACGACATATTTCTGACAACTTTTTGCGAAAAACAAAAGCCGATCGACATGGAACATTTTTGTCAATTCTGCACGCTATCCCTCAACAAGACGTTTCATTTGAGACCAAACTCGACATACTTTTGAGAAATTTTTGCATAAAACAAAAGCCGTTCGACATAGATCATTTTTGTCAATTCTCTATGCGAGCCCTCGCCAAGACCTTTCATTCGATACCAAACACGACATATTTCTGACAACTTTTTGCAAAAAACAAAAGCTGATCGACATGGAACATTTTTGTCAATTTTGCACGCTATCCCTCTACAAGACGTTTCATTTGAGACCAAACTCGACATACTTTTAAGAAATTTAGCATTTCAGCCCTCAACGAGACCTTTCATTAGATACCAAACACTACATACTTCGATTAACTTTTTGCATAAAACAAAAGCCGTTCGACATAGATCATTTTTGTCAATTCTCTGCGCGAGCCCTCGCCAAGACGTTTTATTTGAGACCAAACATGATATACTTTATACTACTTTTTGAAAAAAACAAAAGCCGATCGACATAGATCATTTTTGTCAAATCTCTACGCGAGCCCTCGCCAAGACCTTTCATTAGATACCAAACACGACATACGTCTATTAACTTTTTGCATAAAACAAAAGCCAATCAACATGGAAAATTTTCTTTTCTCTACACCAACCCTCATCGAGACTTTTCATTCGATACAAAACACATATTTCTGATAACATTTTGCAAAAAACAAATTCTAATCGACGTAGAATATTTTTGTCATTCGTGCACTCCAATCCACATTGTGTCGTTTCATTAAAATCCAAGGACGACCTACTTGTCACAACTATTTGCGCAAAACAAATGCAGATCGACGTGACATATTTTTTTTTGTCATTTCAAAACCGGCCCTTATGTTTTTTTTTCTTTTGATATCAAACACAGCAAAGTGTTTAGGAATATTCGATTTTAATTTAGTTACCTACTTCATCACACATTTGGCAACATTGACTTTTAACATTGGAAACGTCAAAATTTATATTAATTAAATACGTTATGTGTTAAACTTAAATTAATTGTAACACCTTTGCTCGAGACTATTATACATGATACTGTATTTACTTCTTTAATATCAATGTTCTATAATAAGTTATAATCGTTTAAAGTTCATAGACATTGTCAAAAGTGACAGATGACCTCGTGACTCTTTTTAAATTTAGACATGGCTACTAGGATCCATTGTTTCAAGTTATTAATTTTGCACAGTTTTTATTTTTTTACACAAGAACCACTTACAGTAAAAATATGAGACCCCCAAAAGGCACAACTACACATTATTCCCTGTAATCTAAAAAAAAATTTACAACAATCCCTTTCATGGTTCAGGCAGTTAGGCTTGTGACAAAATTTGGCGATCGTCATGATGAAAATAAATAAACATCACGACACATGCCTTTTTAGTATATAGGATGTTTATATCGTTGAATTCAGAAAAAAATACTATATCGAATAACCTAAAAAAAACATATGTTCCCATTTAAAATAAGAAAGTTGTGCCCCGTATTTTGAGAACCACTGGTCGAAAAATTATTTTTTTTTGTTCATTGTATTAGTCTTGTAAAATGGTGGTTCTTTGCTAATTTAACCAACCTCGTAGCTCTTATAGTTCTCGAGATAGCAATGGTGGCACTTTTAAATGGAACACCCTGTATATATATATATATATATATATATATATATATGTATATATATATATATATATATATATATATATATATATATATATATATATATATATAAGTTATGATTTGAGGTTCGACGGAAGGATTTTTAAAAACAATTTATTGAAAGTACAAATAATTATTTACTTTAATTATTTTAAGTCACAAAATTACAATTTATATTATAAGTTTAATTTATAATTTCAAATATAAAATGGACATAGTTTCTACATGCAAATGAATATATTCTGACTAACTACACATTTATGAAAATACAGTTTATATAGTGTTTGGGCAAGGGTGTCAGGTTGTTTCCTGTGGGAATCGCAACCTCAGCAGGATGGACCGTGGTAACTCCTCCCTCGCTAAAATTGGGCTTCATCGGGAAGTTTCAGCGTCGATGTAGGGGGTGAAGTTCTCGTTTGAAGTTCGATGTCTTCTGTCGTGGACTGTTTCTTCACATGCTTGTGGTATTTCTTCTTGAAGTACACTACAGTAAGGGTTGTAGCGCTGGCTACGATGATTCCATATAATGCCCATACTGGATAATTGATGGTGTCTTCTTCTTCAATTGGGTTGTTGTAGTATGGGATGTTTTCTATATTTTTGATTGGCTTCAATTCTTCTATTCTATTCAATTGGATCGTCATTTTCGGAGTGTGGGTGTCGTTGTATTTTATTTTGTAATTTTCAATGATTATCGGTTTGCCGAATGTACCGTGTTTGAAATTTAGATCTTGATTCTGGATATTCAGTTTGCATTGGTCTTCTTTGATTAAAAATATTCCGTGTAAGTTTTTTATGTTATCTCCATGATCACATTGAGTTTTTAGTGATTCAGGAAATGGGAATATTCCAATGAATTGATTGATTTCGTCTAGATATTCAATATGATTCTTTTTGATGTTCAGTTTCACTAATGGACAGTTTTCTACTTCGTTTCGTAGCAGGAAATTTGCTTCGCAAGAGTCTTCATTTATTTCTCTTATGTGGTTTGGACATTGGAAGGTGTTCCTTTTATTGCGAGTACATATACCACACAAAGACCTTATTTGACCTACTTCAGACTTCAGTATATACTCATGATTAGGAATTATGGTAACGAACCCAGAATTGTGTTTCGTTGGAGTTGGAATTAAATGGATCAGTTCGAAAATTGTGTCAAAATTTATTGGAATTTCTATGAAGTATATAATTTTGTTATCTTGTAATTTACAGTTCACTGAAATCAATTTTTCTATGTCCGGCATATTTTCTACGTTTATTTCAAGTGGTAGTTCATCTTTATAGTACTTTGAGATTTTGTTTAATTCCTCATATAGATCGTGTGTTTTGATGATGCTCGGATGCATAGTATGGAGTTTGCAAAAAGTTAGTGAATTTTCAATGTCTTGGAGGGTATTTAATGTCAATGTAAATAGAATTTCTAGTTGATTGTAGATATCTTTGATTACCAATTTATCATGATCTTTGACTCCTGTAGTAACGGTATGAAGTAGTTCTGTTAATTTAGATTTTAGAATATTTTCGTTTTGTCTAATAGTATCAATGGTCTTGTTAAAATATTTTATCATTTGATTGCTTACGGAATATTGGTTATTAATTTGGTTCTTTAAATTTAATTGATTCTCTTGCAAATGTCTTAAAATTTTCTTATATCGTTTATCATCTTCGGCATCTAGATTTCCTGTGATGGCTTTTACAACTGTTCCCAACCCGTTAAAAATACCTCGTTTGGTTCTTGAATTTATTAATAGATGACTAAATTTCTCGTTAATTTTATTTCTTATGTAGCCAATAATTTTGTTATTATTTTCAAAATCCGTGCTAATTGTTTTATCTTCATTTATGGTGTGTATGAGTTGTGAGTGTTGTTTGTTTAAATTGTCATACTGTAGTATTAGTGGTTCCAAATCGTAGTAGTGTACAAGAGTATGTTGTGTTCTTTGTAGTCTTGCGTCTCCGAGACTAATTATTAGTAGTCCTGGATTATGTGTGATGTCTTTAGTAATTAATCCGTTTAAATACGGGAAGTAGAGGGACCTGGAATTGCGGGGTATTTGTTAATAGTTTTTCTGGGTCTTTTTATATTGGAGATGTGAATTTTTGGTTGTTTCTTCTCGTTATCTGTATCGATTTCTGCGGTTTTTAGGTTTTCATTAATTATTTTGATTTTTTCTTTTTTGAATTTTGGGTTTTTAGTTTTATTTACTTTCTGTTTATTATGAACGTATACTGTTTCGGGTATAACAGGTAGATCTTCACGTTTCTCATTTAATTTTGAAATAGTTTTTGTTTTGTTTTCTTGTAATTTGTTATTAATATCTTTATAAATTAATTTGGATTTTTCCTTATGATTTTGAATATAATTTTGAGTTATTTGCTTATCAATGTCTATGTCAAATGGAGAATTTGTTTCGAGATGGCCATTAATAACTTCGATAGGTTTTAGATTAGTTGTGCTATGGTTTGTATTATTGTATGCGAGAATGGCGTATTTTACTTTATCTTCGATTAACTCGTTTTTGAAGTGGTCTTGCAAATTAAATAAACGTATGTGCTCTATTAATGTGGAATGAAATCGTTCGATTAGACCATTCGAGTTTGGATATTGAGAACAAATAAAATGAATTTCGATTTTATGGAGGGCTAAAAGTTCTTTCACTACTGTATTTTTAAATTCAAGTCCATTATCTGATATGATTAACTGAGGAATGCCATGATGTGAAAAGAAATAAATCAATTTATTAGAGATTTCGATGGCGTTAGTAGAGTTGACCCTGTATGCTTGTGCATACTTAGAAAATGCGTCGATGATAGTAAGGAATTTCGTGTTTTCTAGTGTAAGTATGTCGACGTGTAGTGTGTGTAGGGGTTTGTCAGGGGTAGGAGTGATATTGAGTTTAGGTTTGATGGGATTTCTCTCGTACTTAGCTGCTAAACAAGTTTCGCAATTATTTATGAAGTTTGTGATAGATTTTAATTGATTGGGCCAATAATATAATTTTTTAATTTCATGATGTATTTCGTTGATTCCGCGATGATTTGTTTTTCCTTCGTGGAATTTTGTGATGATTCGTGTAATTTCGTCTTCTTTTTCTATGTCAATTAATTTTGTATTACTTTTAATAAATTTTATTTGAGAATGTTTAAAGTGTTTTTGAAGAATGTTGCTAAATTGTTCGTATATGGGTGATTCGAAATACAGATAATATCGAACATTGGGGGCAATATATTCCTTAATAAAATCTACTATCTCTTGTTCAAAATTTATTTCTGATATTTGGACGTGCAATCTCATTTTATCCACATGGAGTTTTTTAATTTTAGGTTTCGATGGTGAATGTTTTACTTGGGAGATAAATAATTGATTTTTTCCAACGTTTACTGGAGATTCAGTAATGGTTATACCAACTATGGGATTCTCAGGATTGGAGTGGATTGTTTGGTCTGTTTCGGGGTCAATTTGTTCGTCATCATCAGGTATCACTATTATTGATTGTTTATCATTGTCAGGGTTGAATGTCTCATTGAAATTTTCGATAAGGTCGTACAAATTTTTTGATTCTGGGTCTAAAGTGTTTATATTTAGTTCGATTCTCGATAGGGCATCTGCATTTGTATTAAGTGAGCCTTTTTTGTGTATTACTTCATAATCGAATTCTTCTAATCTAGTTCTCCATCTCATTAATTTTGAATGTGGGTCCTTTAAATTTTGTAAATATTGTAATGGTTTGTGATCTGTCACAATTATAAATTTTCTTCCGTAAAGATAAGGTCGAAAGTATTTAGTTGCCCATATCACAGCTGTTAATTCTTTTTCCGTGGTGTCATATTTCTGTTCCGTATCGTTTAAAGTCCTACTTGCATAAGCAACGGGAAGGTCGGATCCGATAGGGCCTTGTGATAATACGGCACCTATGGCGTAATTACTTGCGTCTGTTGTCAAAATGAACGGTTTGGTAAAGTCTGGGTATTGGAGTATTGGTTCATTAATTAGTAGGTTTTTGCAGGTGTTAAAACAATTGACGTAACCGGGATCGTTATGATTAATGGTGGCATCCTTTTTTAAACATTTTGTTAACGGTTTCGTAAGATGAGCAAAATTTTTAATGAATTTCCGATAATATCCTAAAAGTCCTAAAAATGCTTTGATTTGTTTTGTTGTCTTCGGTATCGGGTAATTTTGAATAGCATGAATTTTATCAGGATTAGGTTTTACACC
Source organism: Stenolophus ochropezus (assembly GCA_035578165.1). Lineage (NCBI taxonomy): Eukaryota > Metazoa > Arthropoda > Insecta > Coleoptera > Carabidae > Stenolophus > Stenolophus ochropezus. Next base: position 1,324,183 of record JAQOWZ010000037.1, read on the forward strand.
TTCGGGGGTCACGACATGTCCGAGATATGCAACTTCTTTCCTGAGGAATTCAGATTTATCTAATTGGATTTTTAAATTCGCTTCTTTTAATCGGTTAAAAACTGTTCTTAAATTTTGAATGTGTTCTTGAAGGGATGTACTAAAAATGATTACGTCATCTAGATAAACAAGACAGATTTCATTTACTAAATTTCTAAGAACGTTGTCCATTACTCTTTGAAAAGTAGCGGGTGCGTTCTTGAGTCCAAATGGCATTCTTAAAAATTCATAATGTCCATGTTCTGTGCTGAAGGCTGTTTTTTCAATATCTGATTTGTTCATCTCAATTTGATGAAAACCAGATGCAAGGTCTAAAGTAGAAAAATATTGACATCTGCCTAATTTGTCTAATAAGGAGTTAATGTTCGGGATTGGATATTTGTCGTCTATCGTTTTGTCGTTCAATTTCCTATAGTCGATCACAAGTCTCCATTTCTTTTTACCTGATGCGTCTAGTTTTTTAGGGACGACCCATACGGGGGATGACCAGGGTGAATGGGAAGGACGGATGATATTTTGGTCAAGCATTTTTTTGATTTGAGATTGAACTTCTTTTCGAAAGATTTCCGGGTATCTATAAGGTTTTGCATAAACGGGATTATCGTCTTTCGTGCGAATGAAATGTTTTACATCGTTAGTGAAAGATAACGGGTCATGTTCGGTGTGAAAGATATTTTTGTACTCTGTCAGCAGTTTTGTTATCTCAGATTTTTCTTCATCGTTCATATGGTCCAGTCTTATTTTGTCCATATTAAATTTATTTTCTATTTCATTTTGGCAAAAATTTAGATTATTTATTTCAAAACTGTTTAATTCTTGGAATTTTACACAATTTACTGAATTTATAATTTCTTCATTTTGGCCTAAATTTATGATTGGATATATAGCTTTGTGATTTTGAATTTTGGCAAGTCCTTCGGGAATTATTATGTTATTGAATTTAGTTTCCGGTATCAATATTTCTCCGTTTTCGATATTGTTTAGAAATAATTCGCCTAATTTTTCTGATCTGGGTGGAATTTTTATGTAATTAGATTTGGGTATTATTTCATGGTAATGAATTTCAATTTCTTGTTTCGGAGTTATAATTTTGTCATTTGTCAGGTCAATTTTTGCACCTAATAATTTCAAATTATCTAAACCTAGTAAAATATCAAAATTTCGGTGGAAGTTAAATAAATGGTACTTTACTAATTTGTCTGGGGCATTAAATAATTTTGAAGCAGGAATCACTATGCTAGAATTTTCTATTGATGTTCCATGAGCTGTAGTAATTTTGAATGGATCATTCTTAATTTGATTTTTGTAATAATTATTCGCTATGTTTGGATTTATGAAGGACCGTGTACTGCCTGTATCGATTAAAGCTTTTAAGTTAAATTCTGGAAATACGATGAATGGTAGTTCACTATGGTTATGAATCACATTCATTAATTCAATGTTTGTTCCGAGGCTGTTATTGGAAAAAACTCGTTTTCGTCAGTTTGTTCTGGTTCAGTGACATAATATTCTAAATTTGATTCGTCTACATAATTTCCAAAATTTTGTTCTTCTGGTTCTGCATATTCTTGCAGTTCCGTATTAAATAGTTCCTCAGCGATAGGAGGTCTGTTTTGGGAGTGGAAGAATTGTTGTGGACGATAAGGACCAGCTGATGGGTGAGGTGTCGTTGACTGCCTTGTGGAAATACTCATAGGTGTTGGCTTATTCGGTTTGAAATTTGGATTTGGTCGAAAAACATTTTGGTTGGGTTGATTATTTGGTTTATTGAATTGGTATGGACGTTGGTTATTGAATGGTTTGTTAAATTGATTGATGCCAGGGAATTGGTTATTATAGTTTTGTTTAAGTACCTGATTTGCAGGAGGCAGGGGTCTATACATTAGTTGCGGATTTTGGATTTGTCTAAATTGGTTAGATGAATTATATTTTGGTTTCTGTTGGTGTAAATGTTGTGTGGTGTTTTTGTTTGTTACATGAGACCGACCGTGAGTTTCAAGTTGAAAATCATTAGTTAACATGTTTAACGCGGTGTTCATGTCTTTTGGATCTTTTGTCCGCATTAGAGTGCCTAATGGTTCTTTGAGTCCGCGAAGTAGTATTCTTACGGCATAATTTTGAAAGTACCCTATAAGAACGGGCATGGCTGCTTCAGTACAATGAGTACTGATGTAAGATATTTGCAGATTTAACATGTCTTGTACTCTATTATAAAATTCAAATGCTGTTTCATTTTTTTGAGTTAATTCGGTTATTTCAATATTTAATGTGTATAGGTCTCTCTTATCTGAATATGCGTTCAGAAGAGCTTTTTTAAGATCTTCCCATGTTGTTATTGTGGTGCTGGCTATATTTATGGCTGCATCACCTTTTATTTTTGAAATGATACTCGACATAAGAAATTCATTTTGAAAATCTGTTGTATCAATCGTATTATAAAATTTTTTAACAAGTTTTTCACTAATTTCTATGAATCTTGATAGCAGTTTACTATCACCATAGAAGTCTGGGATCATGTCTAGGTAGCATTTTTCTAGTTTTGGGGGAGCCATGTTTGATTTGTTAATTCTAAGATTATTTAATATTTCTGTTAATAATTCTGGTTCTGAGTCAGATGTTTCGTTATTTATAATTTCCCGATCAGAGTCTGAGTCTGAATGGTACTGGTAATTATGTGACATATGGTACTTACAATAGAAGAAGCAGTTTGTCCATGGGTCCTTGTCCTGTGTTCGTCAGGGCCTGGGTTCTCCTGGTTCTGCCTCTCACGATGTACTCTCGGTAGATGCAGTGGATTGGACGTTTCTTCTTGTTGACCTTCCGATTTTTCCGGTTAATCGTTAACACGAACGCGTTTTCACTATGCTTGGAAATCGCCCGAAAAATCCGTTACGACTGCGCCAGTTATGATTTGAGGTTCGACGGAAGGATTTTTAAAAACAATTTATTGAAAGTACAAATAATTATTTACTTTAATTATTTTAAGTCACAAAATTACAATTTATATTATAAGTTTAATTTATAATTTCAAATATAAAATGGACATAGTTTCTACATGCAAATGAATATATTCTGACTAACTACACATTTATGAAAATACAGTTTATATAGTGTTTGGGCAAGGGTGTCAGGTTGTTTCCTGTGGGAATCGCAACCTCAGCAGGATGGACCGTGGTAACTTATATATATTGTGACGAAGCGTCACCAACCTGGCTTCCTGTCCGCAATCACGTATACTCCCCGTTACTCAAACAACACTGTTCCGTCATCCGATCATCATCATCACAAGCCTTCCAGACCACAGGGAAGCCGTTCATATCGTTTTTTTACAAAGCACACGATCTAACCTAACTTCGAGACCACGTGCTCGGCCAAGTGACAGTCCTAGATTCACCTACGAAATATAAAAAAAAATTTACAACAATCCCTTTCATGGTTCAGGCAGTTAGGCTTGTGACAAAATTTGGCGATCGTCATGATGAAAATAAATAAACATCACGACACATGCCTTTTTAGTATATAAGATGTTTATATCGTTTAATTCAGAAAAAAATACTCTATCGAATAACCTAAAAAAACATATGTTCCCATTTAAAATAAGAAAGTTGTGCCCCGTATTTTGAGAACCACTGGTCGAAAAATTATATATATATACTCACACTATATATCCCTGCGTAAAATGTTTATTTTCACAGATATTTCACTCTACAGAAAGTTGTCAAAAACACCACCAAGACGCCACTGGGCAGATGCGGCAAACATCCATACTTCCGACCAGACTATATATCCCTGCGTAAAATGTTTATTTTCACAGATATTTCACTCTACAGAAAGTTGTCAAAAACACCACCAAGACGCCACTGGGCAGATGCGGCAAACATCCATACTTCCGACCAGAGCCGAAATTCAAATGTCCAAAATAAATTGTGAAATATTCTAAAATATCATAAAATGTAATATATTACTTTGTAAAACGCAGGGAAGTCAAAGAACGACGTTTAAAATTAAATTAAATTTTATTAAACAAAAATAACAATATTTTAAAACTCTCCATCTTTGTCGTACAATTTGTTTAAACGAGTTTAATTAGTAATCGGGGTATAAATACGGCCTCCGAGGCTGAGTCTGATCACTTGTTTACTAGCTTCTGATAACGACATAAACTGAGTTTACTTACGACAACTGCGATTTATTCTGAGATCCACAGATCTACAGACCGACTTTTTGTAGGTAAGACCGTATTACCGTCCTGACCGCTAACCCCGACGAGTAGAACTTTAAGCTGGCTTCAGTTTGGTGATACTCGTCGTCCGGACTCCGACCGTTCACCGCCGCGACGATACCACCTGAAGCTGGCATCCAGTTTGGTATTATTCCTCTTCCTGACACGACCGCGACCCATCCCTACCGTACAGTCTCAAACTGGTATCTGGTTTGGCTGTACTTCCTTTCAGACCGCGATAAATTCAGACTGCGACTACGACTGTGACTTCCCAGCGTTAACGACGTATGGAACCGAAGGAATCTGCAATAAAAACTTGTTTTCTTAGTAATTCTGGATTTTAGTTACCACCCTGGCCTAACCGACCTAGAGTTCCCGTGGCATTTTGTTTTTCTCCCTAGAATCCGCAGATTGGCGCCCGAGAAAACCCGACTTCCTGGGGAAGAACCACGACATCACGGACCGCCAAAGTCGCAGCGGCCCAATATATATATATATATATATATATGGTGTGACGGAGTGCTCGTCACAAGGACACTTACCTGCCTTCCTCTTTGCGCCAGCAGTCACGAACACCTGACTCCACGAGGTCCGAACCGCATATCGGGTTAGAGCGAACCCGCCGTCCGAACCAGTAGCCACCGACCGCTACAAAAACCATCAGGAGGCTGTACGACATCTCGAACAGTCTGCTGGATTGCCAAAGAGCCGCCGAAAAATACTTTGGCAAAAACACATGGCACGTAGCAGCATCTCAAGACCACGTGGGATAAAATTTTCACAAATGTCTCACCTACAACCACAGGGCTGAAGAAAACAATAATAAGGACTTGGTAACACTAACCGCTTCTCACTTTCCCCAGTTTTTCTTGTTTTTTTACAGTTTGTAAATTTTCACAAAAACAATTTCTCAGCTGAGCCAGCGCCAGCGCATGACCGCAGTATCACCAACCTTGGAAACAACAGTTCCTGAGACCGAAACCCCGTTCTACATTTTATAAAAATATGTAAATGAGATCAAAACAAATATGAAACTCTGTATAGCCAAGGGAAGTGATTTCGCGATGTTTTATAAAAAATTCAATTTATTGAACAAAAACAACAACACAAAAAAGTCAGTCTTTCTCATTCTAAAATCAGTAGCTGCAAGTTTAATAAAATTTCGGGTATAAATACAACCGCCGGGGCCGTATTTCTTCAGTCTATGACGACTATAACGTCTAACATCTAGCCGAGACGAGTAGCAGTCCGCATTTGTACCGTACCGTACCCGAATCTTTTTCGTAAGTTTCTTGTTTTTTTGTATTTTCTTGTATTCCGCCGCTATCAGAGGATACAGGCTGGTGGCAACCACCGCCGTTCTTCATAGCCTTTAGCTTGCTGCATTCCGCGCCTGAGGGGAAGTTCCGCCGGTGGCGTCCACCGCGAGCTCCTTCGGCTGCAGGGCAGATCCGTTTGTTGATTTAGTGTTTTTCACTGCTCTACATTCCGCTGTTAGCGGAGAAACCCTGCTGGTGGTGTCCACCGCAAACTCCGTCGACGGCTGGGTAGAACCGCGGTTAGATTTTCATTTTTTCTCACTTCCTACGGCTAAGTGCAACTAAGTGTAGCTAATTTTTTTTGTACAATAAAATATTTAACTTACTCTTGTCTATATGTGCTAACCCATGGCCCAAACGACCTAGAGCTCCCGTGGCACACGTCACTTCTCCCACAGGATCAGCAGATTGGCGCCCAAAAGAACCCGACGTCCTGTAGGAGAACCACGACATCACGGACCGACAAAAGTAGCAGCGGCCCAAGTGATCGTCGTAATATTTATATATATTTACGCTTCGAATGATTAGCAATACACAATATTGTATAAGATGTACTATTACCCAGAAATATGTAACGGTTGCAAGGGATTAGGAAAAGGATTACAGAGATCTACCAAAGTTGACCTTTATATCTTTAATCCTCTCGACTTAATACAATATTTCATGATGTAGATTGTTGTTATTTTTTGCATTTTATGATTAATTGTAAAAATAAAAGTCAATATATTATTCTTTGGATACATCTTTATATGATCGGTAACATTTTCTTTATTTCCATAGAAAAATGTTAACGATAGTACACTGTTGTATAAAGTTTAATTTAAATGACTACTTTTTACGTTTTAAATTCATCTCTTAACTGTCAATATCAGTTTATGCCAAGGTATGTTCACATATTTAATTGTTTAATGGTAGCTGGTGCTTAGTATAAAACAATTTCTTCTACTGATAATCTTATTGCATACCTAATTTACATTACTTATTAGTCTAAATAATAAAATATGTTTAGATTTGTGAAGCATGATTCTTGTTATAAAGCGGGTGAAGGTTTTTTTTATTTCATTATTTTATTCGCATTACTGCAGGCATTTATTTTAAAATATGTTTAATTTTTTTTTTTGTAAAATGGCAGGGAAACTAAGAAATTTACTTCGTGAGATAAACTCCAAAAAATCAGAACTAACTCCAAGAAAGGTCCATTTGTACAAAAATGCTATGCAATTTCGGGACCAGTATGTCACAGTGCGCTGATTTCTCAATTAATAAAATGGACATGGTGTAAAGTTAAGAACAATTTTAGATTGTAAGTAAACGGTGGTGCGGGGGAGGAGAGCATAGGGAAAGCGCGTTACTTGCTCGCCAACCTTGACCAGGCCGTAGCTCTGAGGTAACAAAAAAATTGTTATCTTGCGCTCAGCCAACCCTAGTTAAGGGATGTTAGAAAAGGATAGATTACAAACGCGATTTCACCAATTTTAAAGAAAACTCGCTCTCTTTTGCCAACCAGCCCTCATAGAGATCAGACGCGTTTCATTTTTAGTCAGTGTTAGTCACTAGTATAAAAGTAAAGTTTTTGAAGTTTAAAGTTCGAAAACTGATCAAGTCGCTCGAGATGCCAAGTGTACTACTGTGGACGCGTAAGTAATCTATCCTTTTTAATTACATTGAATTCATTGTACAATTTGATTAAGATTGAGTGCGTATTGGGTATATATGTCTGTACGACTTTTGTTTAAAGGAAATAAACTTTATATATGTTTTAAATACGTAATATTCCGCTCTTTCATTCTAATCTAGTCCTTTCCGTGAATTATAACTTCAACTTAAGACCACGTGGTCATCACTTCCGGTTGACCCCTATACACGTTTGGGAATAGCCGCATAGCTGTAACAAGTACAATAAAGTAGCTAAGCGGTGCCTGTCATACAAACAACGGTTGAGTGCTGCTGAGCAGATGGCAGAATCGGATTTCTTTAGAAATCTTTTAGAGTTCGTCAACAAGACGACTTTTAAATTCATAATGTGCCAGATGAGGAATAAAAAACTCAAAAAGTGAGTGTGTGTTGTAGTGGGAACACGTGAGAATTTTGCTCCGTATAGAAATTGAAAAATAAAGGAAAAACAACTAAAATAAAGATTGTCAACAACGAAAGCAAAGGTGTAATAAAAGACCACAAAAGAAGATACAGATACAAAGATAAGTATCATTAGAAAGAAAAGTAAAAAGCAAATAAAAATTAACAGCTATTTATAGGATAAGCACATGTGCTATCTTGGAAATCAGAAAGATTCATTACCGACAGAAATTAGACAGAGACATCTCTTGTTCAGTAGCAGCCAGCGGCGATTCAGTTTGTAGTGTTGGATGGCAAGACGATAAAAACAGAAACTGAAAATCTGTTGTAAAGTGACATCTGACCGACGATAACGTACCTTGACCAGCGCTGAAGCCGGTCGAGTGTCGAATCAAGTAGGTATCCCGATTTCACGGTCTGAGTGACGTCATAGGAACGTTAAGCGTCGGGTAACCAGCAATACAGCGAAGTAAAAAGAAAAAGCGGAGATGGACGAAAGAGCATTGCACGCTAAAGAGCGCGAGGAAGACAGAATTACAAGAGAAAGAGGAAGAAGTAATAGCGTAAGTGAAACAAGCGCATTCCATAAAAACAGGAAGACTAAAAGATCTCCAAAAGAGGAAAGAGACAGGTGCAACAGAGGATGAGATTTTAGAAATGCTAAAGAATATGAGCAGAGAGATAATTGATCTGAGAAGTGACATGAAAAAAACTAGAGGACTTTGTCAACGTACTCAAAGAAGATGTCAAGCAGTTAACAATAAAAGTTGAGAAAAAAGAACAGGAAATTATTAGCTTAAACCGACGCATAGAAAGGTTAGAGAGATCGGATGAGCAAAAAGAGAAAATGAAAAAAAGAATAATATTATAATAAAAGGAGCTCAAGAGGTTGAAAACTTTTTAAAAAGCAGAATGGGAATAACAACGAAAGTAACAAAGGCGTACAAAGTTGGAAAGTTAAAAGAAAAGCAAACGATAGTAGCGACTGTAAATTCATGGGAAGACAAGAAGCTAGTGATGAGTAACAAAAATAAACTGAGAGGCACCAATATTTACAAAAAAGCAGTAGAGATAAAAGCTTGCCTACCTCATAGTGCAAATGATCTAAGAACAATGACAGCTTTTGTTAAAGACGGTTTTGATACATGGAAAAAATCTTTGGAGCGATTCAAAGCACATGAGAAATCAGACTTTCATAGAGCTGCTATTTTAGTATGGAAATCTTTAGAAAAAGGTTCCAATATACAATCGGTTATGTCAAATTCCAAATTAAAAGAAATGAAAGATTCTAGAATTTGCTTAAAAATAATTTTTTCTAGTATCAGGTATCTAGCAGTGCAAGGAATGCCATTACGGGGACACACAGATGAAAATTCAAATTTCCAACAACTTGTTAAATTAAGAGCCGATGATGTTCCCCAATTAAAGTCTTGGTTAGCTAGATTGAAATATAAATGGTTGTCCCACGACGTAATAAACGAAATTTTATCATTATTCAGCATCAACGTACAACACCAATTACGTCAGCGTGTTACAGATCAAAAATACTTTTCAATTTTAGCTGATGAAACGTCAGATATTAGCATAAATGAACAGATGGTCATATGTTTCAGAACTGTCGACGAAAATTTAGATGTTGAAGAGAACGTTATCGGTTTATATGAAACGTCTTTTACAAATTCAGAAACACTCTACAAAATTATCAAAGATGTGTTGCTAAGATATTCAATTCAAATTAAAGATTGCCGCGGCCAGTGTTACGATGGAGCAGCTAATGTCAGCGGTTCCATTTCAGGTTTGCAGAAGAGAGTGCTTAGTGATGAGCCACGTGCTTTGTATGTTCATTGCAGTGCACGCAATTTAAATCTGGTCGTGCAGGATTCATTTCAAAAAATTGGAATTATTCGTGACTTTTTGGCGCTCACTAAAGACCTCATAAACTTTGTAAGGGACTCACCTAAACGACTAGGGATTTTTAAATCATTACAGCTGCAAGTACTTGAAGATTCTAAAAATCTGAGGCCGTTCTGTCCAACTCGTTGGTGTGTAAGAATAAGATCACTGGAGAGTATATTAAAAAATTATTCAACCTTACTAAAATTTTTTCATCAATTAGGAGAAGAGTCAAATGAAAGTGGTGCTAAAGCTCATGGGTTTAAAGAGAAAATGTCTGCTTTCCAAAATTATTTTCTGTTAAAATTATTAGTTTTTGTTTTTGAGCGTATTGAAGTTCTAAATGCTGCGCTCCAGAAAAAAGATCTACATTTTACTGAAGCCAAAAAGAAAACAGTGTTTAAGAGACTCGCTAAAAGAGACACGGGAAAATGGCTATGATAATTTTTGGGAAAGTGTTGAGTTAGCAGTTCATGAACTAGATATAGAAGACCCTATATTACCGAGACGCCGAAAAATCCCCAAAAGATTGAACGATAAGACAGAAACTCGTCATTCTTTCGATAGCCCAAAAGCATATTACAGGCAAATATATTACGAAGTGATTGATATGACAATTTCCAGATTGGATGAAAGGAATCACAAAGAGCTCTCAGAACATTTAGAAGGCATGGAATTATTTGCCTTAGGTAAGGTACTTACTGCAGATAAGGTAATAGAATTTTACAAAGATGATTTTGATGCATCTCGATTAATTTTACATCGAGACATGTTTCTAGATATGGCGTCACAAAAAAATCAAAAAATGGAATCACTTACAGATGTCGTGAAGTTTTTAAAAAATCATAAAAAAATCTGCGAACTATTGACAGAATATATTAAATTCATCCGGATAATCCTGATTATTCCTGTAACTACATGTACAGCAGAAAAATCATTTTCATGTTTACGTAGGCTGAAGTCATATCTAAGATCTACAATGACCCAAAAAAGACTTAACGATATTATGCTTATGAACATTCATCGGGACATGACTTGCAATATCAATCTTGATCAATTATGTGACGAGTTCATTCGAAAAGCAAGTGTAAGGATGAGCACTTTTGCTTTGGAATCATCTTCCTAAAATTTGTGACATTTTTAATTTTAATTAATTTTCTATATAGTTTCGTGGTTTTTTATATGTATTTCGTGCTTGGGGATCATTACCTATATTGTCCGATACTGCGATCCCCAATTGAGTGATATTTTTTATTTTAAGTAGTATTACTTTTAGTTTTCTTGTTTTGTTTTTGTAAATAAAATTGAAAGTTTAACTAAAAATGCTTTTCTTTTTCCATATTTTATTAATAGTACCTACATCACAAACAATTAGTATGAATAAGTATAAGCATAATTATACTATAATACTATATACTAAAATTAACTGTTACCAATGCGATTAACTAGAAGTACAAGCTTATTAAAAAAAAATCTTCGGACGACCCGGACCCTTCGGATGGGCACCAATTGCTAATAAGTTGTCGAATACCAGTTTTTGTGCGATTTAAAGCTGAAGTGGTAACCCTACTTGGTGAGCCCCCGGCCAAAATTTTAAAAGTCGGCGCCTATGACAGTCGTAGTTCATTTATTACATTTCTAATGATTCAGGTATGTTAAATTTACTATATTTGTACATTATAACACACACTAATAGCTTTAGATTTATTTTATATGTTACTTACAAACTGTGTGTAGGAATTGTATGTGTATTGTCCGCCATATAAACTAAGAAATTCACATTTAGTTACTTACAGGTGATACTTCCTAAGTTATACGTATTCAAAGTTGTTATGACTTCATAGTTAGTTACAGGAACCAACAATTTAGATGTTTAAAGTAATAGTTACTTTAACGAAATGTCACTTTAATGTGCATGGTTATTATAACGTTCCAGTTGTTTACTATATTGGGACCGGGCATGTTAGTATGTGGCGCCGCTAAGCGGTTAATATAGGAAATTTGCTTGGACCTTGACAATTGACAACGTATTTCGCTTGTGTCAACCGAGGTTTCAATTTATATTTCGAAATGGATATAATAATACGCACAGGCTTTGAACATGTTAAACACTCCATAAATTTCACTTCGGAAGCTATAAGAAAAGCAATATTACTTGTACAATCAAAACACGTTTCATTTTCCATGGATTTCATTTTTCGTTTCATAGCTCTATTGAATCTTTAACAAACTGAGATCTTAGTTCATTTTATTTAATTGACTATTTAAATTTAATTTAGGTACCTATTAATTGCTTGTTCTACATTTAGTTTTTTTGTTCTATGAATATCATTCGGAAATATTGTAGGAGTGTAGCTTGGACTGAATTGATTAACAGACTTCATATTCCCTACAAAATGAGCACTACAAATTTTATGATGCCTTTCAGGCTACCACGGAGAACCATCATCACTACAAGAATATCATAATATTAAATAATAGTACCCAAAAGGATAACGAGGATTTTTTTATTTTTAGGTGATTCAAATACTTACTTAGTTTTTTTAACGCAGCTAGCCAAAGTTGCCTTTGTTTTAATTTGTGACAAGCAGTAGGAAACGAGTAAAAGCAAACATTTTTATTAGTCTTCCCATTATTTGTGCAATTTTGCACGCAGCAATTTAAATGATTACCTCCCATAATCACGGTAGGTATCTGTCAGCTGTCAAAGTCCAAGCAAAGTTCAGATTTTTTCCGATGTTGAGCGCTCGCGTCGGAACAGCAATCCCCACCATTGACATGCCCGGTCCCAATAGTCTCAGTAGCAACTGTATGAACACTTTCATTACACAGTTCAAAATTTTAGAGTAAAAGAGTAATTTTTCAAAAGAGTAACCGTATTTTTACACTTATTTGTATAACATTTTAATGTTTTAGTTAGTAAAAAAAATACTTTCCGAATTTGTGAAAAAAGAGCACGAGTAATATTTATTCTTTTTTGTAGTAAAATATACAAATACCTCTTTAATGTTACTTTTTACCCATTAAAATATTAAATATTTTCATATTTTACACTTATTTATAAGTATTTTCTGTTATAACACTTAATAAGTATTCAAATTAATCTAATAATAGTAAACTTTTACCATTTATTTGTGCACTAAACTTTTACAATGTCAAGTGGTACATTGTATAGCGCAAAAGACTAAAAAAGTAACTTTATGTAAGTGGATTTCGACCTTTATAAGAGCAGACGAAAGAAATCTTAGAGTAAAGTACACAGAGAAAAATAAAATAGTATTTTTATCTAATCTATTATAGTCATTTTGGAATTAAATAGTTCATCTATATTTATTGTTGTTTCATTTATTTTTAGAGTTGTTAAAATAGATGGAATACTAATTTTTAAATAGTAAAATGTAGCATACTAAATTATCAGTGATTTTAAGAAAGTTTTAGAAACAAGATTTAAATGATTAGTTGCTTATTCTACAAAATATAGTTAATCTTTATTAGATGCTAATTCTAAAATCTTAATATAATTCAAATTATAAACTTTTTCCAAAAGAACTACGGAAATTTGATTAATTACGTATTTTTAATATTTGTTTCGTCTATTACTTTTATTAATTGATACAGCAAATATAATTTAGTGATTTGATATCAGAAGTAGTAAAATCATCTACTTTGATAGTTAATTTTAAAACTACGCATGCGCAGTTATGCTACACAAGAACGGGGGAAGAACTACCGTGTTCCCATTACGTAGTTCATTTGAGTTGTGCACAACGTATGTGTATATTCTGGTGTGCTGTGCAGTGTCAAAGTGGAAGAAAATAATGAAAATTTGAGTGAAAATGATACTATTAATTCGCTCCTACAACGTTGGGGGTTGTATGAGTTGCTACCAGATTTTATAGGTTTGTATTGTAAAATAAGTAATATAAAATAGGTTTCAAAACAAATTTTATTTATCTAAAGGTATAGATATAGAAACTTTCAAAGAAAAAACAGCAGAGGATATCAATTTGCTCATACCGGATGACAAATTTGGAAAAAGTTTTTTTTTTTTAGAAAAGAAATTTAGAAAAGAATTATTTCTATGGAAACAACAAAACGTAAGCAAAATAATATCTCGTAAATTTATATTTATATTTTTCTATAACTCAGACATAATGTTCAATTCAGGGATATTATATGCCTTTGCCATCGACACCATCGGTGTATTCCAGTATCTCTACACAATAGTGGAAACTCTGCCAATTACTATTTTGTCCACATCAACACCAAGTAAAGAAGAGCATCAGCAACAAGACAATTTGGTAATAATAAATTATTTTTCTTTATTTAAATGTTAAATTTTAAATTTTGTAATTGAGGGGGTCAGAAGTAAAACGGTTCAAGTACTTTTTTTTTCCAAATATGAGCTAAGTGCATGTTAGCATAGCTAAATTTTACTTATATTTGGTAGTAAAATAATTCAAGTGCATATCGGTCACCTCCCAACTAGCATTTTTGGTAGTAATTACGTAACGCTGACTGAAAAAATAATAATTGTAGTATTTACTACGATCAACGGGAACGTATCAGAAACGGCCCAACAACGTAATAAATACCAATTTGGGGAATAATATGGTGGTTAATTTTACGTTGTAGAAACGTTTCTGCTTTTTGTGTCGTTACTATCCTGTTACGTTATTGGGACGTATTTACGAAGTTAAAGTGTGGTAATAACTACTTTATTGGTTCAAAAGCTTCGTGTCAAGTTATCTCTTTCTTAAATATAGCTACAACTATTCTACAATGAAAGAATAACTATGGTTTCACGAACACAATATCTATATGAAGTCCGTGTCCGAATAGAAATTATAATTAAATGCTACTGGCCACTTAAAAATTAAAACAAATAGCAGTTCATTGATGAATATATGTATAGTACTTAGAAAAATTACAACGCGCCTTTAAAATATGCGAGTTTATTAAAAAAAATGTAATTAAATAAAAATTTGATTTATATAAATTGATGATTGTAATACATCTATTACATTTCTAATGATTCAGGTGTATCAAATTTACTAAATTTGTACATTATAACTCACAGTAATAGCTTTAGATTTATTTTACAAGTTATTTACAAACTGTGTGTAGGAATTGTATGAGTATTGTCCGCCATATAAACTAAGAAATTCACACTTAGTTACTTACAAGTGAAACTTACTATGTTATACGTATTCAAAGTTGTTAATACTTCAAAGTTAGGTACAGCAACCAACAATTTAGATGTTTGAAGTTATAGCTACTTTAAAGAAATGTCAGTTTAATGTGCTTGGCTACTATTAAGTTCCAGTTGTTTACTGTATAGTCTCAGTAGCCACTGTAAGGACGGTTCTATAACTTAGTAGTCACTTATATCACGTGAATCAAATATTGTCAATTTGTGAATATTGGAGTGACACATGTGTTTATTACGTTTTCGATAAAAAAATAAATTCAGTTGTAATTTTGTACATAGGTATCTTCAATTATGGTAAGTATGCAATATGTTTTATAATAAGAAATTGATAATAATGGATCTAAGATGTTAGTCTACAATAAAATGCCGATAAAATTTTAATTTCTAACCTAAATGATTTTTTTAATAAAATTTTAATATTTATTTATTTACAGTTACTATAAATGGGTAAAAATTTATTAACTTATCAAGTATGTAAATTACAATTGTTCGTCCATTAATACGAGTAGATTGTTTTTGTAAATATATTAATCTTTTCTCTAGTCTAGTATTTCTGAAATTACAGGATACCGAACATTTTTTCAAAATCGTATCCACCTTGGAGAAAAAGGGAATTTATTTTACTGTAGTTCCTCATCAATGGGAACAGAATCAAATATTATTTTGGCCGAGTCATTTATCACACACAAAAAGGGAACTTTTGAGAACAAATTCTTGTAGTGTTCCAGAGACCAACTGGGATCAGTTTCCCTGTGTTTTAAAAATGACGAAAATTCAAAGTTTTAAAGAAGGGACAGATATAGAAAAAAAAATAACTGAATGTGTGGATACAGAAGCGGAAGAAGAGTAAGTGTATAATAAAAATTGTAATATTAATGTGTCAAATTAGCACATTTTAACTAGTCTATTCCTATCCTCAATTTTAAATTAAGTAATTTATATTTTATTTGCAGATTGTTTTCAAACATGACAAAAAAGGTTAAAAAACCTAAAATGACTGTAGATTCAGATCTCACAATAGATAGAAACGATTTATTTTCCAACATAGGGATGAACTGCATGGAACCAAATATTGAAAATTGTAACAATGAAAACGATAATATACCTGCAGAAAATAACAAAACTGTAGGAAATAACGTACTGATTTTTGACGGTCAAGTTTTAAACAATACAGAGTTTAATGGAGGTATTTACAAAATTTCAACCAAAATTTTAACTGAGATTATGTTTCAATATATTTTTTAGTGATTGCAAGTAACGATGATTTGATACAAATAAAGAGCGAAGTGATTCATATTAAAAATGAAATCCAAAATTTAAAAACTGAAATTGTCGATATAAAGAAACAGTTTGTAAAAACAAATTTAGTTTTAGACAAAATTTATGACATGATTGAGAAAAACAGCCACATTACAGAAAATCCATGTACTATCAATGAAACAACAGACAATTTATTGGAAAAATTTATTTTTCCTTTAAAATCTTGCGAAGAAGTAGTTCAGTTCGACAAAGAATTACGGACAAACAATGAATTTAAAAAACAAGTGGTAAGAGTTTATTATCTACCTACCTACTCTCAGAAATAATAAGAAAGTTATTTTTTAGGTCGCATTTTTAATGAACATAGGGGGCAGAAATGGAGACAGCGATGGAAAGAAAATTGCATATAAATTATTTGATACATTATTTACTCCAAATGTTGCTACTAAATATAGTTGGACTGGAATAACTAGAGGAAAACTAGGAGAAGAAAAGAAAAGTTTTCAAGTATTTCAAGGAATCATAAACGTATTTTTTGAAACACTTGTATGTGCTGATAACAGATATACAAAAACAAAAAACGAACAATTTTTTAGAGAAGGAGTTTTGAAACATTCAAAAAAAAGAAGTCTACGTATTAAGTAAGTATATACGAGGTGTGTTCCAAAAATAACGGGAATTTTGTAATTTTGTGGACTATGATAGAGCGATTCACGTCATTTGTTTTTGATGTATTAGTAAACATTTCTGAAAAGTATCTGCACATTGGTTGAATCCTTGAAATTATAAAATTCCCATTATTTTTTTAACACACCTCCTATAATACAATATGATTAGTTCTAACTTAGAAAACATACATATATGTATAATATTTAAATTTACAGAAAAACAAACGTTGAAGGAACAGAAGATATAACAGAAGGAACTGATGATCAGGCCGAGAGTAACAAAGATAACAATGGCGACTTATCAGAACAAGCAACTTAAAAATATTTTTTGTTATTGTTTCTTAAATTTTCCAATAGACTATCAAAATATATAAGCTCAATTTTTATATAATTTGTGTTAATTTACATATTGTACATTATTAAAGAAATATATATTTTCTTATTTTGTAATACATGTTTTATTTTACTATATATTTTATTTTACACACATAATATAACTAAAACTGCAAATAGGTACTTGATTAATATCTTGACTTAAATAGGTGTGCTTAATGCGTATTTTGATTTTGTATATCTAATGTATGAATCAATGGAAGGAATATAAATTCGCTTTTGTATTTTAGCGATATAAGTTTACATTCAATATCATTTATTGAGTATAATTTAGGAGGGTTTGTATCACCATTCGTTTTAAAAATATTTAAATAAGAAGATTTTATTGGTAGTTCAAAAAAATCTTTTTTTGTTTTAATTGGTGTTCCAAAAATATGAATATTGCCTTTATAATAAGTAGCATTTATCATTGAAACTATTTCCTTATTTTTTGTAAGAAACCATTTATTTTTGGAATCATTTTTTATAATAAAATTATCAGCAATAAAGACAATATTAAAAACTCTATTACAATACGTTAACTCATGTATTACAGAATGATCCTCATTTTTAACATAGGGGCACTGATACACTTGTTCTTCAGAATTTAATTTGGATAATTCACAGACCCGCTTAGCTATTTGAGACACTGGTTTGTTTCCGGAGCGAACTAAGGTTTTAATATGAGACAAAAAATTCTCGAATGCGTAAGCACTAATATCAGATAGATTTCCAAATCTCTTAACGTCGTTTATAACATGAGCTAGGTTATGTACATTACTGCTTACTGCGTCTATCCCATAAATATCAATGAATTGTTCAATATAATCTTTTAACAATTGTTCAGCTACGTTAATGTATTTTAAATAAGTATTGCATGAAATAATTGTAACAGCACAACATAGTGTTAAAAAGTTATGGTAAACTGAAACTGAAAGCAAATCTTTCAGCACTACAGGACCAATATAAAGCAAAAATGTTCTGAACTCAGTACCTTTCCAAAATTTTAATGATTTTATAGTTCTTATAGCTCTATGAATTTCAATAGGTTTACGATTATTGCAGTCTTCTAACATTTCTGACAGTTTGTCGATATCTGCTCCAGAAAATTTCGTTCGAAAATTGTAACTTCCATTTACCCATCCAAGTAAGCATTTGCGCATGATACCTGAAATATTTAAAAAAATGTTATTATTGTCTATTAGTTGTTTTATAGACTTACCAAGATCTAACAAATGGAGTGAATCAGCGATTATAAAATCATTTACCATATCAATAGGCAACTTTAATAAAGGAGTGTCTTCCTTATGATGATCTTCATCGAGACGTCTACGAAAGCTATCATTACTTCTTAAAGTACAATCAATTCTGGGAAAACTCATGTGTCGCCCGCGTTTGTCGTATTCACCAATAACTGTACATTTAATACATCCATGATATGCATTAAAACCCACCGTACCTGAAAAATTAAAAAAATAATAACACTTATTCTTAGACCATTTCACCAAATAATATGTATAACACAAACCTTTTATGTAATTTCTTGCAGGAGTATCGCAGACAAAATATTTTATTTTCACTTCTAAGAGATTCGATCCAATTACAATTCCTTTTTCTAACAGACCATTTAATTCATCAACAAATTTTGAAAAAAAGTCTTGCAAAGGTGGTTTGGTTTCACCGCAATATATCGCTACGACTCTCGGCTTCAAAGTTGGTATCTCGTATATTTTGAACAAAATTGGCCAAAATTCTACTGTTGAACTTTTGTATGGAGGTAGACCATCAACATTAAAAATTAGTGATATTTTCATAGATTTTGTAATTGTCGGAAACATTGCAAGTAAACAGTTTTCAATACCGTTGTACCAAAATTCTCCATTTCCCATTTTGGTAATATTTATTGAAGAAGGAGTTTTCAGTAGAGTCCTACTGTCTGTTGGTATTTGGTTCACACCATTTTCTTTTAATATACGCAAAAGGTCATTAATCGAATTGTGAGATATTCGATGTAACAAAGACCATTCTCTTAGTTGTTGTGACAAACAAATTTTTGATTCCAGTAACTTTTGATCTTCAGAATCACTTATACTCTCTTCCGGAATGTGAGACAAGCAGTTTTCGTCATATTCTTCAAATTTCGGAAAATCAGTAACACTAGTAATTATTTCAGTATTTTGCACTACTGTCTCTATAGGTACTGTTTGAGGTTTACAATTTTGAAATGGAGATTTTACACTTTTCAAAATATTAGTAACACTATTTTCATTTCTTAAATTTGAAACTAGTTTATTATTTTCATTACTTAGTTCCAACTTTAATTTTCTGTAAAAAGATGTTGAGTATCTATATTTTTTACATTTAGGAGCAGCCATTTTAACTTAAAATAACTAACTTCTTTTCCTCTTCATAGTAAAAATTACTTCTAAAGATATTTAAAGAGTTTCTGTTACTTAATAGTAATTAGAGTCAGTAACTATCACTTTACAGTAAAGTTTACGAGTAACAGAAACGACACTGGAACACGTTTTGTCACTAAATTAGGTCAAAAGAATTTGTTACTTTTAAGTGAAAGTTATCGTAGGGATTACGTTGCAAGAATTCGCGAAATTTACGTAGAAGTTGAAGTTACTTTGTGGTAATTTCTTAGTAACATTCAAAAGTTAATGTTACTTTAAAATTTTACTATAAAGTCATCATAACTTTAAGGTAATATTCAATAGTGCTGGCATAGTAACAGATTTTACAAAAGCTACTTACTAGTAATGGAACCAAGCAGTGTTATTTAATAGTAAAATTGACGTAGAAATTACAAATTGTAACGTTCTTTAAAGTATAATTTACGGTAAAGTAAAATATTTAGTATTTTTTACGTAACAAATACTTGAAAATAGTTCCCGTACCAGTAAGAATTACTTTGATGCTAGTTGGGCTAGCGACATCTTTTACAAAAATAACAAACTAATGAATATATATCTCAATTTCCGTTTTGCAGGAAAACGATTCAAGTGCACTTGAAACATTTTACTTCTGAAAAAATTTGTGTGAAGTGTGAATTTAGTAACCACTTGTCACCACTGACAGATGACAGACGTGCTTCTAGAGTAGTGTACCAGTAATTTACACAGATTTAACGACAATTTTACTGAGCGTCCTTTTCATAATAGTGATTACAAAAGTGATGGTAAGCAATTTTAAATAGAATATCTTGAAAAAATGGTTAATAAGACACATAAGAAAAAGTTGAGGTTATGTTGGCATGTTCTTTTTATTTTCTACAGAAAAATCAGATCCATTCGAAACTGATGAAGATTCGGAGTATGTCCCCGACGAGAACGAACAACGCAGCGAAGAATCTGAAGCCATGAACTTTCTGATGTTGTCGGGAATGAACATTCTCATGACAGTGATGACAATGAAATAGCACATGTTACACCAACAGAAACAAGAAAAAGAAAAAGACGTAGTAAGGAATGGAAAGACAACGTAGCGAAGAGATTGCGAACAGAGGGTAAGGAGTATGTTGGACGTAAGAATAAACCGCAGAAAGCCAGGGAATTGAAAGATTTTATGCATGTGTGTCGTTATCGTTGTAATCAAAATATAAGCGAACAGGAGACACGCCAAATGCACGAAAAATTTTACTCTTTACCTTCATACGATCTACAAACTTCTTTCCTTTCCTCCTGCATAAAGAAAGCTGTACCTGCAAGGCGAAAATCACAAGCTACAAGCAATAAAAAGTATAGTACGGTTATAACTTTGCTTGGAAAGCGTGTGTGTAAAATTTTTTTTTTGAAATTCTTTGACATTACAGTCCGTCGATTTCAAGTAGTATGTGACAAAACATCAAAATTGGGAATTACTTCGCCGGATAAACGAGGAAAGCATGAACGGAAGTTTCAAAAAACAGCATTATTAAACACATCAAACAATTTCCTAGGTATAGAAGCCATTACTCCCGACAGGATAATCCAAATGCTAGGTACCTCTCTGGAGATTTAAACATTAGAAAAATGTACTAGTTGTATAAGGAATTTTGTGAAGAAAAAAGTGAAGTTCCTCTAAAGGAATCTTACTATAGGCACGTTTTTAACACAAAGTTCAATTTGAAATTTGCCTTATACCGACACATGTAGTTGCTGTGATAATTTGCAGAACTTGATAAGAAATTCTGATAATACTGAAACGGTAATGAAGTCTAAGGTTGAGCTAGAGTTACACCAAAGAAGGGCGCAGAATGCCACTAACTCAAAGAAAGCAGATGTGGAAGCAAGTAAAAATAGTGAGGATACAGCAGTTATTTGTTTCGATTTACAACAGACATTGCCGACTCCACTGCTAACAACGTCAAAAGTGTTTTATCTTCGTTAACTTTGGACATACAATTTCTGTGTACACGACTTGTTATCTGGTACGAGTCACATGTTCGTATGGGATGAAACTATTGCGGCAAGAGGTTCGCAGGAGATAGGATCCTGTTTGGTAAAGTTTATTACCAGTTTGCCAGCAAAAATTACTAAGGTTATTGCCTATAGTGATTCGTGGGGGGGACAAAATAAAAATAAAAATATTACCAAACTCTTCACATTTTTAGTTCAAGCCACACACTTAACAGAAATTCACCATAAATTTCTTGAACCTGGGCACACATACATGGAGTGTGATCGTAGTTTTGGCTTAATTGAAAAAAAAAGAGACAAATTCCACAAGTTTTCATCCCATCAGACTGGCAACATGTTATCAAAAACTCATCCTCAAAATTTTTAGTGTACAATATGGCTCTGGAAGATTTTTTTTCTTTTTCGCAACTCCATGAGATAATGAAAGATCCAAAGAAAAATACCAATGGTCATGTGTTGAAGTGGAGAGAAAATCGCCTGTTTGGTTATTGGAAAGAAAAAAAACTTTCTTTTGGATATAAAAATACTCTTAACAATGAAATGGAATTTTTCATGTGTTCAATAGACAAACCAAAAGTTGGACGCCCATCTTTCCAGCTCTCAACTCTGAAGCCCCTTAATGACACAACATTAAAAATAAAAATCGACAAATATCGTAACTTACAGACACTCTTGGTCTACATTCCACCGATTCATCATGAATTTTATAAAAACCTAAAATATAATTAAACTTCGTCCGGAACTACCAAAGAAAAAACGTCGGTTGCACTTGCGGACGGAGACGATGATAGTAACGACGAGGAAGACAGTGTAATGTTACAATCAGATTATTAATATAATAATAATAATGTGTTCCTGTATCTCCTAAGCGGAGCATAGGGCAACCGAACTCACCGAGCCGCAGTTCTAACTGCCGTACTGTCGGTTGTTTCATTTGCCAGTGCTACTTCTATTTAAGATGTATAGATGGCAAGTCTATAGCATCCGAGTGTGATACACAAGTAGCTGTGTTTTTTATTTTACGACAAATCACACGTTGTCGGTCGCTGGGACTTGAACTGAGGATCTCAGGTTCGTATGACGTCACAGCGAGCTAAAGATGCGCGCTAGCTCGCTCAGCCATCCAGCCGACGATTATTAATATAGTTAGTAGATATAGGTACCTACTTGTTAATTTGTACTAAATTGTACACTAAGCCATTTATTTTTGTAAGCACAATAAAGTTTTTCACTTGAACCCTTTTACGATGAATATTTTTGAAATTGTGTATACGATGCAAGTACATTTTTGACAAAAAAGTCATGGAAATGCAAAAGTTAACAAAACATACCTTTTCCACTAAAATTATAACAACTCTAATAAAATTATGTGATAAACTTAAAAAAAGGAAGTATTTTCTGTAATTTACGGAACTCATTTAACTTTAAAACTAATTATCTTGGAAATGTTAAAAACGCATTTGAACCGTTTTACTTCTGACCCCCTCAATTGTATTGTTAAATGGCAATTTTACTTTAGTAATCATATTTACTCTGAAAGAAATAAAATACCACAATGTTTTATAAACATTTATGATGTGCGACGAACTTTGTGGTTGGGCGCAAGGAGTTTGGCGTTAATTGCCTCGGGCGCCAAACGGTTTTCGGGTAGCAGAGTCGGGTTTTGTCCAGGAAATGGAAGCAAACACAGTGTAGGATCAGACGTGGTTTTATTGATGTAAATTACACTTAGGGTTCACCCAATATTTGCGTTTTCTGTAGACACCAGCGAGCGAGCAGCGAAGCAGGATGGTCAGCGAGTCTCAGTAAGTCACCAAATGCACGAATCGCTATTTTCCTTAACATCGACGCCCGGCATCGGTCGGCGTCGATCCGCGTTCTTCCCTGATTTTGTCTACCAAGCACCGGGGAGTGATCTTGCTTGCAGTTTGAGCGGGTCGCGAAAAAAACGACGCTCGGCGTCGCGACGCTACTACTCTAAAAACGGGCTGTCGGTCGGGCGTCGGAGTATACGACCGGGGTGACTAATCAAACTAGCTACACGGTTCCTAGTTTCTCGGGCGTCGTGATTACAAGTCTAGACTCCTCACCAAGGGTCGGCGTCTGTCTCCTTCCCCGCAGGGTTAAGGTCTCTTGGTGGCGGACTTGCAATCAGCGACGTTCAACACCCACAATTGGGTACGATAAGCAAAACAAAGTCACGCGGTGCCAAGTGCCAGTCCTCGAGGACGTCGCAGTCTCTCGACCAAAGTCGAGGATCGAGGTAAACTCTCGACGACGGCTGTTGGACTATAGTAAACTCCAATAAGGCGTATACTAACACGGCGTCACAATTTAAGCGTCTGACGCTCCGAGGGCGTACGGCGTCTCTCAACAGTGTCGAGGTTTTCTCTCGATCTGGAATCGAGGTTCTCTCGGACGTCAGTACTATAATTGTGAACGTAATGACACCCACAACTGGGTATAACGATATTTAAAATACCACGATATTTTAACAGAAAAAGAAATCGGTAAATAAGGAACGGTACTTACGACGCCGATATCCCAATTTTCGTAAAGAAAACGATTTTTCAAAAATCTCGCTCGGGAACGGAGCGTAGCTGCTGTACTGCACGGAACTGCCTATATCTCGCTTACTGCAGACTATCTGCCTGACCGCTAGCGCTCGCCGGCTTTTATACGCTATGTTTACAAACAAATCTTGACAGGTTATTTTTGCACATGGCACATTGTAAAATTTTGCGAATTTTGGAAAACGTGTTTTCCTACACTTTACTAGGTTTTCAACAATTACATTTGTGAGTATTTATACTAAAAACTGTAAAAAAAAATTTATATATCAATAGCTTCACAAATATAAGTTTTACAGGGTCAGTAACAATGTGATCGTTGCACAGTGAAATAACAATGTGGAGAGAATAAATTATACCCAACAATACATTAAGAACATTGTTCATCTTATACTAGATCGGGGTGAGTCTTATTTACATGTAAAAATACTTTTTTTACTTAAGTTTTCAAGTCTTTAACCTGCCAAGCTGTCAAAATCATTTTCATGTCTAGAAATCATCATTGTGAACTCAATTTCTCATCCCTGAGTTCACCCTAATTAGAATACTTAAAAAAAGAAACTATGTGTTGTAGGTATGGAATATCTTTAAACGGAAATTACGATCATGAAAGATCCATAAAGTTCGGGCATACTGCAAGACGGATTTGACACAATTATTGGCAGTCTGCTGTATTTCGATGTTTCAAAAAGGTCAGTAAGCTTTTCTTTACGTCTTTTTTTTGCCGGTTATTTTGTGCGAAGCCCTGCTTCGTCACAGATGGTAAATATGTCGATTTAAGTTTCGAATTATCACAAATTTCGGTAAAAAAAATATCAGCCCGACTAAGTTTTCACATTTATTTTCTATTACTCATATTTTTCTTTGTAACACCAAATATCAAATAAACGATGTAGTAGCAATTGAAAAAGCAACGGACCAAATAGAATTATATTTAATTTCTTATATTGTAATTATTGATAACGAAAGTTGTTTTGTTTTGCAAAATATCAATGTTTTAAAATACGATGAACATTTTAGTGGATATGTAATTAACGACGAAAGAAGTTCTAAAACTATTATTAGTACACACAAAATTACATATCCACTTATTGGCGAAAAAACAGAACTATAGATGGCAGGCTGGACGGTAGCAAGATGGCGGAGGAATAAGGAAGTTCAGTCATTTCTCATTGCTGGCCATATACATTCAGAAGTGCATTGTTTAAAGATGGAGAAAGTTAAGGTAGAATTAGGTGATATATTCGAATATATAGCTTCTGCACGCCCTATAAAAGAAGGCGAAGCTGTTTTTAAAGCAGGCCATGTATTGTTATGTGGTGTGAAAGATGACGGATCTGGTGCAATATTGGGATCGTGTTTGCAGACAAGTCATTTAAGTGGAGATCCTCATAAGATCGAAATTACTTTAAATGATAATGTAAATAATTGGCTAACAAAATGTAGTTGCAAAGCAGGTTTAGGTGGCAAATGCAAACATATTGTTGCAGTTTTGTTGCATGTAAACAGGTTAGTAGAAATCAACACTACATTATTTGTTTTGCACAAAAGTTATCGTTTTTATTATTTTATTTATTTGTTTATGGATTTGTGTATTACAGGGTAGAAGAAATAGAAAAATTAAGCTGTACTGATTTAGAACAAGTATGGGGAAAATTAGATAAAAAGGACGATAAACAGTATAGTTCGGCTATAAAATTGGAAGATTTTTGCCACCCTGTTTTAAAAAAGAAAAAAATAGAACCAACTGGAGACGTTAAAACTGTATTAGAAGAAAATTTCAAGATCATAGAAAAAAGTATGTGTTTTTAGTATTACAATAATTATATTTTCAGGCTATTTTAGGCTGGTTGTGGAAGTAATTTATTTCAAAGTATTTATTTTTATTAATTATTGGATAATGTTCAAGGTGACAAAAAAAATGCATTGAAAAAATTTTTGCGTGGCAGAACCAGCACAGGTGAAACGGTGTTAAGGTGTCCTAGTACAGAAAATACACATCATGCGGCAACATTTGAATTTATTAATTCATTTATGAATTTGAAAAATGATATTTTGGATAGAGTTTCTGATGTACTAGAACACGAGAAAACTAAATTTTATGTGGACGAAATTGAAAAAGCAGATAATAAAATAATTTTTATTGAAACAATAGGACAAAATTCAAATTTTTGGCACAAGTGCAGAAAATACCGAATAACAGGTTCTACGTGTTACAATATATACACTTACACAAAAAATAAAAATCCTGATTGGGATAGCAAAATATATAGGTTTTTTAATCCATCTTTTAGCGGTAATGCTGCGACCGCCTACGGAAAAAATGAAGAAAATAATGCCCGAGAACTGTATTCTGCAATTTCCAACCAGGAAGTGAAGGAGTGTGGTTTTGTAATCAATATGAAAACTCCTTGGTTGGGTTTCAGTCCAGATGGGATAACGGACCAAGGTTTTTTAATTGAAATTAAATGTCCAACTGCCGGAAAAACAAAACCAGTAGAAGAAATTTTACCGCACCTGCCTTTTTTATATATTGACGATGGAGAGTATTTTTTAAAAAGGTCTCACTCTTATTACGGTCAAGTTCAGCTGGGGATGAGTTTGTTGAATGTATCATACACTGATTTTATAATTTATTCTTCATTTGGAGAGAAATCGTTACACATAATTAAAATTAAAAAAGATTCAAGTTTTTGTATTGACATGTTAAAAACACTTAAGTTTGTATATTTTGAAAAAATTCTTACATATTTAAATTATAATTTACAACCTTAATTATAATGTACTTATAAAATAAAAATGTTTTTATATCAGTTTCATCCCTTTATTCCTAAGAATCACAAATAAATTTGTCATCGCTGAAAATTGGTTTGGATAAATTTACTAATGCACAAACAATTGTCATCATTTCTGTTAAATAAGGCACTAGTGACCACTCTAATTGATTAGAAAATATTTTAAAAATTTTAATCCTTTGAATAGAGCGTTCTACGTGGACTCGTGCTCTTGCTATTGAAGCAGTTTTCAGTGCTTCTTCTTTCGAAAATTGCTGCTTTTTTCGTAAATAAGGCGGCCTTATTAATTTGATTCCCTTTTCTGCACACTCTTTCTCTATAAGTATTCCTTTATCCACCATAATCTCGTCCTGATAAGGGTCTAATAAATCTATAATTTTTTCGGCATTAAAAATAGCCTTATCAGACACACGTCCTCCGTAAGCAGAACTAACGTGTACTATCAACCCTGCTGGATTGATTGTAACTAAAAACTTGGCTGTATTAGTTTTTTTATAATGAGAATAACTTCTTATTCTACAATCCAAACATGAAGTTTTTTGAATTGGAATTTCAGTTGCGTCTATAACAATTCGCACTTTTCTATATTCCTTGAAGCAGTTTGGTAGATTTTGTAAGTTTTCTTCCTTTGTTGGAAAATATATTGCCGGTTTCAATGCATAATACAAAACAATTATATATTCGTGGAAGTATTTTTGTATTGTTGTTGTTGATAATTCATACAATACAGATAATGCGCGGTAACTCAAATTTAACTTTAATTTTGTTAAGATAATACAGATTTTTTTTTGGATATGTGTGGCATTTAAAGTAGGAAATAATCTTAAAGTATTTATTACAAGTTGCTCAATAATGTTGAACAACTCAACATTGACGCCTGTATATATACTTAATTTTGAGTTAGACTCTAACAAATAATCATGAAATCTAATATTATTGTCACGTTCGCTCATTAAATTAACTTGTACACTTTTGTCAACATGTAATGCATCATCTACTGTTTGTAATTCCAAATAACGAGTTTCATCAATGAAAACTGGCCTTGCTGAATATTCTTCTTCAAACTCTTCCTCATCCTGAGTTTCCATTTCTACTACTTGCTTTTGAGGTACACTAAAATCATACAATCACAGTACAATGACGTATATTTAAATAAATGAAACAAACCTTGGAGTCCTTTTATGTACCCTCGATTTTCGAGCTGAACTGGTAGATGTTTCTGGCTTATCATATTTCCTCATTGGAATTTTCTGGGATGGAACAACTCCAGTTTTTAAAAACCTTTTCGTGGAATATTGACGAACTGAAATCAATGAGGTTATAGCAATTTATATTTGTTTTAAATCCCACTGGCAACTTACGCGGATGAAAATCAGCTGGTAGGAAATGATCAGAACAGACACTCATTCTTTTCGACACTGGCTTACCAATCCGAAGTGCAACTGCCCATTTTTGCGACATTATTTTGTCTCTTGGGAAATAGTGTAAGCTTACAGTTTTTGATTTATAGTTACTGCATTGTGGCACTGAGCAGTACCTATTGCATTTACTGGTCATTATATAAACCTGAAAATGTAATGTACACTATATATCTCACTTGCTTTTGCAACAAATTTAAATTAAACCTGTTTAAAATTACATACGTTTAAATGGACGCTAGCTCCGTTTCCTTATTTCTCTAGTTCATAAATCTGCCGCCAGACGTCACCCACTTTGAACTTTTTCGCCAATAGCTTGTTCATAGATATAAGAAAACAATTCCCATTAGACCCCTGGAGTGAGTAAACCGTAAGTGGATTAAAGAAGATTTATGGTTGCAAAAATGTCAAAATTTCCAGAGATGGATTTAGAATAATTTTTTCTTCTTCTGCTGCAGAATGTACAATTTTCCATACAGTGCTACATGGCACATCGGTTGCTTCAGCTGTTGTTTTAAGTACTGAATCACAAGTTTTGTCTTTATTAAAATAAAGATAAACATTCCGAATAATTTCTTTCGCGTCGCTCGATAAATGTTTTCGATGCTGGGCTTCGTCGACAACGTCCTCTTGTTCATCCCATGGTCTCCACATTTTGACTTCTTTTAATTTATATCAAGTAGTTGTTTCAAAAACAAATTCGATTCAATTGAACTCATATTTTTCACTTACCCTTTATAAAGGAATAATTTAGAAAAGGGATTATCTATGTAGCTGTATGATTCTAAACAAAACCTATGGTTGGTTAAACAGTAATCTGTTTTATGTTAATGTTAGAATTACGTTAAGTATAGAAATTTTTAATTTACGAGAAATAACAGTAAAGTTCATTTTTCCCGTAATCCGGCCCCTTCAATCGGTGCTTGGACCGCATGCTGCGGGGCGGTTTGCCACCGTCATTAGTGACCCAGGTAGATTTTCTTATATCTATGAACAAGCTATACAAATGTCGTTAACCTATATGATAGCACAAAGATTGTTAAATTGAAACCTGCATTTGTTAAAAAATTTATATTTTGAATAAAAAATATATTTATAATATCAATGGGTTTCATTGAAAACATCTATTATATTCTGTAAATTACCAAAATCCTGCATTCCACTAGAATAAATGACAAATGAAGTTAGCTATATTATTTAATTAAAAATTAATGCTTTTACTAATAGGTTTTATTAAAATATCTAATGAAAATATAAAATTATTCTAATATTTGCCAATTGTTCATCTAATAACAGTAGAAAAGATAATCAAACATAAATAGTTATTACAATCAAATTATTTCGATGAAATATCTAATTCAAGTACTGAATTTTGCGAAAGATGGTATACAATTTATTTAATGGCGATAGAAGAATGAATTTATTAAATATTGTTAGATTTGCTACTCTTCTTATTTAAATTCATTATATCAGTAGGTAAGTTATGTATAATTCAGTTTAGTTGTTTCGCATTTTTAAAGTTAGAAATTTCATAACAATTGATTAGAAGGCTGGAAATCAATCATTTTATTTAGTTGTTCTGTCCATGATTTTAGAAGATTTTCTTAAAGTTTTCTTTCTGTGTAGGTGATTGTGGAATAGTCATCTAATGTGGAATATGCGCTTTTTAAAAAAATGGTATACGCCATCTGTGATCTAATGTCACAAATGCACGTGTGTAGTGGAGTTATTATTACCAACATACAGACATCAACGTAAATGTATTGTCCATAACCTCAAAAATCTTGAAAAATATTGTGAGTGCCTGCTGAGTTTCTTAGGTAAGTGTAAAGAAATTTAGTTTTAATACTGATTATGTAGTAGAAAGTAAGGTTTTTTGCAACTGCAGTATGGATATGGGTTTAGGGATGTAGGATAGATTGAAAAAATATCTTTCAAACTAATTTCTAAATGAAATTCAATGACGGGAATTTAATGTAATCAAAACCGCTAATGTGGAATACCTAGGGGTATGTTAATGTGGCATATTCCACATTAGCGGAAATGTTATAATAGATATGAGTTATGAGTAGATAACTGTTCTTGGTTTAGAAAAATGCCCAAGAAAAACGTGAAGGAGCATACCTGGCAGGAAGAAAACATGCAGAAGGCAGTGGAGGCAGTGAGGAGACATAAAATGGGTTATCTAGCCGCTGTCAAAAGATTTGATGTCCCACGATCAACACTATTCAGATATTGTAAAAATGGAGCTGGGGTAGTGAATAAACAAAAACTTGGAAGAAAATCTGTTCTTCCAGAAAACCTGGAAAAATAATTGGTTCAGCATATTGTATTGACGGAAAAAAAATATTTCGGTTTAACACGGAAAGATATAAGACAGATGGCTTTCCAGTTAGCAAGGCGTAATAATCTTCGGAATTCATTTTCTGTTTTAAATCAAACGGCCAGAAAGGATTGGCTACGACGCTTTTTAAAAAGACATGAAAATACAATAAGTGTAAGGAAGCAGACAGGAACTTTATTTTCGAGAATTACAGGCTTTAACAGAGAAAATGTAGAAGAATTTTTTACATTGCTAGAAAGCGTAATGGAAGAAAATAATTTTCCACCGGATCGAATTTTCAATGTAGATGAAACTGGTCTCTGAATAGTCCAATCTAAGTGTCAGGAGGTGCTAGCTTTGAAGGGAAAGCGACAAATCGGGGCCTTAACCTCCGCCGAAAGGGGCTCTCTCGTAACCGTCGTATTGTGCATGAGCGCAAGTGGTCTTTTTGTACCACCAATGCTCAGTTTCCCAAGAAAAAATGCTAATGAGCAGCTAAAAAAAGGTGCACCACCTGGGTCCATATTTCGTTACCATCCATCCGGATGGATCCAGATGGAATTGTTTACGGCATGGTTTCATCATTTCATTGAAAAAACGCGACCCACGGAAGACAACCCGGTGCTCTTAATTCTAGATGGACATCATACACATACTCGAAATTTAGATGTTGTGCTGGCCGCAAAAGAAAATTTTGTAACAATTCTCTGCCTCTCACACACTACGCACAAGCTGCAACCCCTTGATAAATCTGTAATGGGGCCACTTAAAACCTTCTATAATGAAGAAATTAGGACTTTCCTGAGATCTTATCAACGTCCTATAACTCATTTTGATGTAGGCGAAATTTTTGGAAAGGCCTATTTGAAAACTCAAAGTGGTGAACGAGCAGTCAAAAGTTTCGCCACAACAGGCATATATCCTGTTCGAAGAGATGTTTTTTCAGAAGAAGACTATTTGGCACTCGAATCAGCAGATGCTGAAGAGACAGATATTATACATCACAATCAACCACAGGAAGAGCAAAGACATGATGAGACTGAACAACAATCTGATGTATCAACCATTTCTGTTCATCCAGAAGAAATCATATCGGTACCAAGATTGCAAAAAAAGATAGGAACACGTGGACGAAAACTGGGAAAAGCGAAGCACATCGACACCGAATAAAAATGAACTCGAGGAGTCGGTAGACAAACTTAATAATAAAGTAGCAAAAGCGACTAAAAGAATATTTGATGAAGCCGAACCTAGTTGCAAAAACACAACTAAACAATTACCCAAGAAAAGGCTAAAGAATCTTAAGTCGAAAAAACTGGCACAGAAACAACGAAGTGTCTCAACAACAGAATCCGAAGAATCATCTTTTTCTGTTCAGGATTCCACTGACGAGGAAATTTTTCCAGAAAAATCTCCCAGTCAAGACGTTGTTTGCATTTTCTGCGATGGAAAGTTTTCCGAAGATCGTGGAGGGGAGACTTGGGTTATGTGCTTGCTGTGCCAGGCCTGGGTACATGAGGAATGTGAAGGTACAGAAACAGATACCTATGTTTGCGACTTTTGTCGTCAATTATAGTTACTATGTAGAATAAACAAGTTAACTTTGTTGAAATGCGTTTATGTAATATAGTTTATTCTGTTACATTCCAGTAGCGTCGTAATTTTATTTTTGTTTATATTTTTGAAGAAGGAATAAATAATTTAAAGTACATATTTGCATTATTTTTCGAATTTGCTTACACTGTGAAAGTAAGTACGGTTATGTGGAATATATTCCACTTTAATGCACCATGGTATACCACATTGCCGTCCCTTTTTCAACAGGTGTAAAAATTTCAATCTTGAAGAAAATCGTCTTTATAAGTGAATTCTTCTAGATAATCAACCTGATAGTGTTACTACTTTCTAAAGTACATTTTAAGTAACCTATATGCAAGATTTGATGATTAACCGACATCTTTTCGCATGCTTTTTTCAATGAAATAAAAACGGTATTCCACATTCCCCGACTTTACTACAATAAAAAAGTAAATTTTTCACCTCAAAAGTGTACTTTTCAAACATGTCATTCAAGAATACGTTGAAACGGGTTTCTCTTCAGAATAGTTTCAGGCTATCATCTAACACGTGCAGGCGTTATGGCTTTATTGTTACCTGTTGTATTTAATAGCAAAAAACATTTTGTTGAAATAATTTTCTTTGGTGAATTTTTAACTTATGATGACTGTGTTCAATCAGGTATGTGTTAAATATTAAGTAGATAGGTAGGATAACCTAACTAATTACTCATTAATACAATTATTCTCTAACATTAATTATTTTCAGTAATTTCGTCATTGAACATTACCAATTTCGTCGGTTTTTCCGACTTGCAAGGTAATTTTTATGAAGAAAATATATTCGTTAATGTTTTTTTATCAATATAAGTCCGATATAAATTTTGTTGTCAAGATAGTTACCGAGGAACCATCTTACACACAACTTGTTAAAATTCGTATTATACTTTTGACATTTAATTATTTATTTATATTATAATGTTAAGATACAATACACGAACCTGTAACAAGTATCAGTACCGCAAGTGGAGGTGATACTCTCTCGTTAACCTCGGTAACGAATATTTTGTTTTAATTATCAATATTTTCATTCTAATTCACATTTTAAATTACCTTTTTTACAATTTTACTCTTTAGAACCGTCGATTGACACCGACTTGGCCAATTTTCTTAAAAAAATTGACGATAACCAAAATATAAGCACAAAAAGTAATGAGTCAATAAGAGCACAAAAATTAATTGTGTATTTAAAGCAAAACTTATCAAATTTATACAAAAAATACGAGAAGGAAAATATATTTATTGTCCGATACGGAGCGACGAGCTATAATAACAGAAATAATAAAGTGCTTTGTTACGAAGTATGGCCCGTATCCAGAAAAAAGAAGAAAAGTTGAATTTGCACAAGCAAGTGTAGAAGTTTTCAAGATATATAAAGACACATCAAGTGGCGTTGAACACGTAAGAAAACATTGTTAGTATTTTAGAGTTAAACATAATTTCTAATTATTTTAGTAATTTTTCTATCATCCCGAGAATAATAGAGGATATTTGTACTATGGTATAAAATATTACCAAAAAAGATATCGACAAACGGAGGGCTGTAAAAATAAGAAGAAAAAAGGAACCATTGAACATACTGAACCTGAAAATAATGCAGTACCCTCCCCCGAAAATTGGGATTTGGAAGCTGATATTGAATTCATGAAAAACGCTATTATAAATGAACAACTAGAAGAAATACTCGAAAAGCACAAAAGAACGTTTATTCTAAGAAAATCTTATAGTACAAAAAATCTACTTAACAAATTCCCAAGATATTTAGATTGCCCTCAACTGGTAAATGCCAAAAATTAAAATTTTATAAAATACATGTCTTCAAATGCCAGAACAATAATTTTTACTTTATTTCTTAGATTAATATTGATTTTTCCTTATTACATTCCGGAAAAGAATCACTTTTTTTGGAAAATTGGCCAAAATACAGTAAATATATATTGCAAGTCTTTCTAGAATGTTCAAATAAAACTGGTGATTACATTCCAGGTAAAATTTTATAATTCAGTTGTTACTTTCAGAAGTAAATAATTCTCTACTTTCAGATTGGGATGAAACAACAAAATAAAATTTATGTTCATTAGTACTTTTGCCGCCTACATCGCGAGGTCCAGTTAAGAAGCCGCGGTTAAGCGGATCCAATACAATAAACAAGCTAGTTGTTTTCAAATTGGTATGATGCAAAATATACCCGAAATATATATATTTTTACTAGAATTTTTTTTATTTCTTTAGAATTCATCTACAGTTGAAGAATTTCTCCCTCAGTAGTCCCATCTGTTGTAACAGTGCCGAACTTTTTGACAGTTACCAGTAAGGCTGAACATGTGAGAGGTTAAATGTGTCAACAAGAAATCAAAATTATGGAATGATACCCATGCCAGATCAATGATTTTTTGATCCTTTGTCACCGATGTAAATCCATTGAAATGTTTACTATCCGC
This sequence comes from Stenolophus ochropezus, assembly GCA_035578165.1. Classification (NCBI taxonomy): domain Eukaryota; kingdom Metazoa; phylum Arthropoda; class Insecta; order Coleoptera; family Carabidae; genus Stenolophus; species Stenolophus ochropezus. The sequence goes on from JAQOWZ010000037.1 coordinate 1,358,810, forward strand.
TTGACTTTCTTTATCAACAAACGTTTTTTGAGGAGTACCACATTCTTTGTCAACAAATTTTTTATTACCACTGTGAATTTTTATCGACCTAGTATCTTCAGAAATTTCTGTCTGAGTTTCAGTATGATACAACTCGTCTTTGATATAACGATTGCAAGTAAACGTTTGAGAATTAATATCAGAGTTCGAATAAAAATCAACTTGACACTCTTGATCTACTTTTGAAGACACTACTGGAGGATTTTCAATCATCACTTCTACCGATACTATAACATTCAACTCGGCATTTGATATTGAAGGTAATTTTGCTTTCATCCGCCGATTCATTAAGCGCTTGTACCTGAAAATATGAAATTATCATTGCTAAGTCGTTCATATTGATTAAGTTTTACCGAATAATTTTTACCTATCGCAGAAGATTCATTTACTTTTGAAGACTTGTAAATTGAAGGAAATATAGTTGGGATGTAGCCAGGACTTAACTCCTCTTCTGATTTTTTACCTCTAATAAAATGATCACTACAAATACAATCATATGGCTTGGGAACCCACTGTGATCCATCAGCGCTAAAAAATGACGTATTTACAAAATGTTATGTGTTAGCCTTTTTTTTTAATTCAAATTTAATCATTTATTATATATTAGATTTTTTTCATCACAGAATCCTTATTTACTTTCACTAAACTTAAAAATTTCGAAAAGGATTGCGATTCTCCGAATTATTATTATTGGTAAAAATAACTTACTACTTACTTCAGCCTTTTAACTGCAGCTATCCACTGATTCCGTTGATTTATTTTCCACTTAACAGTCGGAAATTTATAAAATTTGCACTTACTTTTTCTGCTGGTATTTTTACAATTTACAACACAACAACTCTGGTGTCTCATTTTTTTTTTATTTATTAAAATTAAAACAAAATAAATATTTTCACCTGTACTTGCTCACAATTTCAGCAATAATAGCCTCCCGCAACGCCGAAAGTAACCACTGCGAGCGCGTCAGTCGATTTAATTTCCCCTACCATAGCTTCACTCAGAGCGAATAGACATTTTATTCAAAATCCATTACGTATTCAATACGGAATACGAAGATGCATTAAAAGTATTCTGGAACTATTTGCAAATTAAATTTTATAATATCCCGGTATTATTACATGCCGTATAAACGATATATATATTAGACTAGAGCAAAAAAAACCTGAAAATGAACCAACATAATTTTTTTTTTGTACAATTTGTAAATCTATGCAACCGACGCCTGCACTTATATTTAAACATTTACAAAACTATCATTTATTGAAAGGAAATAATTTAAAGTTACAATGTTTTATTTCGGAGGAATGCAACAAGTTTTTTGCCACCTTCAGTGGTTTGCGTCGTCAAGTTAAAAATTGTCCATACCTAAATTTGCCTAACACTGATGCTAATAACCAGTATCACCACAGTGTAGAAATAAAAGAAAATGATAGTTTTCTTGTTGGATTATCTGATATTCAACGTACTGAATTTCTTAACTCAAAACATGTCTTACGAATAAACTTATTTCTGAACTATTAGCTGCGGGTATCCCTGAAACAACTGTAGATTCAATTATATCAAATATAAATAACTATTTCAATATGACCCTAAATGAAATCGAATATTGTATAGTAGAAAATAAATCATTAATAAACAAAGAAAATTTGCTACATAAACTTAGAAATTTGCAGAATCAATTTTTACCCAATATTGTTTTATTTACTTGGCATGAAAATGTATTTGAAGTTTAAAACTAATATTAGACATTTTTGAAATAGCTTAATTACCAAATTTTTAACAAAGTTCCTATGTATGTAATAAAAATAAGAGTAAGTTTGTTGTGTTTAGTACTTTATGGTAATTCATGTTCTTATAAACTAACTGTGTACTAATTATAAACAAAGTGTATCATTTTTTTAATACAAAATATAATTTATTTTTCATTACATTAATATCCTTTTAATTATTCTAATTTACTCTTTTTAAAAAGTAATTTCGTTTAAAAAAATGCTATTTATTTGAGTAAAATGTGCTATTGTATAATACAGTGGCGTGGCGTCCATGGAAGCAAGGGATGCAGTGCTTCCGTTACTTAAACTTATTGAAATATATTTTCTTAATTTGATTGTTAAAATATGTTTTATTATCATTTTTTATTAATTATAATATAATAAAATAGATTAACCTAATCGAATCGGTAAATACAATACAAAATATGATTGGTATTACTTGATAAACACCGATGTATGCATTCAGAATCCGATATTACCGCAAAGCAAGATGAGAGCTACATCGGGTATAGTACGTCTAATGATCATTTGAAGAAGACTCGTTATCGTTTTATAATGGGTGCACAATAGCTAAAACCGCAATGTCAACATATTTCGGTCCGTACAGTCGACCAGTTCAGTATTTGCAATACTGGTATATATTTTACGCCCAGTATTCTATTGTAGACCAAGACGGCACTTTACAGATTTTCTAAACCTATTACCAGGGCTGTATTTACTAATATTGAAAATTTTAATGCGTTTATCTTTTGAACTTAGAATTTACTAATTTTCTTATAGCTTATTATAAAGTCTGTGAACTTGCCTCCAAAGGATTATAAAACCGTTATTTGTGGCTATGTAGGTATATAAACTAGCCGTTATACTATTAAAACAAAGCATACACTTTCCAAACTATGCTCAATAACTTTTTTGTCCTTTGAGCTAGGAATCTAGAATTTGGCATGCATATAGCACTAATAGTCTTACGTGACATACTATAGGAAGTTGACCTTGAGATAAAAATTTCAAGGTCAAAAATTTTTTTTCTTACATTTTTCTAAATTTTTATTTTTTTTCATGTGAAGCATTAAAAGGGCTACAAAACATTTAAATAACATTTTTTTCTAAAGTGAACCGTTTACGAGATAATTATTCTGAAATATTTTATATTTTTTAGAAAATCGTTCTTTAGAAATTCATATCTCGGCTCCTATGCGATATTTTAAAAAATTGCTGCGGCAGTTTTGTTTGTCTACTAACGACCTACAAAAGGAGAGGTTACACGAAGAAATCGGAGGTTATGAAAAATGAAAATTTCTTTTTTTTCATTTCTTCAAAAATTCATATCTTGGCTCCTATGGCATATTTTGAAAAACGGTTAAAGCAGTTTTGTTTGACTACTGACGAGCTACAAAAGGAGAGGTTACACGAAGAAATCGGATGTTATTTAAAATGATTTTTTTTATTTTCTTTTATTTTTTAGAAATTAATATCTCGGCTCCTATAGATTATTTTAAAAAATTATATCTGGACTTTTTGTTTGTCTCATGAAGTACTACAACATGAGTATCAACATGAACATGTCATGTAAGATTTTAGTTTTGGGAGTAACTTTGACTATCGACTCCTTTCTTAAGGATTGGCTTTAAGGATCGGTACTGTCGGGCTTGGTTGAGAAGTGGGTTTCGGTTAACGAGCCGGGTTTGGGCAAGGTGATTCATGTCTCTGTGTTTATTGTATACTTTCTTTTAGGTTAGTTTCATAATATAATACAGTAGGTATGTTGATCCGAGTTCAGACCCGTGCCTTGACCGCCCATGAACTTTCTTGCTGCAAGGCCTCGCCAGTACGATGATATGCTAATAATATCACTGCACGGACCAGGGATATTAGTTGAGTTAATAGTATGGCGGGCGTGATGTAACACGCCACTCATGCTATGATTAGCATAGCATGAGTCCAAGCATGTAAATGCAGGGGAATGTGAAGCGAAAATTAAACGCTTATCCATTCTCAAGACCGTCCAGCAGCCTTCCTGTGGCGGTGCTGTTGTAAAACAAATTTCGCTGGCGGATCGTTAGGATTTTCAAATATTAGCTAACAATATACTAATATATATTTCTGTTGTTACAGATTCTGGACGATAAACAGTATTTCAAAACAATAAAACTTTTTTATTTATAAAATCAGTTTGAAGTGCGTAATCGAGATCTTTACGATTTTCAAATATTTACAAAAAATAGACTAATATATCTCTCAGGTGTTATTAAATTTGGACAATAAACAGTAGTGCAATACTAAAAAACTTGCAACATTATAAAAACAGTGTGAAGTGCGCATTAAACATATCAGGTGTATTTTAAACTAACTAATATGCCGCGATATCTAAAAAAGAGTAGGCTTTCTGGAACACGTACGAAGCACACTTCGTCCCAGAGCAGTCAGACTGATGTACAACAAAGAGAACATGACGTCAATATGACATGTTATGTTTGGTTGGAACGATTTGATGAAGAACTACAACGGACGATGCAACAACAGAATGTACAACAAAGGGAACATGACGTCAATATGACATGCTATGTTCGGTTGGAACGATTTGATGATGAACTACAACGGACGATGCAACAACAGAATAATAGGCAAATGAGAGCTATTGAAGTTCCAAACCGACCATTTTTTAATACAATTGTTCACGATAGTCAACAAGCAGGGCCATCTACGGTTATTCAACCCCAAGAAATTAGGCAAGATCCATTAAATGAACAACAAGTAGCGTTGCATGCTAATAATGTTGATGACAATGTGAATGAGTTTAGTGGCTCACCTATCTACACACCCTACGATAATAGTTCGGGCAATAATGATTATATTTCAACTCGATTAAGGGTTACACGAACACGCAAGTTTGGTTTAGTTGCGAATGAAATGTTTAATGATGACAAATTCGCAACTCATGTATTAGGGCCATTAAAACAACAATTATGTTGTCCACATTGCAACGCTTATTATTGGAAAGACGAAAACGGCAACAGAACAAATGACTCGTCATACTGTTGTCAAAGAGGTAAAGTGGCCTTACCAGCTTACAAACAATGCCCCGACAGAATTCGGGAATTAGCAACAGCTAACACAGGTGACGCACGTCACTTTAGAACTAATATTCGACACTATAACACAGCGTTGGCATTTGCGTCAACAACTGCTAATTATGTACCACAAGGGCCAGGTCCTCAAATAGTAAAGGTAAATGGTACAGTTCATCATATTATGCCGCAGGTAACGGCACAAGCAAATACTGTGCCCAAATTTGGTCAGTTATATTTTCACGATACGGACGACGCAAATAATATTAGGGACAATAATTGGTTACAATGTAGACCTCACATATTACACGAATTAGAAACAATTTTAGAAAATGTTAATCCCTACGCATAAATGTACAAAATGCTTAAGCAAGTGTATGATGAGGAAGTAGAAAGAGTACGCCAAATGGGAGGACAAATGACAGAGCTCACGTTGGCGGTAGCTCATAATTTGCAGCAAAATTTAGGGCAACAAAATGTCGATATAAACAGATATAATATGCCCGCTGTGAACGAAATAGCAGTAATATTCGCTGGCGAGATACCACCCATTAACACTGAATTGCAACTATATCCTCACCGAGGGGAACCTGTTACGATAAGGGACATAAGTCCTTTGTTAGAACCACTATCATATCCGATGTTGTTTCCTCAAGGAGACAGTGGTTGGTCAGTAGATATGCAACATCAAGGTCCCAATAGAACTGCAAGATACACAAAAGTGTCCTTAAGAGAATATGCCTGTTACAGGCTAGCAGTAAGAAATAATTTTTCGTTATTACACCATGGTGCAAAGCTTCTTTTGCAATGGTTAGTAGACACATGGGTAAGAATAGAAGGCCTATCGTTGTATTGGCTTCGAACGAATCAAAAGAAAATCAATGTGTCGGAATATAAAACATTGCGAGATTATGTAGCTCGAAAGGCACAAGAGGCTGGCGAACGTGTTGGGCGAATTCAGATATTACCAGCAACATTTGTAGGTAGTCCTCGATATATGTTGAATCAATATTTAGATGCAATGACGATTGTATCACGATTTGGAAAGCCAGATTTGTTTATAACTTTTACATGCAATCCGCAATGGACTGAAATAAGAGATAGTCTGGAAACAGGGCAAGAGGCAATGCATAGACCAGATATAGTATGCAGGGTTTTTCATATCAAACTTAATTATCTCATTGAGATATTGGAGAAAAAACAGTGTTTTGGGAGAGTACGCTCCATATTGTACTCTGTGGAATTCCAAAAACGCGGATTGCCACATGCACACATACTGATTATTCTACATAAGCTAGACCAAATTCGTGAACCACAACATATAGATGCAATAATACGGGCCGAGTTACCTGATGTAACACAGGAAACACGATTATATAATTTGGTCACAAGGCACATGATACACAAAAAATGTGGCTTTGGGCGACCAGGTGTAACATGCCTAAGAGAAGGGGTTTGCCGTTTCAAATATCCCAAACAATTTAATGAAGAAACAAATATAACTCAAACTACATACGCAAATTATAGAAGGCGTGACAATGGTATTACATATGTGAAAAATGATGAAGTGTACGATAATCGTGATGTCGTTCCGTACTCATCAGTATTGCTACAATTATTAGAAGCTCATATAAATGTTGAGATATGCACAAATATTAGAGCAACAAAGTACCTATACAAGTATGTACATAAAGGCCACGATGCGGCTAATATTAATGTGTCCGCATTACAGCACAACCAAGGCGTGGTGTCTTGGAATGAGATTGAACAATATCAAGACATGAGGTATGTCTCAAGTCACGAGGCCTACTGGCGAATAATGAGTTATCCCCAGTCTTACAGTAATATATCAATTTTTAATGTAAGTCATACATATATATATAGATTAATCTGATATGAATATTAATAATTTTATGTTCTTTCCAGCTCACAATTCACTTACCTGACAGGCAGTCCATTGTTTTTGATGAAGATAATCCAGAACAAGCAATAGCTGAAGCTAAACCAACACACTTACTTGCTTGGTATGAATTAAATCAAATAACGCCAGCTGCACATACTTACACGTACGTACAAATTCCACAATACTACACCTGGCAACGAACGTCTTATAAATGGACAGTTCGAAAATCCCATTTTAATGTTTTGGGAAGGATACCGGAAATAAAACCCAATAGCGGGGAATTGTTCTATTTATCTAGATTGCTTACAATTGTTAAGGGTTCAACATCGTTTGAATCATTAAGAACAGTTCATGGAAGACTATACGACACATATTATGAGGCGTGTAAAGCACGTCATATCATCGAAGACGATAAAGAATACTGTAAATGTATGCAAGAGGCTTCAGTTCGTCTCATGCCTCATATGTTGCGACAATTATTTGTTCATTTATTAATGAACTGCAATATACAAGAACCATTACGAATGTACGAAACGTACAGACAAGACATGATAGATGATTTAGTTTTATCAAAAAGATACCCTGAAAATGAACTTTTGAAATATATCAATGATCAAGTACGCAGTATAAATCGAACAAATCAGGACTTCAGTTTACCTGAACCACAATATGATTTAATAAATAATGATAACAACAATGACACTGATGATATAACAGTGGACGGACATCAACGACGTGCAGACATACTATATGCACAACTAAATCAAAGGCAACAAAGTGCTTACGTTACAATAATGAATAATGTAGAGGAATATTTGGCTGGCGACCATAAAACAAAACTACATTTCATTGATGGACCAGCTGGCACGGGCAAAACGTTTTTTTACAACTCAATATTACATCGAGTTAAAGGCATGGGATTGCGTCTAATTGCAGTAGCATTTACGGGAATAGCAGCAATTCTATTGCAAGGTGGACGAACAGCTCATACCCAATTTGGGATACCCATTAATCTGGATGAAAATAGCACAAGTATGCTTAAGTTAGAAGACCCAAAATGTCAAGAAATTAATGAGGCAGCAATCATTGTTTGGGATGAGGCGTCAATGACCTCTTGCAATATGCTTTCATGCGCAGACAAATTGATACGCATGATTACTGGGTTCGACATTCCTTTTGGAGGCAAAGTTGTAGTCTTCGGAGGAGATTTTAGGCAGCTACTGCCCATAACACGAAATGCTGGACGTAACGAAACGATTAAAGCGACTTTGAAAAGACATCATTTGTGGGCTGATATACAGCAACACAGATTCGTAGAGAATATGAGAACAGATGCGAATGAACGAGATTTCGCATCTTTTTTATTAAATATTGGAGAAGGAAGACACGATAGAATTCCTGGCTTACCAAACGAGTACATGTTAGTACCAAGTGATATGATTGTCACAAGAAACGAATTAATATCATTTATTTTTGAGAATAATCCTAAAATTGCAACGATTGAAAACCGGGCAATCTTAACACCGACAAACATTGAAGCTGATAACATAAATGCCAGTGTTTTAACAAAATTACCAGGCTTAGCTAGGCGGTACATATCAGTTGACACAATGACAAACTATAATGAAAGTGACTTCAGAGTGCCTATTGAGTTGCTGAACTCTATTTCGCCACCAGGCACGCCACCGCATATACTGACATTGAAGATTGGAGCTGTCGTCATGCTGTTGCGTAATATTGATATTACCAGTGGTCTTTGTAATGGAACAAGATTGGAAATAATCGACATGGCCGATCATGTACTTACCGCGAAAATACTGACAGGTTTATAATTACACATTTTCGTGTTTTACTTTTACTAACCTATTTCTCTTTATGTTCAGGTTGCACGGTTGGACGACAAGTTTACATATTCCGTTTTGAAGTAGAGTGCGACCCATCAAACTCCAAGTTTCCATTTAAGTTTATAAGGCGACAATTTCCTATCAAGCTGGCGTACGCATTTACAATTAACAAATCACAAGGCCAAACATTGGATAAAGTTGGAATCTATCTTCCCACACCGCTGTTTTCCCATGGCCAGATGTATGTCGCATTGTCCAGAGGTAAAAGATCAAGAGATGTCCGCATCGCCATCGAAGAAAGTTACCAACAAGGTCGGATGAAAAAGAGTACAGGAATATATACAACGAATATTGTATATAATGAAACATAGTAAAATGTATGATATCAACAATGGCAATTATGATACAATAGTGAACGAAAATGAACGCCATGCAGATACACTATATGCACAATTGAATCAAAGGCATAAAATAAAATGAATGAGATTTCGTAACTTATTTCTTAAATATAGGATAAGGAAGACATGATAGAAATCTTGCCTTACCAAACCAGTATAAATAAATACCAAATGATATCATTGTCACAAGATACGAACTAATATAATATATTTTTTTTGAGATAAATGAAATAATTGCAACGAAATACTGATAGGTTTATAATTACACATTTTGATGTTTTGCTATTACTAAACTATTTCTTTTTATGTACAGGTTACACAGCTGGACGTCGAGTTTACATATTACGTTTTGATGCAGAGTGCGACCCATCGAACTTCAAGATTCCATTCAAGTTTACAAGACCAAGACGACAAGTCTCCATCAAGCTGGCTTACGATCAAGAGATATCTGCATCGCCATCGGAAGAAAGCTACCAACGGAGTCGGAATATATATATATATATATATATATATATATATATAATAATAATAATAATAATAATCTATTTATTGTTCGATTTTACATTACATAAAAAAATACAAAGTAAACAAGTGTCAGAAAAAAGGAGAAAGAATTAATATCAACAAAATTCATTAATTGTGTATAAACTTTTTGACAATAAATAATTTTTTAAACATGCTTTAAACTGATACAACGTAGTTTTTTCTTTTATATATGACGGTACAGCATTGTAGATTTTAATGCCACTGTAGAAAGGGCCCTTAGAAAACATAGTCGTTTTATGAGCTGGAATGTTAATATCATTTTGGTTCCTCGTGCCCATTTTACAATATATATCTTTATTCAGTTTAAATGATGAGATATTTTTTCTAACGAAAACTGCCAACTCGTAGATGTATAGAGACGGTACGGTCATTATCTTTAAATCAATAAAAATTTGTTTGCAGTGCGCTGTTGATACAACCCCTGCGATAGATCTTATTATTCTTTTTTGCAGAATAAAAATTTTTTGAGCGTAGGAGCTATTTCCCCAAAAAATAATTGAGTATTTTATTCTACTTTGCACATGTGCATGATAGTAAATTTTTAATGTATTAACATTTACGAAGTTTCTTAGTTTGTAGAAAGAATAATAAATCCTGGACAGTACTAAGTGTAAATGATCAATTTCAGGTAACCAAGTCAAATTACTATCCACATAAACACCTAAAAATTTAGTACTAGGTGAGACGGGTACAGATGTTTTATTAATACGTACTAGTGGCATTTTATCAGGAACGGCTCTTGTGTTGAATGTCATGAAGCAAGTTTTACCTGAATTTAAAAGAAGTTCGTTCTTTATACACCATTCAGACATAGATTTTATAGCTGTAGAAGCACATAAAGATAATTTTTCTGTGGATTCAGCACTGACAACACAAGATGTATCGTCAGCAAACTGACAAGTTTTGTCACAGGTTATGTGAATATCATTCACATAAAGCAGAAATAGAATAGGTCCTAAAACTGAACCTTGAGGTACACCTCTTTTTAGTTCAGTTACATTTGAATTAAAAGTATGATTGCCCTTGTCATCGTAATAGTTGACAGAAACAAATTGTTTTCTATTTGATAAATACGACTCAAACCATTTATTTGCAATTCCCCTAAATCCCATATTTTCCATTTTATATAGCAGTATTTCATGGTTTAAAGAATCAAAAGCTTTACTCAAATCAAAGTAAACCATACCAACAACTTTCTTCTTATCAATGCAGTCTATAATATAGGAAAGAGCATTGAATATTGCATCTATTGTACATTTTTGTGGTAAAAACCCGAACTGATGTTTTCAGATGATGTCATATCTGCTTAAAAAGGACATAATACGGTTATACATTAATTTCTCAATTATTTTACTTATAGCTGGCAATAGTGAAATGGGACGATAATTGTTCACATCTTCATGATCGCCTTTTTTATAAATTGGTATTACTTTAGCTATTTTCAATTTATCTGGAAATATTCCATTTGAAAAAGAAGAATTTATAATATTACTTAATGGTTTAGCAATAAACTGTGCAGCTATACGTAATATAGTGTATGGTATAGAATCTGGTCCTGCAGATTTTTTAGAGGAAACTTGAGAAATGATAGAATGTATTTCATATTCATTTGTTGGATTTAAATAGAAATTGTGATTTGAGAATTCAGATTGTGATTGATTAAAATTTATTGACGACGGTGAGATACTTGATGTTTTATTGAAGTGAGTATTAAATAGGTCTGCTACTGCATTCGGATTCTCGACAATACATCCTTCATGATCTTTAAGAGTAATATTTTTTTGGACACTGCCACTACCAGTTTCATTTTTAATAATATTCCATACTGCTGCCGATTTATTTGCAGAAGTTAGTATGTAATGCTCCTTAAATAGTGTTTTGCTAATTTTTAGTAGGTTATTAAAATGACGTTTTTTAACTTTATAGTATTCATTAAGGATAGGATCTTGAAATTGACTACAAATAATTCGTAAATCTTGTAGTTTTTGAGATTCTAATTTAACTTTATCACTTATCCAGGATTTATTATCACGTTTTACCTTGCATTGTTCAAGTGGGTATGCTAGGATGAAATAGTGCAAGAGAGTATCAAGGAACGAGTTAAATTTGTGCTCTGTGTCAATTGTATCATAAACTTCCGCCCATAGTTCGGAAGAAAGTAAATATTTAAAGTAGTTATTATTTAATTTATTAAATTTTCTAGACACAATTTTTTTTTTATTTAAATAATTTAAACAAGATACTTCTAAAATTTGACTAAAGTGATCTGAAAGGGTGGATTTTAACGTCCAACCTTTTCGTTCATTAGCAGGAATGTTAGAAAAAATATGGTCAATCTGAGATTTTGATGGGCCAGAAATTCTACTATATCCTTCAACGCAAGGTTCTAAACCAAATGAAACCATAAGATTATATAAATTTTTGTAAATTGGGCATGATTTATTTTCTGAATGAATATTAAAGTCCCCGCAGATAATAATATGATCGTTATGACAAATTTCGTGCAAAATTTCTGTTAAATTTTCAAAAAATGTTATTAAATTTCCAGTTGGTTGACCATATAAACACAGTACTATATAATTTTTGTCTTTTATTGTAAATGATGCGCAGCAATACTCTAGAACTTGTTCTATTGATCTTGTTTTTAAATTTATACATTTAGATTTAAGGAAATCAGCTATATAAATAGCAGTACCACCACCTGAGGTAGTCTCCCTACAGTACATATTAACAAGATTAAAAATTTTTAAATTAAAATTACAAATCTCATCCTTGTTTAGCCAATGTTCAGTAACACATATTATATTAGGATCATTCATTTTTATGAGAACTTCAAATTCAGCACATTTATTTCGTAAACTACAAACATTTGAATTTAGAAATTTTAATAAAGTGTCCTTATTGAATTTAGTATTTCTTACACTTAGGTTTTCGTTGATATTGTTTTTGGATGTTGTAAAAAATTATCCCCTGATGATGGATTTTTCTTGATGTAGAATTTGTTCAGGAGAACTCCTTCAGGCCAGTTGTCCGGATTCATGACTGCATCACGATATATGCACGGTGCACTGATTTTAAATGAAGAATACGTGTTATATTTTGTATTTAAAGATGTGCAGGTGAAGTCTTTAATATTAAGTGATTTTAAATGCTCATCAATTTGGTTTGTAGTAACATCTGGGGCAAACCGTGACACAAAAATGTGCTCGAATGACACTTTAGAAATTACATTTAAATTATAGTTTTTTGACCCAGAGCCGTAAACAATTTTATTTCGCTTTTTTTTATTTATCACTTCTTTAAAAGGTTCTTCAAGCGGTGTTGCAATCTGTTTACTATCATGTTTGACGATGTTATCATTTATATTATTTAGCACAGAAGTAGATTTAGCTCTTGCTTTACTTGCATAGGTATTTTTTATATTGCTTATTTGTGATTCAGCACTGCTGATGACATCTTCTGGATATTTATTTAGAGATGAAGTTTTAGTTGCTGCCGGTAATTCAGAGCTAGCTGGCTCAGGTAAATTTTTAATTACTTTATTACCTACACTGACCTTGCTTGCGCCGGCTGTCAAGGTTGCATTGATGACCGTTAAGTTATTATTTATGTGACTTAAACTTTGTTTTAGTAATTTAACTTCACTATTTAGGTTCAAAATAAGCGATTCTTGATTTTTTATAATTTCAAGGTATTTATTTAGAATTTTTTCAACACTGACTTCAGTAGAGATTGATGATTTATTTGATTGAATGCACTTGTCACAATTCCACATTAAATTTTTATTTCCGATAAGACAATTGTGTTCACTCTTTTTCACGGAAGCACATGACATGTGAAAAATGTTATTACACTTTCCCGAACATGATACGTATAGCTCTTCCTTAATATTAACTTTATTTTTACACTCAAAACACTGTGGATCTAAGTGTTCCGCCATTTTTTTTTTTCATCACCATCATATATATATTAGTTGTTTCATTTTTATTAAGTGGAAATAAATATTTTTTTTTTTACAAACAATTTATACATGATATAATAATTTATTTACACTTTGAATGAATTTTATGTTTCGAGTTCTCAACGAACCACTGTCTATAATTCGAGTTCCCAGCGTACCAATGTCTACTTATGGTGCTTTAAGCACCGCCGTCACTAGTCGAATTATAGACAGTGGTTCGTTGAGAACTCGAAACATAAAATTCATTCAAAGTGTAAATAAATTATTATATCATCTATAAATTGTTTGTAAAAAAAAAATATTTATTTCCACTTAATAAAAATGAAACAACTAATATACATATACATATATATATATATATATATATATATATATATATATATATATATATATATTCCGACTCCGTTGGTAGCTTTCTTCCGATGGCGATGCAGATATCTCTTGATCGTAAGCCAGCTTGATGGAGACTTGTCGTCTTGTAAACTTGAATGGAATCTTGAAGTTCGATGGGTCGCACTCTGCATCAAAACGTAATATGTAAACTCGACGTCCAGCTGTGTAACCTGTACATAAAAAGAAATAGTTTAGTAATAGCAAAACATCAAAATGTGTAATTATAAACCTATCAGTATTTCGTTGCAATTATTTCATTTATATCAAAAAAAATATATTATATTAGTTCGTTTCTTGTGACAATGATATCATTTGGTATTTATTTATACTGGTTTGGTAAGGCAAGATTTCTATCATGTCTTTCTTATCCTATATTTAAGAAATAAGTTACGAAATCTCATTCATTTTATTTTATGCCTTTGATTCAATTGTGCATATAGTGTATCTGCATGGCGTTCATTTTCGTTCACTATTGTATCTTAATTGCCATTGTTGATATCATACATTTTACTATATTTCATTATATACAATATTCTTTGTATATATTCCTGTACTCTTTTTCATCCGACCTTGTTGGTAACTTTCTTCGATGGCGATGCGGACATCTCTTGATCTTTTACCTCTGGACAATGCGACATACATCTAGCCATGGGAAAACAGCGGTGTGGGAAGATAGATTCCAACTTTATCCAATGTTTGGCCTTGTGATTTGTTAATTGCGTACGCCAGCTTGTTAGGAAATTGTCGCCTTATAAACTTAAATGGAAACTTGGAGTTTGATGGGTCGCACTCTGCATCAAAACGGAATATGTAAACTTGTCGTCCAACCGTGCAACCTGAACATAAAGAGAAATAGGTTAGTAAAAGTAAAACACGAAAATGTGTAATTATAAATTTAGGCGCTTGGTGAGTTTAATTATTTTCACTTGTCATTTGTACGTCCTAACTAGTGTACGTAGGCTGAAAGTGTTTTTTGTTTTGTTAAATTAAATTCAACAGTCAACAACGTTAACAATGTTTCGCCCGTGGGAAGAAAACGAAGAATTTGAAAGTGCTAGTAACAGTGTATTACCATCGCCTAATATATTTAAACCTTTTCTGCACGAACATGGACAACAAATCGTGTTGAATGTTTACAATGGACTTTTGGAGGAAAATGAAGAATCAGTTGCTCTTAAGAAAACTTGTCAACTAACAAAGGTATGTGAGAACACTGTTAGAAAAATTATCCGTATAGGTGGCCCGGTATCTAAAAGAGTTCGAAAAGATTCAGGTACTGACAAAATAGATGATTTTACGAAACAATATATAGTACGAACAATACATAATTCTTATGATAATAATATTGTTCACACAATATCATCTTTACATGCAACGTTAAAAAAAGATATTTCTTTTGTACCTTCTTGGGCATGCCTACATCAGTGTTTAAAGAAAATGAGATTTGTTTATAAAAAATTTGATCAAAGACAAGCAGTACTAGAACAACCGCGAATAGTTGAGTTACGGCACAAATATTTAAATGAAATTAAATCGTACCGCGAAGCAGGGAAAATTTTTTAAATGACATGTGGTTATAGGCCTCTTGGGGAAATCGCCACTATGAACAAAGATTAACGGTCCGCAATCAGAACCTCCTGGGTGGTCACGGAAATCTGATTATATAATATGTTTTTTAAAATAGTTAAATATTAAACAATTTTTTTACTACTTTGGTAAGTAAAATGTGTGAAATGAAATATTTCAAACCCCTACTCAAATTTTTCATTACTGCTCTGGCACATGCCAGGCTATTGGGATCCTCTATTGTACTGCCGTAATAAAACGATAACGAGTCTTCTTCAAATGATCGCTAGACGTACTATACCTCCGCGCTAGATCGGAACTATCGAGTCCGAAGCATTTTATGCATGGCAGGCACAGCGATTAAGCGGCGTTGGATGCACATTGCTTTTCAGCTTACTTCTGTTCTGGCGATACATGATACATGTGAAAGGCCGGCGCAGCGCAACTTTCATCAAATTTTAATTTGTAGTTGTACGTATACATAACAATTATTACATATAATTTGGGTTTTTGAATTTTGTTTGTATGTATCTATCTATTATTACTTTCAGGACTTAGAAAATGACTGATACAGTTTATGAATTAACAAAAACATCATTTAGTAGTTTAAGTTTTGATAACAAAAAATTATTGATTGACAAAGGAAGACCATTACCTGAATTAAAAAACTTAGAAACTGTTATAAAAAAAACCGGAATAGTACGGAAATTTAACTCAGGATTATATGAAAAGCACGCCTGGCTTTGCGGTAGTGAGTATTATAAAAAATTATATTGTTGGTCTTGCTTGCTTTTTAATAACAAAGAATCAGTGTGGAGTAATTGCAAAAAAGACTTTAATGACTTGAACAATATACATAAATCTATAACAAGGCATGAGACTTCAGAAGACTACATTAATGCATGGGTTTTATTTAAATCTTTCGGTATTTCAAGAGTAGATACAGAATTAAATACTCAATATAAATTAGAAATACAAAAACATAATGAAAGAGTACGTGAAGAAAAGAGAAATTTTAAAACGGTTAATTAGAACTACCGTATTTTTAGCCAAACAAGAAATATCTTTTAGAGGCCATGACAAGAGCAGTAGCTCTCTAAATAGAGGTAATTATACCGAATTTATATACACTCTTTCGGAATTTGATGAAAAATTGTGAAATCATTTAGAAAATTCTTCAGTTTTTACTGGACTGTCCAATGATATACAAAACGATTTAATTGAAAATATCAAGGATGTACTCATGAAAGAAGTAAAAAGTCAGATCAATAAAGCAGAGTTTGTAACTATTTCAGTAGACGAAACATCTAACATATGTTACCACAGTCAATTATCTATTGTGTATAGATATGTTTTTAATGATAAATGCTATGAACGTTTTATTGGTTTTTATAATGTTAGTGCTGACAAAAGTGCTGAAAACATTGCAAGTATGGTTTTAAATAATATTGAAGAATTTAATTGTACCAATAAAGTAGTTGCTCAAACCTATGATGGAGCCGCTGTAATGGCTGGACATTTAAATGGTGTGCAAGCTAAAGTAAAAGAACAAATACCAGAAGCTCTTTTTGTCCATTGTTACGGCCACAGGCCTAATTTAGTTTTATCTCAGTCTGTATCATATATTAAAGAATGTAAAATATTCTTCTCTACTTTAAATGGAATTATCGCATATTTCAATAATTCACCAAATTGTACTAACATTTTAAATGAAGTAGTTAAAAAACGTTTACCAAATGTCATACCGACACGGTGGATTTTCATTTAGAATAATTTTTACTGTGCATGAACACTATTACGATATAATAAAAACGTTTCATATAATATTAGATAATCCTGAAAAATGGGACCAAGTTACTATTAGAGAGGCTTCCGGATATATCAAAATTTTACAAGACTTTCAATTTGTGTTTTTAATCAAATTATTTGTCGAAGTATTTCCACATACTGACATAGCATTTGACATTTTACAGAAAAAGCAAATGGATATAATTACATACAAAAAACAAATTTTACTTCTTCAGAACGAGTTTAAAAATATAAGAAGTAATTTTTTTAATAAATTATGGGATAGTGCTAACGAAATAATAAATAAACCAGAAAAACGACGATATTTAGATGAAGAGAAAAAAGATTATTACAGAAGATTGTTTTTTGAAATAATGGATTGTTTCATAGTGAAAATAAATACTAGATTTGGTGATCTTGAGAATTTAATTTTCTTTACTTTGTTGGACATCAATAAAAGATTACCATGAAATCTTTCCTGAAGATGGACTAAATTCTTTAAAAGAAATGTGCAGTACAAAACTAGATTTTGTACGTTTAAAGAATGAATTAAAAGTTTTTTATGCTAATAATGCACTACACAAAGCAACAAATTTAGATATATACCAACATTTATTAAATCCCGGAATATATATGGCTATGCCAGAATTATTCAAATTAATTTAATATTAACCATACCGTCCCCATCGATCTCAGCTAAAAGAAGCTTTTCAGCTTTGAAAAGAATGAAAACCAGTAGTAGAAACATTACTGGCCAACAGCGACTATCTTCACTTGCTTTCATATTAATTGAGAAAAAGTTATTAGAAGATCTTAGAAAAAGGGATGATTTTTACAACAAAGTGATAAAAGAGTTTTGTAAAAAGACCAGACGTTTGAACTTTGAATACAAATAATTTGTTTATATTATTTTTGTTTTAATGTATATATTTTTTTGTGGTGGACAATCGCCCCCAGCTTAGTGGTTGCTAAATTTTAATGAAATAATAATTAAAAAATATATTGTCTCGTTAATATCGTCGTTGAGTTATTTGAAATGGAGAATACAGGAAAAATTGTCAACTACTACGCTGCGCACCCCGCATTGTGGAATAGACTCGCTAGTCGTCGCCACTTCTTCGCGCTTAGCCTAGAGTAGTTTTCAACTAAAAAGACACTTGCGCGAAATACGAATTTTGGTCTGAGAATAACAGGCAGATATGAGTAACAAGGAAAACTACGTTACTCTCTGTTCTACATAACATCAGTTTCAATTTTGCTCCTTCTGATGTTGACATCATATATATATATATATATATATATATATATATATATATATATATATATATATATATATATATATAGTAGATATACTGTAGGGATTCTAACTCAAACTCGATGACCGTGGTTATCCAGATCTACCACTCTTCGGCAGTTCTTCAGCAACCCCTATCCCCTTAGGGGCAGTTCTTCAGCAACCCCTTAGGACTTAGGGGTGGATTTCTTGTATTTTGAACCCCTTCTTCGGCAGTTCTTCAGCAACCCCTTAGGGGCAGTTCTTCAGCAACCCCTAACCCCTTCTTCAGCAACCCCAAGTACCTGGTTTATCCAGGTAGGGGAGACTGGTCAGGTAGACATATAGGTGTGTTGTTTTAATTAACCTGTATCAGGTAGGTGTATTGTTTTAATTAACCTGTATCAGGTAGGTGTATTGTTTAATTAACAGGTATGGTTTAATTAACAGGTAGGTACTTGTCTTCGGTTATTGTTTAATGAACAGGTGGGGTACCTGTCTTCAGTCATATAGGTGTACTTTTTAGGTAATTAACGGGGGGCCAAGTATTAAGATGTAACGAGGACGCCGACTAGTCGTTGCTGTGTCCACAGCGAAATTGAAGTTGAAATGATGTTTTCGAGTGTATGTTGATATGATAACCTTATTGCGTGAACTATCAGCTAATTATAGACTGATCTGAATAATTTATCAGCTCACATTGCGGATGTACAAAAATTCTTCTAGAACATTTTCTGATGAAATATATCATCTTATTATTATTACAACTGCAAACAAATAATTTTGTGTTGCTATGTTGTGTAATTAACCTTTTTGGGATATACGACTTAATGTTTATTCAGTTCGTTTTCTGCTCTGGGCGCATTATGAAGCTAATTAAAATAACATATAAATAATGTTTTAATAAGCGGCGGTTTATCAGCTAGTTGTGGGTGTGTGGATTTATCATTCAGTTTTATTCTGCATAAAGATAGTGAAATTTTTTTAACCCTGGAGCATTGGCGCTATGAGCATTTTGCTCACATTTGTAAATCAAAGTTTACCATTAGTGCGCAAATAATAGGGCGGAGCCAGTTCCCACTCTAGCTGACTTTATGACTTTGTTCTGTGGTTCGCTGAAATCATTTTACCATTTAGTGCGTTGTTGTTTTAGTTATTCATTATTTGCCGTTGCTACGCACGTACCGTGAGCAAACTTCTCATCGCGCCAGTGCTGCCGTTGTGATTATTTGTTCTTGTTTTTTATATTGTTAGTGTTACATTTTGACTTATTTATTTGATAGAATAATACATAGCCTATATTTTAGGTGTTTTGAAATGCTTCGTGGGCAAAAAATTGCTGAGTTGGGGCGACAGCAGTATGAAATTATTCAACAACAGGAGCAAAGTATTCAAATTCCGTGGGCATCTGCACAATACGACCAAGAAGTAATCGAGGAAATTGCGGAACAACTTGATATTGAGTCGGATGCCGAAAATGAACACAGCGCCCACTATACCGAGTCTGAGCAATCCGAAGATGAACGTCCAGCTGAAGTTGCAAATGACGGAAGCATCACGGTATCTCCTGAATATGCTGGTGAGCCACAGTATATTGGAAAAGATGGAATTACTCGTTGGTTCGTTCACCCTTTTAGACCCAATGTTCGTACAGCCTCACGCAATATTGTAATTCGATTACCGGGTGTAAAAATGGTTGCCAAAAACGCTAAAACTCCCAGACAATGTTGGGAATTATATTTCCCTACAGATATGGTAGAACACATAGTGCATTGTACTAACATATATCTAGGCAAATTGCGACCGAATTATACTCGTGCTAGAAATTGTCAAGATACAGATGCTAACGAAATATATGCTTTTCTTGGCTTATTGTATATGGCTGGAGTAAAAAAAGCACAATATCTAAACACAAAAGAACTTTGGGCAAACGATGGAACCGCTCCAGAATGTTTTAGACTGACAATGTCTAGAGAGAGATTTCACCTTTTAATGCGGGCAATAAGGTTCGACGACATCACCACTCGAAACGAGAGAAAAAAAATAGATAATTTAGCTCCGATTAAAGAAATATTCGAATGTTTTGTTTCCAAATGTAAAGACTGTTATCAGGTTGGAGAATTATGTACTATTGATGAAATGTTGGCAAATTTTAGAGGTCGCTGCAAATTTAGGCAGTATATTGCTAACAAGCCGGCGAAATATGGAATTAAAATTTATGCTCTTTTAGACAGCAGAATGTTTTATACTTCTAATTTAGAAATTTACGCGGGGAAGCAGCCTGAAGGTCCATTTCGGTTAGACAATAGTGCAAGAGCTGTGGTGAACAGAATTGCTGAACCAATTCTAAATACAGGTAGAAATATAACAATGGACAACTATTTTACATCTATCCCTTTGGTGCTAGAAATGGCAGAAAAAAGAACGACTATTGTGGGGACTCTGAGAAAAAATAAAAAAGAAATTCCTCCAATTTTTGTTGAGACCAAGATTAGACCAGAACGTAGCATTATGTTTGGATACCAAAAAAATTGTGTCTTAGTTTCTTATAAGGCAAAAGCAAACAAAAATGTATTATTGCTGTCTTCTATGCACTCGGATGACAAAATAGACCCTGAGAGTGGAGATATGCATAAACCGGAGATCATCACATTTTACAACCTAACAAAAGGCGGGGTCGACGTAGTCGACGAACTAGTATCAAACTACTCTGTGTCTCGATTCTGCTGCAGGTGGCCACTAAGGATTTTTTTCACAATGCTAGATGTCGGAGGCATAAATTCTCAAATAATTTATAAAGGCAATTCTCAAATTGTTGAAGATCGTCGAATATATCTAAATATTTTAGCACAAGAATTGATAAAACCTCAATTGGTGTACCGTTCTTCAATTCGATCCTTATTTTTTAGTCTTCGAAGAAGAATTAAAGAAATATTGGGAATAAAAGATCCTCCAAACCTTCTAGAAGAACCTCGGCAGGAATTTTGTAAGTACTGCCCACGAAGGAAAAACAGAAAAACTAAGAAACACTGTGCACACTGTAACGCAGCAATTTGTACAGAGCATACAAAATTTATTTGTCCTGAATGTGCCAGTGATAGCACAGATGAAGAAAATAATATTAGTGAATAAAATATTAAAATATTATTTCATTTCAATTTTTGTACATTTTAATATTTTTAATGTAATAATATTAATTTAATTTTGTTTAATAATAAAATTTAAACAACGTTACAACTCTGTTTATTGAATATACGTGATTTGGATCCAAATAAAGAAAAAAATCTATTAATATACGATGCGTGAGAGAATTGCTCACGCGCCAGTTCTCGCGTCCCGCTCGGAGGCGCCAGTTCTGCAGGGTTAATAAAGCAAAGTAATTTTAAAAAGTTATACAAATGTTTTACTACAGCAAGGACGTACTTTGACGATTCTAGTGATATCGAAAAATATATATATATATATATATATATATATATATATATATATATATATATATATACAGGGTGAGTCTGGGAAGACGCCCCCCCCTTTAACTTTTTTATTATAAGTAATAGAAAAAAATGGCTCTTATAAAAGTTTTATTATTTTACATATACTAGTTGATGGCAGATGTAGATATTTTTTATAAAGTCAGGTTTACAAGATACGACTATCAACTTTTATTTTTCAAATGGCAACCTATAATTATTTTAATAAAATAAAAACCGCCATTTTTTTCTCTTTTCAACGATGTATTAACTTTTATTAATGTATTTGAAAAATTTCGAGAAAAATGAGATATTTAAAAATATTTGAAATAATTATTAAATAAATATTATAGGTGGTTATATGAAAATAAACAAAACGTAACAATGTAAAACAATTAAATTAATGTCAAAAATGTATACATTTGTTTGTTACTTACTGAGAAGGATGTTTACCCGATTTCGAGAAACATAGCCACCTATGATATTTGTTTAAAAATTATTTCTGACATGTCTAAATGATCTCATTTTTCTCGAAATTTTTCAAATACATTAATAAAAGTTAATACATCGTTGAAAAGAGAAAAAAATGGCGATTTCTATTTTATTAAAATAATTATAGGTTGTCATTTGAAAAATAAAAGTTGATAGTCGTATCTTGTAAACCTGACTTTATAAAAAATATCTACATCTGCCATCAAATAGTATATGTAAAATTATAAAACTTTTATATGAGCCATTTTATTCTATTACTTATAATAAAAAAGTTAAGAGGGGGGGCGTCTTCCCAGACTCACCCTGTATATATATATATATATATATATATATATATATATATATATATATATATATATATATATATATATATATATATATATAGCGGTGAACGGATTCAGTCAGTTTAGTAATGTGGAGTATATTTTTAACAAATCACTTTGTGTTTATATTTGGGATTCATCTAAAAATGTAATATATATGAAAGAAGAAGAGTTTCGTACACGTCCTGGACTTGTTATGTCAAGGTTAAAATATTCTTGCGATTGGAAAGAAATTAATGTATTTAAAATAAGTGATTTGTTTGGTAGAGACAGTTAAAAATGCAAAGTCCTGCGGTGAGTAATAACTTGCAATCAATTCCCAAAAGAATTATTAATCGTGAAATATTTTTATATAGCACCATCTTATTGTAGAAAAAATGAAAGTTTAGAAGAAATTGCAAAATTAAAAAATGTTGAACTATTTTGTAAAGAAAATTTAATACGAAAAGAAAATGTATATGATAAACAAATAAAAATACAAATTCAAATATTTTATCAAAAAATTTTAATTCTTAGCATGGATGAAGCAGCCTATTCCGAATATCGCAGCGAAGCAGTCTATTCCAACTATCTGCAAGCGATGAACGAAGCAGTCTATTTGAATTATATTTGTAAGGGATATGGGAGATTAAAATATTTTGTAATTACAATAATAATAAAAACAATAAAGTATTATATATATATATATATATATATATATATATATATATATATATATATATATATATATATTTATTTATTTATTTATTTATTTTATAACATTATATTTTTGTTACAGGTATGTATTTCACAATTTTATTATAAACATTTACATAATTCGTACATTATTTGTTAAAGGTGTGTATTTAACAATTTTATCATATATTAATAAACAGTAAGCAGTAGTTTGTGCAGGAATACTCGTCTTTGTATTAAAATATATATTTTTTTTCCTTTATATTTACAATCTATTTTTTTTCAAGTACATTAATAAAAGTTAATACATCGTTGAAAAGAGAAAAAAATGGCAGTTTCTATTTTATTAAAATAATTATAGGTTGCCATTTGAAAAATAAAAGTTGATAGTCGTATCTTGTAAACCTGACTTTATAAAAAATATCTACATCTGCCATCAACTAGTATATGTAAAATAATAAAACTTTTATAAGAGCAATTTTTTTCTATTACTTATAACAAAAAAGTTAAAGGGGGGGGGGGGGGGGCGTCTTCCCAGACTCACCCTGTATAGAAAAACTTGAGAATTTAATTCAACTCTAAAATTATTTAAATTACAGTGGTCGAATATACTCATATCTTTAAAAAAATTTGTTTACGACCTGTTTATAATCCGAAAATTATAAATCTAGGTTTTTCCGATTGTGCTAGAGTTTTCACAGGCCTGGGGTGGGATTCTGTAACTAAGTCCGTTATGATTTGAGTGCGTTATATAACCGATGAAAATAACGGACATAAATAAAGCGAGTGATTCTGTAACTACGTACGTTATTCCTCTGTTATATAACAGATGATAATAAGTACCATGTACATAAGAAGCATATTCCAAATATTAGCGAATCACAATGCGTATTTAAAATGCGCGCGAATTTATGATGGGAGGAATAGCTGCGTACGAGTGCAATGCGCAACTTATATATTCGTATTTTGACAAGGTCTCGACTTGCAAGTTTTCTTGCGATAAATTAGTGACATTATAAATTAGATAGCTATAACTTTATTTTTAAAATAATTATTCATATAGTTACTTGTAAGTTTTATTTGTAGTATCTCATATATATATATATATCTATATATTTTCATTATTTTTCATTGTAATATTTAGTTAGTGTAAGGTTAGTGTTGTTTTTTTAAGTTTTATCTAGGTCTACGAAGGATAGTTAGAAGTATCTTGGTTTAAGGTAAATAAAATGAACTTATAAATATAGACTGTATTTTCATGAATTCATATCTGATTTTTAGATGAACAACTTAGTGATTCATCGTTTTTTTCGTCAAGGGGAGAGAAGACGTTCCGTGAGGTTGCAGAGACGCCAACTACGTGATGTCAGCAATCCGTTTGGTTTACCCGGTGATAGATTTGTAGAACTGTATCGTTTTCCTCAATTTTGGGTGTTGCAAATCATAGAAATAATTACTCCATTTATGACTGCAAGGACTAGACGATATGGAATACCAATTCATTTACGTGTTTTAGGTGCTTTAAACTTCTACGCTACAGGTTCTTATCAAAGCAGCGTTGGACAAGATTATATTTTGGGAATGTTGCAAACCGTGATGAGTAGAATAATTAATGAAGTGAGTGAAGTCATCGAGAGACATCTCCTACATGTGTGGGTCAAGTTTCCAGTCACCGAAGCTGAGAAAACAGTAGTGAAACAACGGTAATAATATGCAATATTCATGTATACAGTGTTGTTTCTAATACATTATTTTTTCGTCAAGATTTATGGAGAAGACTGGTTTCCCTGGCGTTTGTGGTGCGATTGATTGTACACATGTAGCGATACTTGCACCGCGACAAGAAGAACATAATTATGTTAATAGAAAAGGGTATCACTCCAAAAACGTATAAATTGTAATGTTAGTCGAAGAAAAAATTAACAAGTATAAGTATATGTTTTTCTTTTTGTTTGTAGATTTCAGATTTTGAACTCAGGATCCTAAATATAAATTCTCGTTTTGCTGGTAGCACACATGATGCTTTTATATGGCGGAATTCTAATGTTAGAGATTACTTGATGCACCAATTTAACGCTGGTATTAGGGGATCGTGGTTACTCGGTTAATATTTTTGATTGTATTAATAATAATTTTTATAATAAATATATATTATATTTAGGAGATTCGGGGTACCCACTGGAACCTTGGTTACTCACTCCTATCGTCGATGCTGCTGCTGGAACTCCAGAGGAGAGATACACGAACTGCCACGTTCGAACACGGGTTTGCATAGAACGATGCAATGGAGTATTGAAGAGTGTCTTCCGATGCCTTGGAAAGGACAGAATTCTCCGATATTCACCACGGATTGCAGGCTCAATTATTAATACTTGTGCAGTTCTTCATAACATGCGGATACATCTAAAAATTATTGATGTTGCAGATGCTGTTCCCGCCGATGATGTATAAGAGAATGACAACGCAGACGTAAGGAACCTCTTGGATGAAGGTAGAAGGATAAGGAACAACGTTGTGCGTTATTTTAATTATTTTCGTTAACATGGGTTTATAAATTATCTTTTTTAACTCAATAAAAGTGTGAAAAAAGTGAACTTTGTTAAATGTGTGAAATAATGAAACACTACGGCACTTTTTTCATATTTTTATTGTAGTCGTTAAAAAAGAATTGTATGCAACTAAAGTAAATAATAGTGTCTTATTTCACTCGTAGAATTTAACGGACTCGCCTACCACTCCTTCGGCCAAACTTTCAAATGTTCGACACATGGAAGTTACAAGTTATGTTTATTTTTTATTTTTTTCCTATTTTGTAGTTTAATTTTTCTAATATTCTGATACTTGATATATAAGTTTATTTGTAGATTTGTACTTTAATTAAATTAATTTGTATTTAAAAATATTTTGTTAATGCTATAATTTAAGTTTAAATCTTATGAAAGTGTTATTGCAGGTAATTCAAATTTATATTATATTATAAATACATTTATTATTACTGAAATAAAAAGTATGTATAAATAAATGTATTTATTATTCTTAAATGTAATTAATACTTTAATTAAAAACTATTGTAAAATCAAAACTTATTTTTATTTAAATGTACTTTATTTTTTTGACACAAGAAGAGTTAATAGTTCTTTCATTACTTCCGTGTTATCCCTTACTGCTTTAGTACAATCTTTAAAACTTTGATTTATCCCTTGAATGTTTTCGGAAATGTTTTCCATTAATTTTAATTGTTTTTCTTGGTTTTGTATGATTGTTTCGTCTGTAAGTTTTCTTTTTCTTTTTTTTGAAGGAAGGGAAATAGGTGACTGGTTTTCTATCCTGGCTGTGGAGGTTGTTAGTAGAGGAGAAATGGCTTCGTGTGTTTGTACAGGAACTGTCGGTGGTTCAACAACATACAAAAACTCAGGTTCTTCAGTTGTAACGCCACATAAACTTTCAGGTGTTTCCCCATCACCTACAAGGGATGAGTGGCCGATTAAAACAATCAGCCTTTCTTCAATGGGTGTGAGCTTTATATCTGTTACTGGGCCACCTCCAGTTTTGGTTTGGGAATCTTTAATCATTCGCCATTTCCTTTTAACGTTGGTCTTCCAATCGTTCCATACCTAAGGATAATGTAAGGATAGGTTTTAGGTAACGGGATTTAAAATTAAATCAACTTATATCCTAATATTATATATTTATTGAACAATTTATCTCAAATATGTATTAACATTATAGGTACATTTTTATGGTTTGTAATGAATTTTGAAAGATCATGCTTGATTCCAATGAAAAAAATCTAATAACATTAATTAGAATTTGATTACAACAAAGAAAATTATTGACAAATTTTAATAACTTCTTCAGAAAATAAGTACTTATTCAATCAACCGAATTTGTAAATTTAACACATATAAAACAATAATTACATATTTTAGCGGGGAAATTAAAATATTTTTTTCAAACACTGTACACATTATACGATGTTGATAAAGTATAGTAAGGTTGGGAAAAATGTCTTTCAGATTATAAACCATATTAGGATTGTTTATAAAACTTACTGCTTGCCACTGTTTAGGTTCTTTTTGTGGTCCCAGTTCAGAATTAAGAATTCCCGCCAAATTGTCCCACTCATTTTTGTTGCATTGTCGAGCATTCAAACCTCGCATTCTGCCGTGAGCCAACTCCAAATGATTTTCCATTAAGGAAATCAATTTTTCATATTGCAATAAAGTTGTTTTCCCTAATCTTTTCGGTGCCACTAAAATATATACTCGTATTATGATAATAATTATGTAAATAAACACCAAAGCTGAAGACGTATTTTATATAGTTACAAAATAAAATATTTAATTTCAGATGAAATTTTGATATTTACATAAAAAAGGTTTCATGCTATATTTATTTAACAAAAAAATATAATTTTATTAATTATTTACGTATTACTAACTTATAAATTACGTTTTAATCGTCGAAGTGAACAAGCTAATGTTGTTGACAGATACTATTTATCGTCTGTTATGATAACGGACTCAAATAACGCAATCAACTGTTATTTGAGTGCGTTATGTAGTTACAGAATCGCAATTTTCATTTGAATACGTTATATAACGTATGCATCTGTTATAAAGTCCGTTATGAAGTTACAGAATCCCACCCCAGGGGTGGAATTCTGTAACTAAGTCCGTTATGGTTTGAGTACGTTATATAACCGATGGAAATAATAGACAAAAACATAAAATTTTATAGTAATCAAATATTTAATTTCAGATGAAATAAGTATCATACCATCCTCATTTAACAAAAAAATACAATTTTATTGATTATTTAGGTATTACTTACTTATGAATTAAGTTTTAGTCTTTGAAGTGGACAAAATAATGTTCAGTGACAGATACTTTTTATCTTTTGTTATGATAACGGACTCAAATAACGCATTAACTGTTATTTGAGTGCGTTATGTAGTTACAGAATCCCACCCCAGGTGTGTTGTTGAGTTTCTGGTAACACTGGAAATTCATATAACTCCCAGCTTCGAAATGGAATTGATAGTTCTACCTTTGATTATTTAATTCTTTAAAAATATGCAACCATACGGCACCAAGCGAAACGCCTAGTCTGAGCATATTCGCCGCGCGTAAAGTGCTGACACCTTGCTCGGGAAGGAGAAAACATGAGAGTGAGAATAATTCAGAGAGACCGAAGATGAGCCGAATTGTTCCGACATTTAACGATATCGTTTGTTTATTATTTTAGTTCGCTGGACTCGCTGACTCAATATTGCATTATGTTCGTTATATGAGTGTTTACATATACGTTTTGCAATTTTCTGTAGGTATATAGTGCATTTTTTTAAATCTGTTATTTATTTTTAAATAATTCTGATTGTTTTTATTAAAAATGACTACTTCATGCCATACATGCGTATATATTAATTGTTCAAAAAATCGACGTGATAATAAAAACATATCTTTTTTTACATGTCCTGTATCAGATCCCAAAAGGCTACAAAAATGGATAAAGTACAGTGGAAATATAAATCTGTTTGGTTTAACAAATCAAGAATTAAAAACGAAACTAATTTGTGAAAATCATTTTAAGCCTGAATATACAGGGTGTTCATTTTAAATGGGCCACCATTGCTATCTCGAGAACTATAAGAGCTACGAGGTCGGTTAAATTAGCAAACAATTTCTATTTTACAACATCATTAACATGAGATAAACAAAATTTTTATTAAACCAGTGGTTCTCAAAATACGGGTCCCAACTTTTTTATTTTAAATGTGAAGCTATATTTTTTATTTGCTT
Organism: Stenolophus ochropezus; assembly: GCA_035578165.1. Lineage (NCBI taxonomy): Eukaryota > Metazoa > Arthropoda > Insecta > Coleoptera > Carabidae > Stenolophus > Stenolophus ochropezus. The sequence continues at coordinate 1,388,122 of JAQOWZ010000037.1, forward strand.
ATTCAATATATATAATATTATCATACCCTAACATAACTATTTTTTTGAGAAAAATGCATCTGAAGTTTTATATTAATTTGAATAAAATATGACAATAATAAGAGTGCTATGACGGAAAAAACCGAATACAAGTCATTTTTTAACCTGCAATTAGAGTACTTTGACAGAAAGAATATACTTTTATTCACTTCTTTCTGTCAAGGCACTCTAATTGCAGGTTTCTGTCATGACACTCTTATTATTGTCATATTTTAATCAAATTAATATAAAACTTCAGATGCATTTTTCTCAAAAAAATCGTTATGTTAGGGTATGATAATATTATATCATTGAATTCAGAATAAAATTCTCTATTGAATAAGCAAATAAAAAATATAGCTTCACATTTAAAATAAAAAAGTTGGGACCCGTATTTTGAGAACCACTGGTTTAATAAAAATTTTGTTTATCTCATGTTAATAGTGTTGTAAAATAGAAATTGTTTGCTAATTTAACTGACCTCGTAGCTTTTACAGTTCTCGAGATAGCAATGGTGGCCCATTTAAAATGAACACCCTGTATATTGAGTAATTCAAGTAATCAGAAGAAAAGACTCGTAAAACATGCTGTACCTTTTGAATTTGAAACTCTCGCTTCTGAGAAATCATTATCACCTGAATTATGTCTGAAACATCCTGTTAAGAGAGTTTATGAAAGTATTTTTTCGAAAAATAATGATACACTTCAAGATCTGCATATAAATAACGAAGTTAGGTTCATAACTCCTACAAAACAAAAATGCTGTCGTTCATTACCTTTTTCATTTCCTTTGTATCACCAAGAAATCGAAGATTCTCCAAAATTGAAATTAAGTCCAAGGAAACAAAAATTACAAAACAAAATTAACAAACAACGAGAAATTTTAAGAAAAAGAAGATTTCAGTATTTTAAATTAAATAAAAAATTACAGCGACAGAACTGTAGTTTCAATAAATTATTACAGACTAAAAGTCAGGATGTTAAAACATTTGTTCACATGCAAATGTTACACAAGTGTCGTTCTTCATGGACCGAGAATGAAAAGCAACTTTCTCTCTCCTATTATTATAAATCTCCTGCCCTGTATAATTTTATGAGAAATAAATCTAAGTTAACACTCCCAGCTGAAAGAACCATCAAGAATTGGTTAAAAATATTTCTCTTGCCAACTGGTGTTGAAACTAAATTGTTTGATATATTAAAATCCAGAGTTCAAGTGATGGAATCGTCCGAAAAAGAATGTATTATAATTTTTGATGAAATGGCCTTAAAAAAATCTCTCGATTATAATGAAAAACTAGATCTAATAGAAGGTTTTGAAGATATAAGGCACCTAGGTCGATCAAATGGAGTAGCAAATCATGCTCTTGTATTTTTAGTGCGGGGTTTAATCAACAATTGGAAAATCCAAATTTCCTATTATTTGTCGTCCACCCCTGTAAATGGTAATAATTTAAAAGACATAATTATAGAAAATATTAAAAACTGTTTAGAATGTGGACTTAATGTAAGATGTATAGTTTGTGACCAAGGAGCAAACAAGCGGAAAGCATATTCTCTACTAGGTATATCGGAAGAAACAGTATCATTTTCAGTGAATAATCAAAAAATTTACGCGCTTTTCGACGTACCACATCTTATAAAAAATATTAGAAATACTTTGCGTAATACAGATATATTTGTAAATAAAAAAAGAGTTTCGTGGAACGATATACATGACATTTACAAGGCGGATTTACAATCACTAAGAGTTCGATTACTACCAAAATTATCAGACAAACATATATTTTTTAATACTTTTTAGAAAATGTCTGTTAAATTAGCAGTGCAAATATTTAGCAGGACAATGGCAGCAGCACTAGAAACGGGATCAAAAACGAAAGTTTTGAAGTCAACAACTGCTTTAGATACTGCTTATTAATCCTTATCGGTGTGCTTTATCCGAAAGAAATATTATTGTAAAAAATACTTTAGAAGAAGCTTTAATTTTTTTAAATAATTGTATAGTTTACAATAAAGACGGGAAGGAGAGACATAATATTTACTGTTTTAAAGGTATGATATTAACAATCAAAGTCATATTAAGTTTATTTTCTGACTTAAAGAACGATAAATATGATTATCTTTTAACAAACCGTTTGCAACAGGATCCAGTAGAAAATTTATTTTCTGTTATACGTAATAAAGGAGGCTACTGTTCCAATCCAAGTTCTCGACAATTTAGGATAGCTTTACAACACAATATGCATATTAGGATTTTAGGAAGTACTGAATCTGGAAATTGCGAACCGGACTCGGCCGAAAATTTAAATTTGAATTTATCGGAAGATGTCAGTGAAATGCTGCTAGAAAATGATTGCGATAATGACAGTACTTGTAATGAAGATAATGAAACCGAAGACATTACTGAAAAAAATATATCAAAAAATGATAGCATACAAGAAATTTCAGACTACAATAAAGATGTACCCGAAAATGAATTATCTGTTTTAGAAAGATGCAGTTTAAAATATTTTGTTGGGTATTTAGTATACAAAGCATTAAAAAAATTCAAATGTGAGGTATGTCGTGAAAAGTTATTGGAAACAGAAACTAAATTTCATACAGATGAAGATAATATTCTCTTAATATTAAAGGATTACGGATGTAAAAAAGATGAAATAAAATATTTAACTATACCAAACACGTCTTTAATGACAGTTATGGTTTTGATAATATTTCAAATTAATTATGAAAATTTGAAAACTACAAAAAATATCGGAAAAAATATTACTAAATTTGTTTTATTACATATAGAAAACAAATATAAAAATTGGTTTGACAATATTTGTTCTGATCATAAAAAAATTATATTAGATTTATTCATTAGAACAAAAATTCGACGAACAATGTTATGGGAATCAAAAAGAATTAGATGTACATCTCATAGTTCTCAAAGAAAATTAAAAATTTTGTCTAATATGTGAAAACTATTAAAATGTAATAAAATCTGAAACCTGAAGAAATAATTGTTATACAAATAAAAATTATAAATATGTTGATGTTTATCTTTTTTTAACCAATTTTTCATTTAGCTCATAAAAGTCTTATTTTTTTTTCTGTAGAATAATAGTTTGATTATTTATATAAAACAAATTGGGTACTGAAATGTTGAAAACAGCTTATATTGTATAAAGCAAGAAACAATTTAAATAAAAATCCTTGACATATATAAAACTTATATACTTATATTTATAAAAATTACAACCCTTTTACTGTGAAAATAATACAATAAAAATTTTTGGTGGAAGGAAATTTATGTCGAAGTATCTTTTCACAATGTACATATAAACATATTTAATTTGTTCATTTATATAATGTCTCTTTAATAATTGAATAAATATTGCAGAAAAATATAAATTTTAATCGGAACCTACTTCAGAATATTTTTAAACTTTAAATTATCACAGCATAATATTTAAAAGTAGATCCATTTTTAATCCCTCTATATTAATCTAACAAAAAAATATATTTCTAATAAATATGTATTAATTTTATAAATAGTTGCTCTTTTATTAAGAATACGGTATAACAAACTAGAGGCAACGGCAACATGACGGTAGGAATCTCTCCCCTCTCTTTAAAAGCGTATATTCATTTTAGTTCATGTTCAGACTGATAGATGGTGCTGACATTTTATTTTAGTTCTTGTTCAGACTGATAGATGGTGCTGACATTTTCTACACCAAAATGACGTTACACAGCGGTTGCATATCTTGTAGGTATTATTTAATCAATGGTTCTACATTGTTATCCAGGTACTTTATCAATTTTAATTTTTCTTGGTCTGCAACTGTTAATATGAGGCATATGCCATTGTATTTTGGAAAGTTTTATTTTTAAGTTATCCGTAGCACTTGTTGTGATTATAGTATTTTTATCAGAACTGCTACATAGAAGAACTAAATCTTGACGGACATTTAAAATAACTTTTTATAATCTTCTGCGAAACATAATACCATACGAAGTGGAATGCAAAAGCTAAAATTGCCTTTATCGTTTTTTATATCAATATTATCTGTAGATGGTGACCAACAGGCGTTTATTAATGCATGACATTCATTTGGTGAATATGAACAATAATTTTTTTAAGTTGTTGTAATTCCTGGATTACGAATACGTTCTATAACAATTCCACCAATTTCATAGCGAATTTCATCAAACAGGTGCATTATTCCATTGTTTATAAATTTTCCTGTCGCTGATTTCTTATCTTCATGATCTAATAATTGTTCCTCAATAGAAATAAAACTATTCGATGGTAACGTATATAAATCTTGTTTATGTATTGTTATTCTAATTTCGTCATTGTTTTCTAGTAAAGTTGATGTATATGAATGATAAGTATGTGTTTCGCCATTTTGTATTCTTTCATCGAAATGTACATGTTCCTTCACATTTAAAATATTTTCACTCATTTTCTTGTTTTTGTACACAATATATGTAATTAGAACACTTACAAAATGATGTACGAATTTTACAATGTATGTAAAGTAGTAAACGTGTTAATATATTTTTATCTTTTTTATTATTTTTCTTTTTTCCTCCCGTTTTTAACACTATTTCTTAATATTACTTTAAATCCCAGAGCTTTCAAATAAGATTTATTCTCACTTGTTAGTTGATGGCTTGCTTGGTTTTTACTGACGTCTGCATTACAATGTTTTCTCTTTATATGTAATTTAGTATGTATATTATATATTATACCCATTTTTTCAAATGTAGTCTTATCGTGATAAGTTCTTGTCTAAAATTGACTAATGCACCTGACTGATCAACTATTTTAAGCGAAATATTATCAATAATACTGGTATTGATTGGTAGATAGATAACATTTAACGGATTTTCAATAATTTTAAATTCTGATGGAATATTTGGGTAAAACTCGTGAATTCTATGAACTTGTTTTGAATTATCGTATGAACCTGTTACTATATTGCATTCTATACGAATAGCACTTACTTTTATTATAATTACAGGATTTTCTGATATATGAAACCTCCCACCCGGATATACTTTTGATTTAAAACCTAATAATTCTCTAATTGTATTTGGTTTAGTAAAATCTACATCCCAATTACATACCATTTCACATTTTAAAGTATTATTATTCGCTTGAATTGAAATATTTGTTTTTCCCTTAAGTTCAGCACTTTTACATTTTTTTTAAATATCTATTTATATCTTCTAGTTCATATGATCCTTCCGGTATAGTAATTTCAAAATTACCTGCGTAAAATTTATTGTTTCGAGCATCAATGTTTGGAATAGAATTATACGATTCAAAATTTATTAACCCTATTACATATTGACTATTAGGAGTTGAATAGCTGGAGATATGGTTTGAGATAAGTGAGCACTATTACCCGAAAAAGTAAATGTATACGACATTGCTTGCTTGCAGTTTGTGTATTACTTAAATACTTATTCACAGACAATGTTTATTATATAGAATTTTTAAACAAAGATATCCACAATGAACCAGTGTTAAATAACTGGTATTGATTATAATTGTATTTAATATTAGAGCTACCAAAATACTTAACTATTTCTTTTGGAGGTTTTAAATTACCAAAACTGTCAAAATATAACACATTTTTACCAAACTTTTTATATGCTACCCAGTGGGTGCCTGGATTATTAGAATCATCCAAATTAATAATTCCACATTCTTTAAAATTAATTCGTTTAGGTAAATTATTTCTCATAAAAACTCCTCTGAAATTTTGTATTTTTAAAATCTTTGCATATTTTAATAATTCAATATTAGTTAGAGCATGTTTTGGTAGCTTTTTTAATAGTTTTTTTGCATTTTTGTTTGTGAATATGAAGAGGGTTGTAAATATAATCCTAACCCTTTTTTGTATGGTTTTAAATATAAACCTTTTCCTAAAGCAATTGCTTCCATTGTTTTATTATGATGTTGATTTTCTTGTAATTGTTTATTTGCTGACTTCACATCATTTACGGTCTTTGCGATACCTGCCGCACCCCCCGCTAATGTTCCTACTGCACTTAATCCAGCGAATATTGGTATAAGTGGTAATATGCCACCTTTTTTCGGTACAGTTATTAGTCTTGGATTACGTATTTTTTTTTATTCTTTTTAAATTCTTTCACAGCAATTAAAATGTTTCTGCTATCAGAATTGTTATTATGTAGAGTTGAACGAATACGTTTCATTTCATTTTGGAATGTAAGTTTACCACCTTTACTTTGTTTCATTTTTTTTAACACGTTTAATTTTTTTTCGAGAGTGTATTCTATTACGTTTCATTTTTTTAACACGTTTCATTTTATTTCCAGCACCTAATTTAGTTTTTGCTCTCATTATTCCGGAAACACCTAGAGCAGCAATTTTTTCTTTTATAAAAGCGTCTTTTGATTTAAACCGTTGAAATGCTTTATTAGCTAATATTTTATCAGCTTTATGGCGATCTTCTAATTTTTTACTTTTAGAATATGCAATATCATGAATTTTACACGCCTCATCCAATGAATTTACTCCCTGATCACCACGTGAAAGTCCTTTTTGTAGTTTTGTTCAGGGACCACAGTAATTATATCCAGGTATATGAAGTTCAATCGGGAGTTTATTAATAGCTGTGTTTAATATAACACTACCGTAAATTTGTTTGTTAATAATAACAAAATGTTTAATATTCAATAAATCACATAGGAAAGGAAAAGAATTTGTTTAATTTTTTATTTCCGGTGTTACATTTGGACTTTCTGTGACAGATTTCTTAACCCCATATAAAGACTGAATTCCCATTATATCGTTGGTATGTAAAGAGTAAGTGAAATTTTCAAACATAGATTTAGAAACATAAGGAAACATTAAAGCATTCTCGTTGGAAGAACGTTCAAGACCCAAAACATGTCCTATTTCATGACATAAAACTTGAAACAAGCTTTTCTGCCAAAATTAGGTTCCGATATTTCATAATACCAATCTTCACTATTATCAATATGAATTTAAAAATTGATATATCAAAATTATATTGGATGGTACCACATGTATATACTAATGATAAAGAACGGTTGAAATTGTTAAAAATTGTGGAAGCGAATAAACCTATTCAAATACCATATAGAAGTTGGGATTTACATGAATATCCATTATTGCCAACAAGTCATAAAGTTACACGGGTTGTGAAGACATCAACTCAACTACAGAAACCACGTTTTGTTATTATTGGATTTCAACAAAATAGGAAAAATAATAAAGATAAAAATATTAGTCAAATTGATCATTGTAATCTGAGAAATATAAAACTTTATATAAATTCAATTTGCTATCCATACAATAATTTAAATCTAAATTTTACTAATAACTGTTATGCAATGCTAAATGAAATGTATACAAATTTTCAAAAATTTTGTTATGATCGAGAATATGAACCATTGTTATCAAAAGCTAATTTCACGGATGATGCCCCACTTATTGTTATTGATTGTATAAATCAGAACGAATCCATAAAAACAACATCAGTTGACATTCGTCTAGAATTTGAAGCAGACATCAATTTTCCAGACAACACAACAGCATATTGTTTAATTCTACATGATAAAATAGCAGAATATAATCCTTTCTCTGGAAGTGTTAAAATATTAACTTAGAGATAGTGTAATATTTAACATTCATAAATGGAGTGCATAGTAGATATTCAAGGATTTAAAATTGATCAACATATATTTTCGAAAAAAGAAGTGGCAATTCTATCAAGAGATGGAAGTATAATACAACATTTCGTCTTCAAACCACCTTTCCCATGGAACCAATTACCCATGCAATATAAAAAGCAGGCAACATGGTTGAAATATAATCACCATAATTTGGATTGGGAAGATGGCGACATACAACATGATGAAAAAAATCGTATATTAAACAATATTTTGTCAAAAGCTGTAAAAATATATGTAAGCGGTCAGTTAAAAGCTGATTTGCTAAATAGTTACAATATGCATGCAGAAATAATAGATGTCAACAAATACCAATTTTCTTCAAAGAACTATATAACATTAAGGTCTTGTTTTTCACATTTTAACACAAATATGGTATGCGCTATCAGTAATGTATATAAAATAAAAAAATTGTTGGATGATGACCATAATATTTATTCTAAGATGTAATAACAAAATATGTAATAATAGTATATATATATAAATGTGAATTATAATTTGGAGAATAGATTTCACCATTCTTTTGCGCGCTGCACTCTTGTATCGTGTAGGAATTTAACCTTAAAAATGAATGTCAATGTCGAAAATTTAATTTCGGAAGTTTTCAAACATCAATGTGTGTGGAATCAAGCTCACCCTGACCATCACAACAGGTTTGTACTAGAGAAGAAATGGGAAGAAGTCGCTTCTATTTTAAATACTACAAGTGAGTAAAATGACATGCTTCTATTATGAACTATTTTTTATTATTACATGTGTGGGTAGATTTATCATAAAGTACCTACTTAAATAAATTGAATTCGATTCCTACAGACATATGATTTAAAAGTATCGCGAACTAATTTTGACGAAACCTCTGGACGCCCAGTTTGTCGCTGTTGAAAATTAGCTGTTCTAGGAAGTTCTACCACTTCTTGCAAATGTCTTTCAAACCCTTCTTTGTCTATTATAGTGTTATGTAAAATACAAATAGCTTTTATAATCGTATCAGCAGTTTTTTCGGTCGTTTCAATTGCTTTGGATAATATTCGCCATTTAGAATAGAGAATTCCAAATGCACATTCTATTGTTTTTCTGGCGCGTGATAGTCGGGTGTTAAAATATTCAGTTTCCATGTTTAGTTGATTTTTGCCATAAGGTTTCATTAAATGATCTAATAAAGGGAACGCTTCGTCCCCAATAAAGACATACGGTAATTTAATTTCGGTATTTGGGAGAAAACTATCAGATGGAATTTGTAGCCGTTTCGTCTCCATCAAATGAAATAAAGCTGAAGATCGAAACGTACCTCCATCGGTTTGTTTTCCATACCCTCCAACATCAATCACAGAAAATTTATAATCGGCATCAGCGACACCAAGTAACACATGCGAACAAAAGCTTTTATAATTATAGTACATCGTTCCTGAGTGACTGGGGCAGTTGATTCGAACATGCTTTCCATCGATTGCTCCAATGCAATTTGGAAAGTTCCATGTTTCATAAAATTTTGTAGCTATTTCTGCAAATAGTTCGTTTGTTGGTACTGGCATGTGTTTAGGTTGTAGCTCTGCCCATAAAACTTTCACCGTACTTTTTACTATTGAAGCGACTGTAGAAAATCCCATTCTAAATGAGAACGCCAAGCTTCTAAAGGATGCGCCAGTTGCTAAATATCTGAAAAAACAAATATTATTTAGTCGCTATGTGGGTAGAATTATACAGACTTGAATTCAATTTACATACATATTGAAATACCGACAAGATAAATCAATTGAAATTATAATGCAACATTTTTGTTTTAGAGGGTAATGCGAAAAGTAAATGGAAGTACCTCAGAGATACTTTTAGAAAAGAATTGGCCAAATGTCCAAAGCCAAAATCTGGAGACGGAACGGCGATTCTCATAAAATCAAAGTGGTCTTATTTTAAAAGTCTTTTATTTTTAAAAGATCAATTTACGCCTCGAACATCTACCTCCAATTTGTCTTGTGCAATTGAGATGCCTGTAAACAGTCCTGACGAGAACGAAACAGTGGACGAAGACACTCAAGCTAGAAACGACACTGACACCACGCAGCCTTCTTTTGCTGAAGACGATGCAGATGACTCGCAAATAGATACTGATTTCCCTCCAACTCCTCGCTCGTCAACATCCTTTACAAGTGAACCATCTAGCGAACCCAGAGTTGCATTAGCAAGTAGAAAAAGGAAAAGATCGGATGATATGATCGGGCAAGCGTTATTAAACGTTGAAAAGGAAAAATTGAAGCTTTTACAGAATAAAAAAGAAAAAGTCGAGAACAAGCCAATGGACGAAGATCGTGCTTTCTTTGAATCTATTTTACCTCACGTTCAAAAAATGGAACCTTTAACCAAGTTGCAGTTTAGATCCAAGGTGCAAGAATTGATTATGTGGTATGCGTATAATTCGCAAGCAAATTCGTTTCCTTCTGGTACCACGTCCTCAACAGAACAACCACCGAACAATAATAACACCTATCAGTTTCCATGGTAACATGGTTTACAACAAAACATTGTCTTGGTACTACGTTGTAGCTACTCGTATTTTTGTTGTACCATAATGAACTTACACACATAAATGTACTTATTTCATAATTTACTTATTATTAAACAGTTACTTACCTTAATGTTATTACTAACTTTTCTTCGACACATATAGGACTTCTATGACAATTTTTCCACCGTTTAACAAGTCTTGGTTTAATTGTTTTTAAAATGTAATTAAAAGTACTTGGTTCCATTCGTAGATACTCATAAAAACGATCTGGATAATTCCGCAGTTCTTTGTACAGGTGATGATATTCACCCAGTGTACGTCGTTTTTGATTAATAGGGTGCACATGGTACTTGCGGCCAGATAACTTGCGTTTTCTACTTCTAATAAACCACTTTGTGGCTGCAGAGCAAAAGTATTCATCTTCGCTATTCGACATTTTGAAACTAACTACCATATCCGCAATGATGTTTTCAAGCTTCATTGTGCACACCCATCAGCGCTCATACTCCCATCTTTCATCTATCATCTCTGCTATCATCTAGAATCACAGCTCCGTTGTGCACGTATCCTTAGGCAAAATTATAATATAGAATGCAAAGAACAAACAGATTATGACGAATATGAAGAGACTGACGAACAAAAAATCGATCAAAACAACGATTTTTTAGATTTTGAAACAATTATACACGAGAACACTACATAATGTCCTCATTAACAAACGATTTACCTTCATTACAACAAAGCTATTTTAATATGCTTTTTGATACTAGATCCTCTATAAATTTAATACACCCAGATTTAGTAGAAAAATTAAAATTAAAACAAATTGATACAAAATTGACATTCAAAACCGTAAATGATAAATCTACTTGCAATAAATATGTTCAAATTAAAATGAACAATAAAATAATCAAATGTTATGTACATATTTAAATTTCACAAAAATTATAATTTATTATTTGGAAAGGAAGCATTTCGTATACTCGACATAAAATTAGATTTTAAAAATAATAATGTAACGATAAATGAAAAACATTACAAATTAAAAGAAGGAAATAATGTAAGAGAAATAAATTCAATAGAAATTCGTAACTACCATTTGGATTCAATAGAAAAACAAAAATTAAATGAACTATTAAAAAATTATGAAGATTTATTCCCAAAAGAAAGTGAGCCCTTATCTCACACAAACATCCTAACACATAAAATAATAATGTCTGACGAAACACCCACTTATACAAAAAACTATCGACTACCACAAATTTACGAGAATGAAATCGAATTACATGTAAATAAATTATTAGAAGAAAATGTTATTCAAAAATCATACTCCCCCTAGTCATCACCTATTTGGATAGTCCCCAAAAAGGCAGATGCATCTAATAAAAATAAAACTAGAATGGTCTTTGAATTTAGGAAAATTAATGCGAGAACAAAAGATGATAAATTCCCAATCCGAAATATTGACACAATTTTTGATCACATCGGTAAATCAAAATATTTTACAACGTTAGATTTACATTCCAGATTTCACCATATACAGATACCAGATAAAACTGCTTTTCGACCCCTTCAGGGCACTATGAATTTTGTAGAATGCCGTTTCGTCTCAAAAATGCCCCGGTAACGTTTCAGAGAGTGATAAATACGGCTTTAGGAGAAGAACACCTAATTAATATCAAACGTGTATTTGAAAAATTGTGTAAAGTAAATTTAAAAATTCAAAAAGACAAATCAGAATTTTTGCAACCAGAAGTTAGATTTTTAGGCTGTGTAATTAATCAAAACGGACTTAATACCGACGAAAGAAAAATTAAAAGTATAAAAAAATTAAACATTCCCAAGACAAAAAAGGAAATAAAGCAATATTTAGGGGGACCTTGGGATGGTACAGGAGATTCATCCCAAACTTCGCGGAATTAACAAAACTGTTCACCCGGTGTCTGAAGAAAAATTCACAAATAGACATTTATGAGCACGAATATCGTGTTGCATTTGAAAACAGTAAGAAGATAATATCTGAATCATCAGTACTGCAAATCCCAGACTTCAACAAAGAATTCATGCTGACAACTGATGCCTCTAACTATGCAATCGGAGCAGTATTAACACAAACACATGACAACCAAGAAGGACCTATCTGTTACGCTTCAAAAACTTTAAACTCAGCTGAACAAAATTATTCAACAATAGAGAAAGAATTAAAAACAATTGTGTGGGCAATAAAAAACTTCAGACCATATTTATACGGAAGAAAATTTAAAATCAAAACTGATCATGATCACATACCTTTGGTATGGCTTTTCAATATGAAAAACCCGAATCAAAAATTAATGCGCTGGAAAATTGAATTAGGAGAGCATAATTTTGAAATAGAATACCTAAACGGGAAACAAAATGTTGTCGCTGACTTGTTATCAAGACAGCGTCCCGAGATGAAGATAACAGGAATTACTGGGAACATATTAAATAAAAAAATTATCGCACACTGTGTGCCACGCTACTTCGAAATGCCTGAAGTATTAAGCAAAGAAAATATCAGAAGAATTTGATAGTAAAAATTTTTGCTAAAATTACGACTCATTGAACAAACATTTAATTATACAGAAATTAGGTGATAAAATAATAATTCATTTAATGACAAAACAAAATCATTACGATCGACATTCTATAAAAATTTATGATAAACCATTAAAAGAATTAAAAGACAATGTAATAATGAATGTGTTACACAAAATAAATATTCCTAAATTAGACAGTGATTTATATGGATTAGCGTAGGTAGATGTAAAACAAAAATTATACAAAATATTTGAAAATACTAATATTCAAATAAATATCTTTAGTTTACCAGAAAATTACCATTTGACAAAAGTCAGTGATCAACCAAATAGCGAACAAAACGATATTAACACAGTGCATTCAGACAATGAGAATATTATAGAGGGAATTAAATATATAAACAATCGGTTAAACATAGCAGATAACGAAATTATTTTTCACTCACATAATCAAGCAAAAAATATTCAAATTACAAAATTATTTAATAAGAAAAAACAAAAAATACATATAACGATTAATAAATATAATTTTATGGAAGAAACGCTAAATTTTTTTAAAGAATATATTGAACTGAAATGATGACCTTGGCTTTTCTGAAGGTTTCTATATTTGTTTTTTTTTGTGAATATTCCTCAACATTATTTTCAATTTGTTTCTTTAATATTTGCAAATGAAATTGTTTAAATTTTTGTCATTAGTATATGTAAAATAATTACTTGATTTTGATAAATTTTGAATAATTTACATATAACAAATATTGTGGAACATTAATTTTTTATTAATAATGTTAACCGAAAAATTAACCTCTTTAAACTTATTTTTAAAAATCGGGTTTTGAACAAAAACTGATGTTATTATAACGTTCTTAATTTTGCTTAACAATTGACCAGTATTTTTTCTGTTATATGCACTGGTTATTAATAAAATATGAATAAAACAATTGGTTATCTTACAGTGGAACGTCCGACTGGTCTGTCAACGTCAGCGGTTCTGGAACCAATAACGTTGACGGCTCTTGACCCGCCAACTTCATCAGCCCTGGAGTGTCCTTCAACGTCATTGGTTCCGGAACCATTAACATTTTCGGCCCTGGACTCGCCAACGTTATTGGTCCTGGCGAAACCATCAACCTCGACCCAAGCTTCGACTTTCACATTGAAAAGGAAGCGGCCAGAACACATCCGCACGTTCGCGTTCGCGTGTCGAAGTCTGCAGTCGTGTTCAACCCTGCTGCTTAATAAAATAATTGTTATCGTTTTATATCTCGCACATCCTCCATGTTTTTAAGGAAATATTGTTTTTAAATAATTAAATAGACATTATCACAACATAATAATATATTTTGGAACAATTCAATAGTTTTACAACAGTGTCACAACAGAGTTCGCGTTCGTGCGCGAAGAGTGCAGTTGTGTTCAACTCTACTGCTTAATAAAATAATTGTTATCGTTTTATATCTCGCCCATCCGCCATGTTTCCATGGAAATATTGTTTTTAAACAATGAAAAAGACAGTATCACAACATAATAATAATATATTTCGAACAATTTAATAGTTCTACAATAGTTACAACAGTGTCACCTGTTCAAAGGTCGGGTTTGAATTGTGAAGTGCAGTGAAATTGTGACATTGTTACAATTCTTGTGCTCAAGCACAACGCCCCTGAGACAAGATGAGCCAGCATTCAAGCACGAACAATTCTTCACATTCTGAAAGTCAACAATCCAACGACTCAAGTTCGTCATCGGAGTCTGAAAACTCGGTGATGGCTTCGCCCATTCCAACAACAAGCTGCCGACCACAGAATTTCAGCAGCCCTAAAAATCGCTCACCAGACGAAAAACATAATAATGGCCGCCGTCAACATTCCACCAATAGCAGTTTACACAAGATCACCAGCCGCAAAGAGACGGGCCCGACTATAACTTCGACTCCTATTTCTCCGCCAAGCCTTTCTCGGTCTTATCAAAGACCACAAACAACACGCCCAACCCTCTACACGGTGCAGATAGATGGGTTACCAAAGTTCTACAACAACCCACGCGGCTTGTCTCCATATTTCACAATGATGAAAGGGCTTCAGATTGTGGATATTTACAACACTCGCTCTGGAACAGTAATAATTAAATCTTATGATGAAAAAACAATAAACAAACTGCAACTATTAAAGCAGAGAATCGATCCTGCAATAAAAATCTTTGCTGTTCACGAGAAGCAACAAGAAAAAAGAAAACCACCTCGATTTTCATGCGTCGTGAAAGATGCCAATATAGAAATTCCAATCGCTGACATAAAATAAGCCATCCAATCACAGGGTTACACTTTCATAGATCTATGGAGAATACGTTCCCGAGCTGCAGGTGGAAGGGATACCCGCATGATTCGAGTACTCACAGAGGATCAATACACTCAAAATGCTTTTCTCACCCGGGGGCTGAGAATGTGGGGGCACATTCATAAGGTCGAAGAATCACATGCTCCAAAGCCACAACCGATTCAATGCAACAGATGCCAGGAGTACCATGCACTAGGTCCTTGTCCAAATTCCGTAGCCGAATATGCTCTGGCCCACATCATGAAACCCGCTGCCGTACCGACAAGTCCCCGTGTTGCAAACAATGCAATGGCGACCATCCGGCATCAAGCTTCAAATGTCCTCGCCGCCCGAAACAACCAGCATCTACAGCAGAAACTGCGCCCATTAAACTGCTAGCACCTCTGGATAAACTAGAAGACGATCCTGAGGTTCCAACCGTAGATCAGATGCTACGTTTTACAACAACAGTGGTCATGAATGCATTTCCATTGGAAAGAGAAAGAATGCCCTTAAAAAAGTAGCATCATCAATCTTCCAGAGGCAACTCCTACTTTCTTACTCCGGAAACAACTTGCACATAACTTGCGAACCCATCCAACCACGAAGTTACATTGCCTTTGATGGATAGAGAAACCATAGCAAGATTTTCCACCATCAACGTCGCCTCTTTCACAAACAAGCGCCTCCTTGTAGAGCATATGATCTATGATACGTCTTCTGTGGTTGTGGCCTTGACGGAAACTAGAACAAAACCATCCTACAAAATAAAAATCAGAGGATTCGAGGCATATAGGAAGGATCGAGATCCAGATACGTATGGTGGAGCAGCCCTACTCGTACATCGCTCCATCCCTAGCAGCCAACTCGAGCTACCAGAGGATCTGCAAGAGATCAACATTGCAGCTGCCAAACTCCAGACCAGGGTAGGAGTGCTTCAAGTATTTTTAGTATACGTTCGACCTGGTGCCATCATCCCTGAGGAGTTATTCGTCCTAGCTAATCGGCTGGGAGAAGCATAATCATGGGAGACTTTAATGCGGCTAACGCAAAGGGTGAGGCGCTGTCTCGACTGCTGAGCGAACTGCCGTTCCATCGCCTGCAACAAGAGGAACCTACTTTTATCAGCCATGGTGGGACTAGCATCATATATCACATAATTGTGACTGAAGACGTCATGCGGCACTTTGGTGATAAGTGCTTTATTGGACCAACGGTGACGTCTAATCACATGCCCGTGGTTGTCGACTCCTACTTGTTCCAGCGACCATCCATTGATCCAGTATTTATAGAAGTTCAAACAATCAACAATGCCAACTGGGACAGCTTTGCGGAACTAGTAACCAACGCCATCGGAGAAATACCGGTTCTCGAAACTACTGCCCAAATTGATGCCGCCGTGGACCACCTGACCTCAGCCATCCAGATAGTTTAAGAACACGTTTCCGAGACAAAACGTATCAGAATCGATCGTCCCACCCTCCCGCCTATCATTATTGCTGCTATCCGCAATAAACGACGGATTTACAGACAATATGTTCGCACAAAAGACCCAGCTATTAAAACTATCTGGAATAGAGAGAACGCCAAGATCCGTCGTTCTGTAATCCAACACAGAGAACAAAAGTGGACCGAGGCAACCGCCAACTTAGATCCCCGAGATGGTGCTCAATTCTGGCGACGTTTTAAACTACTCACAGGGCAGTATACAGCACGCCAGAGCAAGTTGTGTGTTGGAGATGCTGTCCTCAACCTCCCTCAAGACCAGGCAGATGCCCACGCCAGTGTGCTGAGGCACTTTTTGGCGACAACGAAGACAGACTGTTTGATGAGAACCATCGACTCCACGTTGACGAAGCCATTCCACACCTCTATCAACGGGACCCACTACCTCTGGAGGGGATCATCGTCGAAGAGCAAGACCTAGAGGACATCATTGCAGCCAGGACCAGGAGCACCGCTTCAGGCGAGGACAAGATTACCTTCAGAATCCTTAAACACCTTCTTCCCGTAGCAATCTTCTTCCTCACAAATATTCTTAATGCATGCCTCACCCTTGGATACTTTCCTAAGCGCTGGAAACAATCCGAAATAATCATGATTCTCAAACCAGGAAAAAATCCCACAGATCCAACCTCTTACCGCCCCATCTCCCTCCTAAACACCATGGGGAAGCTATTTGAGAGGATCATACACGGACATCTTGAAAAACATTGAGACGAGGAGAATGCTATTCCGAAACACCAGCACGGATTCCGCCGCGGACATAGCGCACAAGATGCCCTCCTGTGTTTGGTAAATACAATTACTAACTCAATAAATGCGGGAATGTTCGTCGCAACAGCTTTCCTAGACCTGGAGCGTGCATTTGATAAGGTCTGGCACAACGGCCTTCGGACAAAACTCCACCAGCTCCAGTGCCCACCAACACTCTATAGGATAATTTCAAGTGTCCTAGATGATCGCACGGCCACGGTTCGAGTAAAAGCAGCTAGGTTGGAAAAAATAAATATAAAACAAGGGGTGCCCCAGGGAAGCGTTCTAGCGCCGCTTCTGTTCTTAATATTCTGTTGCGAAATCCCGGTTTCCGAGAAGCCTGCGTGCCACATACAACAGTATGCAGATTACACAGTCATCTGGAGCGTGGGACGATCTTCAGACGAATCGAAGAGACGACTCCAGCGGTTCTGCAACCAGCTTAAAAGCTGGATGCGTAGATGACGCATCAAGGCAAATCCGCTAAAGACGCAGCTACTGTTATTTCGAAACCCTCACATGCGACCTGATCCCATCACTCTTCAACTCTGGAACACACGGATTCAACAGCAACGAGAAGCTAAGTATCTGGGCCACCAATTAACTGACACCATGTATCGGTGCCCTGATATCATGAAATGCAAAAAGCAAATGAACCAGCGAGTCAGTCTCATTGCCCAACTTAGAGGACGACTACGTGGCTGCTCCCGTGCTGTACAACTGCACACTTATAAGACGTTTGTCCGACCACTTGTAGATTACAGAGCAGTAACCTATTGTTTTGTGCAGCCCCAGCTTCTGGATAAGCTCACAGCAACAGAGCGAAGATTCCTCCGGCGCATCCTAGGGCTGCAATGGAAGTCACCATCCGCCGAAGTCCACGCCCTGGTAAATATAGACACCCTGCCCCAACGCCTGCAGATGTTGCATCATCGATTTACCAGGCGCTGCATTGATGAGATAAGTGCTAGTGCCCAAATTCTTCGTCAGACACCACCTATCGTTCCCAGGAAACCACTAATAAAAATCCGGTCTCCAGTAGCAGCTCTTCTGCGGACCATAGAGGATCTCCCAGAAGAACTGTAAGCTTTACTCGAGCAATACAAGCTCAGCATCCGGTGAACATATCTGTGTTGGTGCGATGTGAGGTGTTGTGGCAATTACTGTTATAGTGCTCAATAAATATGTTAATTTTTATAATGTAATACTATACTATGACAAAATGCACAAACTTTTTTTTTCTTTTTTATAGATATACATACAAATGCAAGCATGAACTAAAGAGGGCTATACCCTAAATCGGCTCAATAAAAAGTTATTATTGTAAAATATAATGTACCGAACAAAATATTAAGAAATAAAACCATTACATTACATTACACATCCGCACACCGGTGATATGTCCCAGAAAGCTGGTCTAAAGAAGTTGGTTGATCAGTGATATGATAAGAGCAATTCATGGACGAACGAATTTCAAAGTCGTTGCATCTGTTAGTGATGCCGGCACTTGGAATGTGGGAGCAATCCGGTTGATGACAAGTGATAGTGGCCTTAGATAAACAGGCATATAGGGACGAAATTTTAGAAAAAAGACTGGTACAACAGTTTATTAGGACATGCTTGTCTCATCTTCACAGGGATTTATGGCATAAAGAGCGTAAAACGCTACAAGAGGCGGTACAAATTGCTATAAAGACAGAGAATATAGAAAACCGGTTAAGAAGCTTTAACACTTCCATTAGCCAGCCATATTTAGATGAAAATTTTATAGAAAATATTATTTTGGGAAAAATTAATGCCATCACTGCCAACTATCCAAATTTAAAAACACCACAATCCAGTTCAAGTCTCGATAGGCAAAATCCGCAATACAATTACAATAGAAACTGGCTCCGAAACTTTAATGCAAGACAACAGCCAAATTGGAATCAGTCAAACAACAACTGGTCGGGTTTCCAAAGACGAACGCAACAGAGAGACCTATCACAAATAAAATGTTTTAAATGTGAAAATATGGGACATTTTGCGGTTCAGTTGCAGTCAAGCAATTATTTTTGCACCAAATGTAAAAACCCGGGGCATAATAGGTCCAATTGCAAGGAAGTATTGCCGACTGCTCAATCATCACAACAAAATCAGTCTTTACACGAAATGTTGTTGATTTACATTACAAAATAATCAGGACAGAATTTGTTACAGCCATTCCAGAGAAAAAAAGATGCATAGCAGTAAAATTAAATTAAAAATAATTGGTGATTATTATAAGTTTTTAGTAGACAAGGAGCTAGCGTAAGCTTAATAAAATATTTTGTGATAGAGGGGACGAAAATAAATATTAATAAAATTACGAACAGGTCAATAACAGGTATAACCAATCAGCAGTTGCCAGTACTAGGTACCGCGAAAATTAATGTAGGTATAAGGAACAAAATTCATGTCATAAATTTGTAGTCTGTGAAAATAAATTATCCTTGTCATCGGACGGAATAATCGGTTTAGATTTTTGAAAGAGTTGTAACGCTGAGATAAGTTATATAAGTAAGGAAATAAGATTTGATAATGAAAGCGTAAAACTAGTAGCAATAATCAAGGAAAGTAGTAAACCGGTAGAGGAACCGGTTGAGAGTGTTAGTTGTATGCCTAGATCGGGTATTAGTGCAGATAAAGAAAATAATGACCAGGTAGAATCAACGCGAGTTGAAAATAATGTGTGTGACAGAAATAACGAAGACAATGATAATCTATTGGAAACAGAAGAACAAAATAAGGTTAAATTAGCAGAGAGTGTAAGAATCCCTCCCAGACATGAAGCAATATGTAATGGTTTTCGAACTAATAGTGATCAATCAGCGGAAAATATTTTAATAGTACCCTTAGAAATTCCGATATACGGCACCATGGCGACTAGAGTACTAACGGAGGGAATAAATAGAAAAGTTTGCCTGAAATTAAAAAAATTTAGTAACGAAAAAAATATTTTTCGTTACAATCGGGTTCGGGCGATGAAATTAAAACCATTTTAAAGGGCATAGATATGACAGAATTAAAAGAAGGGATTGATGTGAATCGATGGCCGGAACGGATTAAAAACTTAAGAGCAAATAAGTTTCGAGGTAATATTCACTTTTATTATTTAATAATAATTGGGTTGTTATATAAATATTAGAAATTGAATCGTTTCTTTAAAATAAATTCAAGAAATAATATTTTCCTAAACGACATCGAATTTCTAATGATTAATACAACACACCTGGCAGCAGAGCCAGAGACGGCACCAAAGTTAAATACTAAAATGACTCAGGAACAAATTATTATGAAAGCTTTATTAAGACCATCGCGGCCGAGAAACTCAACCCTACATGATGAAAGAAATTCAAATTAATTTTTGAATAACGTTTTCCTTGTAATTTAATTGTAATTAGTTTTATACTTTTCATTATTTTAATATATCGGATACCAGGGCATGAATATTGAAATGCCCCAGGAAGGTACCTCTCCTATCCTTTGGTAGGTAACCAGAGATTTAGTAATAATAAAAATTTGAAAATTAGTTTTGTTATACCAAATAAATTAGGGATCTTGAATGTAAGAAGTAGAACTCGTTACTGCCTGGAATTCTTATGTTACAGCTACCCAAATGTTAAAACTACGCAAGGGCTAGTACAATGGTCCAGATCTACATGACAAGATGTCGATTTATTCGGGGAGGAGCGTCAGGGTTGCTGTCCACATGCCACCACGAGACTTACATCTTAAGCCGGCTGCACCGAGAGGCTGTGCCCTGGGAAACGGTCAACATCGAGTGGCAGTGGAAGGCTCAAAACTAGCCGAAATGCAGCTTCGAGGAGACTTATTGGATATCCAATTGTAGCAATCCAAGTGAGCTGAGGCAGCACCGGCACCCTTTTCAATCATCGAGCGAGGTGGAGAAGGACACCATAGCAGAACATCTGGACCAGAGTCTAGTCCCTTGTGCGAGAGGGTATTTCGTTATGTTATATTTTCTGAGGGAAAATGTAACTTCATTTAAGGGGGAAAGAATTGTAACAGTGGAATTCTAGAAAAGTGAGGGATCTCTACTCGTAGTCTAGGATAATTTTAATTAGATTTTAAATAAGTCGCGGACGTGCAATTGGCATCGCATCTTTCTTCCATATTCAAAATTCCATTTCGAGACTCATCTTCCAAATTATGTTTGTTCAGACACAATCCTTCCAGTTTATTTTGTTAATATAACAGTTTACTGCTGGATATTTTTCAAGGCCTTGGACGAGGCTGAATTCCTTGGGGCTGAGTCAGATTTGTGCTACAAGCTGCGGCCTTAAAAAGGAAGGGCGCTGCGGCCTTTATAAATTCAAATGAGCCAATTGCACGAAAGCATTTTAGTTAAGTAGTGGGGCGTTCCACAACCAAAAACACTCTTTAAAATAAGAGGATTGTAAGGAATCGCTCTCAGACGCTGCGATTTTTTTTTTTATTGAAACAGTTTATTTTGATGGATCTTTAACAGTGTTTTATCCAGCCCCAGTGAAGAAATGTGTAAGTAGAATTTATTATATTGTCCTTTATTAAATGTTTTTTATTTGTGTTTGTTCAACCGTATTGACCTCCGTAATTTTAACATTTATATTTGTTTAATATATTATATACATTTAATCAAGTTTATTTGGTTACTCAGTTATTCCCCATCCGAATCCAGACTGTTGTTTGACAGACTAATGCCCATTTGCACCAAAGTTTAAGTCGAACTTATTTGAATTAATCTGGACTTAGTTTTAATTTGAGCCTTAGTTTTGTTGCACCATGTCCTAAATCTAGACTTATAGCGAAAGTCGAATTTAAATTTTAACTCCTCGAATTTGGAGACTTAAACAAGACTTAACCTTAAATTAGTTCTTGTTACTATACATGTCACACAATTCAATAGAGCACAAAATGAATTTTAATGAAGAAAATGACGATTTTGAGGAAGTTTTTTTTGTTTTGGAGATAGATAATATTATAAATAGGCGTATATATCAAAGGGCAAGGTACTTTAATGAATATAACGATGAAGAATTTTTTAAACGGTTTCGTCTCACCAAAGTAACAATATATGAGTTACTTTTATTGATAGAACATGGAATTGAATTTAATAATGATAAGTAAATACTTACCTAATTTATTAATTACACCCAGTACTAATTACTTGATTTTAATTTTTTAGAAACAATAGTGTATCCCCATAAACCAATTGCTAATATTCTTGAGAACATTAGCGACTGGAAATCATTTATTGGCAATTGCAGATTTTGCAGGAGTACATGTGTCAACTGTTTCACGAATTATTCCACGAGTTGCAAGGGAAACTGCAAGGATTAGTTATCAGTTTATTAAAATGCCACAAGGTGATCGAGAAATTAAAACAACTCAAAATTAATTTTATGATATTGCTTCATTTCCGCGAGTAATTTCTGTAATCGGTACTAAAAATAGGTAATGTATTTGTAAATTTCATGACTTACAGAAAAATTAATTTATAGATTGTACACATATTAAAATTCAGTCACCCGGAGGAGATGATCCTGAAATTTTTCGGAACAGAAAATCATACTTTTCATTAAATGTTCAAGTTGCAGCAAACGCAAATTTTGAAATCCAAAATATTGTTGCAAGATGGCCAGGGTCTTCTCACGATAATAACATATTTAATAATAGCAGATTACGCCACGATTTTGAGACGAATGTTTATGAAAATTGTGTCATGTTCGGTACGTATTTATAATGAATATTGTTTATAAACTATTCGAACCTATTATTGAAATTAAATAATAAAATTATTAGGTTATAGTGGTTATGCCCTTCGACCATATTTGCTAACACCTGTGGCAAATCCACGTACTCGCGCTGAGCAATTATACAATGAATCGCAGATTCGAATACGTGTGAAAATAGAAAATTTGTTCGGTATTTGGAAGAGGCGTTTCCCAATTCTTGCATATGGTTGTCGACTAAGGTTACATACATTGCTAAATATTATAGTTGCATCTGCTGTGCTTCACAATTTGGCAAGGAAAAATGGGGAGGAAGAACCACCACATGATGATGCAGTTGATGCTTATGTTCTGCAGGAATTTATAAATAATGGGCAAATACCAAATGCATCAATTGTTAATAATAATAATAATGTAAACAGAGGTGTTGGTTTTAATGTCAGGCAAAATTTTATTACTAATTATTTTGGGCAATTACAAAATAGGAAATTTATTTTGAGATTATTTTTATTAACAATTTGGTAGTATACAAGATCCCCACACTTTTTCATATACCTACTCTAGAGATATATTGTATAATAAATAAAAACTTACAGTAATGTTATGAAGATACAAAATATAAAATAAATGTTAATTACAACAAAAATAAATATATTATTTTAATTACAACATAAATCACACCTTCTACATTTCTGAGTATTATTGGCTATATAAATAATTGTAAGGGTCAATAATACATAATTAAGTACAAAAAATACGATATCTTCATGAACTTAATAATACTAATGTATTATTTATTTTTATTTTTTAATAAATTTAGTCTTTCGCGTCGAATTTTCAGATCGTATAAATAAATTTGTTTTTTTAGTTTAAATTCAGTTATTTCGTTTGCAATTCTTTGTTTTTTTAATTTAATCTCTAATTCAAGACTCTCTTCTTGTAGTTTTAATAAAGTTTCATTTTTGTGTAGATTATTTTTTTCGGCATTCGCCAAACTTAATTTTACTTTTGCTAAATCTGAGTAATTTTGTAATAATTCATTTTTACTTACTCCTTCCCTGCTAGGATGCAAAGGTCTGCGTCTATTTTGTAATTGAGATTTTTTATTTGAGCCTGCTAATAAAGCGGAATCTTTTGGAGTTTGCAGTGTACGGGGAGTTACGGTTCCCCAATCTGTTTGTATAATGTTCGGTACTGTTAGCATAGTTACATTTCCTTCTTCCTCAGCTATATCCGCAGTGTTTCCCAAATCTATTTCATTGTTCAATATTGATAGCAAGGTTTCATTTGCTTCTGCTTCAGCTCCATCGGCAGTGTTTCTGTCTGAATCAAATTCATTAGTAAGTCCATGAACCGATTTATCGTTCATAATAGCTAAAGTTAATTCATATGTAGGATCTTTATTACTATCTGCTTCATTTGTTCCACCTCCTGTTTTATAAGTTTCTCGCTTCTTCTTCGCAGCAGTTTCTCTTGTTGTCTTTTTAAAATTTTTATAATATTTATGTAATGAATCTGTACTTCTATAGATGTCACTGGGCGATTCCACATTAAATTCTTTCTCAATAATTTTCCATGTTTCATTTTTTTGTTTAGCTGATACGGCATCCGTTTTCTTATTTTCTATTATGTCCTTATACTTTTCCAGCAAACATAAAAGGTGTATTTTCTCATTTGGAGTTAAACTGGCACTTCTACTTCGTTTCTCAGTCATTTTAAATATATAATTCTATATCTATCTGTAACAATAATAAAACGTTTAATTTCTTTTACGGTACACTCTTTTACTTTATATTTACCTGAAAACTCCAAAAATCACAGTAGCTTTTCGACTGTCAAAACTGCTATAAAGTTACTAATCAAAAAGTCAGTGAAAAATCCCTAGTATTTCTTACCTAAGTCTAGCTTAACTACGCTCGTCTTAAAATGTAGCTCAGTTATGATGAACAACGACTTAAAAAATTTAAGGCAGGCTTAATTTAAGATCAGATTAATAAAGTTCGACTTCAATATGTATTGGTGCAAATGGGCATAAGATACTACTAATAGTTGCTGCAAACTCTCCATGTCGACATGTTGCAAAAGAATTTAAATTATGTTCAACCTAAAATTCATCACTAACCAACAATTGTAACACTCTTATCACTCAAATGTTAAATTAGATCTGAGGATGACCTAATACAAAGATCGAAAATGAAGATATCTAAAAATTTCTCTAAACGACATTTATGTTGCATTAAACAACTGTTTTAGTTTTGGCTCAGTAATTATTTATTTAATAAACCCACTGTTTTGGTAGCATAAACTGCTGCCTTCTTCAGGGTAATGACGTAAATTTTATAGAACACTATGTTGTGTTACAACAACACTAATTCCTTTGCCATAAGCCATGCTAGTTTAAGCGGGTAGCTGACACTTGTGGAGTGGTAAACTAAGTAGGTATACAATATGCTTCTATATAAAGATCTCCATAGTAAAACCGGATCGTCATGAAAATTTGTAATAATAGAACCATTTTGGATACAAATTATAAAAAAAGTATTTAAATAAACACGTACTCTAGATGTGCCAAAGTTTTCATTGGTTGGATAAATGGTAAACCTAGGAGACATATGCCTCAGGTCACACGTATAGACCAGCATGCAATCAAAGATAACCCAACTCTCTCAAGAAACCAAATTTGTTGGACTCGAAATCAACTTAAGGAAAACTAAAGCGATGAAGGTGAATTTGAAAAAAATGTAGCCTTATAAAACTTATATTTTTAGTTTCTTCAACTACATCACGGAAAGTTTTAAATCACCTAGTTTCAAAAATAGTTTCATGTAAGTGGTGACCGTTGTTGTCTATGTACTGCTGCAGGCGAATTCTAAGCTCTATGAAACATATCTTTTCATATGAGGGCTATTTCCAAGCGGATTGCATCCTCCGGGCTTTGTAGGGTTTTGGGACGACGAAACAGTCACAGGGCGTTAAATTTGGCAACCTCAAAGCCACGCAATGTTGCCTGTTACAGAAATCAGTTGGCCGGCGAACATCTACCTTGTGGGTTGTGGCTGAATCTTGTTAAAACAGACTGGCATTATTATTTCTGTCATTTTTTCATTTATAATAACAAAAAAATATATAAGAAATATTTGGCGTACCATAATAAACTACATATCAATACAAGTTGCCACATTAATAATAAATAGGAATTATTATTTTGAAGAAAATATTTTGGAGTTTAGTTTTTGGTTGCGCAATGAAGTAAACACGATAACCACAGCCAAAGTGCGATAGAAGCAGCGCGTTGTTTGTAACAAGGGGGTATATGTAGCCGGGCGCGACCCTCTTCCGTAGTCCTTCCTACAAATGTTGCACCTGGTTCCTGAGCGGAGGCTTACGGAGAGTACTATGAGAGAACACAACCTTAAGTTCCATACCGACTTTTCAGTTGACACGTAGATAGCAACATTGCTTTATGGTAACAAAGTACAACCAAGACACAGAACAGCCGCAATGTAACCATCTCTGTTTTTACTTCGCTGCAAAACAACAATAGAATTTAACCGACTTGTAGGCGTCATTGTCGTGATTATTTTGACATCCTTCACTACAAGTATGCTAACAGGGAGAAGAATTCGATGGATATACAAATTTGACTAACATAACTTTAATATATTATCCTTTAACGGAGATATCCAGCAGAATATTTTCTAAAACAATAAATGTAATCGAAATATATTTATATAATAATAAAATAAAAACATTGCAGGTATATTTATTTTCAAATATGATGTATTTACAAAAAAATTTATTAACCCGTAAGAGGCTGACGTTGCCATAAGGCAACACTTTACAGAGCCCCCTCTTATAGATCTGTTTATCTGTTATCAAATTATTGTGTTGCCATATGGCACTACCCTTTCTTTTTAAGTACCTGACCTTTACAGGGGTGTATTGACTCTTGAAAAGGCCCTACAAATGGCATATGGCAACAATGTAGATGTCTCTGAAATTTATATTTAACCTCTGGAATCATCTGATGAAGATTCTGGAGGATTAGCTGATAATTTGTCAGCAAATTTGCGAGCCCTTGCCGAAGTAAAAGTTATCGAGAATGAGTCATCAGATCTGGAAGTCAATCGATCGGGAAGAAAACATAGAGAATATCAAAAATGCGTCATAGGCAGTTAATTAGACCAGAGATATGAAAGTGTGGTACGTAATTTTTTAATTCATTTTTGTTAATAATGCTAATTGTTTTTTGTAAACATGTCATTATTTTAATACATATTTGTTTGTGACCTTATGATTTTTTAAATTGTTAGAAAATTTCAAATTTCAAACCTTTGTTGTAAATATCATAAGACTTTGAGAAAATTTACTTTCAAAGTTGTAACAATATTTAAAAAAAACAAGTAATTAGTTAATTGTACTATTTCTATTTATATTTGTTTGCGACGTTAGATTTTTTTAATTATTGGAATATTTTAAATTTGAAGAATAACTAAGTATTAGTTAATTGAACTATTTCTATTTATATTTGGTTGCGATGTTAAGAATTTTATAATTTATTGGAATATTCTCAATTTGAAGAATAACTTTCATAATTGGCGAAAGTAAAACATATCTATTTTTAGGCTTCATTACCTACTATATAAGTAAGAAGTGTGAATATGTTTTAGTATTCAGTATTTTATCAACATCTATTGTGATATTATGGTAAGTGTATTATTATATTTTATTATTGGATTAATATTATTGTAAATGTAAAACTTGTTTAAAGCAGCAACCGCAACCATTTGTTGAGACATGCATTTCAATACTTTGAGTAAATAGGTGTGCTGAAGAATAAAAAGCCACTTATGAAAATAACCCACATGGAAATGAATAAGGAGTACAAACTAATTAACATCAATGCTGTCAAGACAAGATTTGGCAGGAAGATAATCGCTGAGACCAAAAATTTGATTGTTTACTTACCAGGTAGATTTGACGAATTAAAAGACGATCAAATTACGATTTACAAAAGACCGCTGCCGAATGGAGTATTAAGTTCACAGGGACCGACGAGTACAGTCAAGGAAAACATACGCCGCTAAAAATTGATTAATGTGTAATGTTTGTAAATAAATGAATCACAAACCAGCTAATACATATCCACTTTATGTAGATGAGAAAGAGGTATAGCCAAAGTTAATAGATCTCATCAGTAACTCTTCTGTAGAATCTACAAAAAAACGGAAGAAGAGATTTGTATTTTCATTGGTACTGATTGTCTTAGCTGTTATGGCAATATCTACTGCAGCTGGAGTCATTACAAAGAGTATTGCTGTGGCCAAGGTCTCAGTAATGGAACAAAATCAGGCATTGATAGCAGCAAAGGTTAATGAACAAACATATGCAATCAACTTACTTGAATCCAATCAAGAAAAGATACTGATGATCACAAATAATATTACAAATCACCTAAATAAATTGATTAAGGATTATAACTGTCATAAATTAAGTGTCAGCGAACAGTTAAAATTAATAAATAGTTGGTCCACTACAGTATCAAATTCATTTATAAGGGCACTAAACGGATTTATAAGGGGGGATGTCAACATAGACATGATTCCAAGGGATCATCTACAACAGATTATCTAATTGTATCTCTCTTTCAATGCAACCATATTTGAGGATATTCCATTACTTCTTTACCAGAGCTCAAAATCCAAATTTATTAAGATAATGAAGGATCCGTTGGCACTTGAGGGATTGATTGTTGTACCACGGATCAAGAGATCTGTCTTTGGAAGGCGTTATGTACAAAGATTGTCGAACCCCAAGATTTTATTTTGAGTGAGGATCAGAAATCATGGTGGAGCACCAAGGATTGCCTATACCAAGATGGTGTTACATTTTGTGACAGGAGAACCCTTCAACCCTCAACATAAAATTGTGTTGGAAAAGGGACAGAATGGAATATATCAAAATGTAAGACAAAGAAGATGCCTGGTTTTGAAGACAATCAGGTTATTCAAACCCCCAGAGACATAGTGATCTGTAATAAAAACTCTACAGTTACTACATTCAAAGCAGATATTTTTGGTATAATAAACACACATGTATTATCTATAACAGGACCAACCTTTATATCCTCACATCAAGTGGATTCCGTGTTAGGTACTATAGTAAACATTACTAATGTATATTATACTCATTCTAATCCACATGACATGAGTGAGTTTGACCAACTGACCCCGGATTTTAACATTTCTCATGTAAAGAGGTTAGAAACCTGGCATTGATTGATTATATATATATATATATATATATATATATATATATATATATATATATATATTTATAAATAAAATATATTTTCTATCTGCAAAATGTTAGTTTATTGCGTAACGTTGATACGCAAACATGTGTACACAACTTAAAGATCTTTTTCAACAATAATTGTTGTTGGACCTTCTGGCTCCGGAAAATCGTACTATGTTTACAATTTTATTTCAAATATTAATAATATGGCTTATACAATATTTAAAAAAGATCATGGCATTATGGTACTTGGCAAAATTTGTATAATACTATTCAAGACGTAAATTGAAAAATTGAACCAGAAATATCTGCGACTGAAGATGGCGGAACCACGCGACCAAGAAAATATTATATAGGTCGGGATGGGAAAACCAAGTGGTCAGGAATTTGTGGCAACCTGAATGTGCGTACTCGTCGCGAAAATATTGTAACACATTTACCAGGACCAAAGGGTCCAGCAATAAGAGCCAAAATTCCGCCAGATTGTTTTCATCTTTTCATAAATGAGGCGATGATAAATGACATTGTAAAGTATACTAATTTGAACATGGCTCAGAAAGCAATGGCCTATGATGACAAAATGCAATACATAGTAAAACCGACGACAGCTACAGAAATAAAAGCTGTTTTTGGCCTCCTTTATTTGGCAGGCGTATTTCGCTCTAATCGATTGAATTTGGAGGATCTTTGGAGTAGTGATGGCTTAGGAATAGATATTTTTCGAATAACAATGCCACTCAAACGGTTTTTATTCATTACATCATCTATTCGGTTTTACAATAAGGAGTCTAGAAATGAAAGACGTAAAATTGACAAATTAGCTCCTATTCGAGCTATATTTGAAGCATTTGTTGATAATTGCAAAGCAAATTATACCCCTGGAGAATACGTCACTGTTGACGAAAAATTAGAATCTTTTCGCGGGCGATGTACATTCAGGCAATATATGCCAAACAAACCAGCTAAATATGGACTGAAAGTCTTTGCCATTGTTGATGCGAGAATGTTTTATGTATTCAATATGGAAGTGTACCTTGGAAGACAACCAGAAGGACCTTACAATATAAGTAATAAGTCGAAAGATATTGTTTTGATTAACCGCTGTTTGCACTGTACGTAAAAACAAACGAGAAATTCCTCCCAATTTTCTTGCCACAAAGAAAAGACAGGAGAGGAGTTCAATATTTGGTTTTCAAAAAGACATAACACTTGTATCATACGTTCCTCGAAAGAGAAAAAATGTGTTGCTCTTTTTTTCCTTTCATCATGACAATACCATAGATCAGGCCACTGGAGAATTTAAAAAGCCTGAGATAATAAGTTTCTATAATTTTACCAAATCTGGAGTAGACGTAGTAAACGAGCTTAGCACTACATACAGCGTAAGTAGAAATACTAAAAGATGGTCCCTAGCATTGTTTTATTCATTACTAAACACAGCTGGTATCAACTCCATGGTTATATTTAATGCAAATAATTCCAATGAAAAACAATTAAAAAGGCGTTCCTTCCTAAAAGAACTGGGTATAGCTCTTATATCTGCCCATATTGAAGAAAGAAAAGAAAATCCTTGGTTGCCGAGAGAACTAAGAAAAATATTACTTCTGTTTCAAAAAACAGTGAAAACGAAGATGTATTTCAGCCAACAACATCTAAAAAAGAAAAGGAACAGGAAGATGTTCAATATGTCCTCGATCAAAGGACAGGAAATCACATTTAACATGCTCTTCTTGTGAACGTTGGGTATGCATGGAGCATTCATTTCAAATATGTAGGGAGTGTAAAAACACATACTCAGATTAAGTACAAATATTTCTTTATAGATGTTTGTTGTAATAATATTTGTAATACTTAAAAATATAAATAAAATTGGCTTACGTTATTTTGTTAATTAAAGATATGAAAAAATACTGTGGGCTTTTTTTCAACCCTGCCATTTAGGTTTATATTACTGATATATACATAATTAACTAACAGTTGAATGTA
Source organism: Stenolophus ochropezus (assembly GCA_035578165.1). Taxonomy (NCBI): domain Eukaryota; kingdom Metazoa; phylum Arthropoda; class Insecta; order Coleoptera; family Carabidae; genus Stenolophus; species Stenolophus ochropezus. The sequence continues at coordinate 1,419,533 of JAQOWZ010000037.1, forward strand.
TAAAAAAAATTGTTGTATATGTTGTTGTATAAGTTTCTAATTTCAACAAAATTAACAAAAAAATAAAATACATAAATTTAAAAAAATAATAATTTTATTGGGGTATCTCATACCCCACCATACCGCTAACGCTACAATTTCTCACCATACCGACGCCGGGTTGAACGGAGCAGAAGGCTCCCGCAAAAGCACAGCAAAGTGGCAGAAGGTAAGTAAATTTACAAATATTTGACTATGAATTCTTCATAATTTTTCTTTATTTAATAGGCTTGGTCTGATCTGAAAAACACAGTCAAAAGAAAGGCAAACTAGATAACCGCATCTCGTACAAGAACCGGAGAAGAACCAGCATTACAGTTGAGACTGACTGAATTTGAAGAAAAATTAGTTTCATTTTTAAGCACAGAAGCAATTTACGGACTAGAAGGCCCTGATAGAGTAGTTTTAGACTCCGAAGAAGCCGTTCCAGGAACCAGCCAACTGGATTACTCACCGAGTGAGGAATAGCTAGATGAAAATTATAAATAATTAATTTTGAATCAATGTTTTCGTTTAACAACAACCAAATTATTACAAACGCCTTCTCTTCCTTCCGAAGCCGAAAGTGAGGAGGTGGTAGAAACACCAACGACGCAGACACCGCAGACAGGTTTGTTTTAAATTAATTTGATATTTTGTATAATTGTTATATATAATTTTAATTGTTGTATAAATTTAAAAGAGATAGCGTGATAGAAGATACCGAAATGATGTGTAATTTACATTTACAGGAGTAAAGAGGAAACGGATGACAGCTGCACAGGCTGCCATTGAAGAATTTCAACACAGCGTGAGGGAGCAGAATGAAAATATAAAAAATATCAACGCAACCCTTCAACAACTATTAGAAGCAAAAAAAGAAAGTAATAAATGAATGAAGGAACTTAGTGCAATAAAAAGTAAAAAATGAATTATTTATTTATTATTTACCTATAACAAAATAACCGGTAAGAAAAGACGTAAAGAAAAGCTTGCTGACCTTTTTGAAACATCGAAATAATGTAGACTGCCAATAATTTGCCGTCAAATCCGTCTTGCAGCGTGCAAGACCTTTATGTTTCTTTCATGATCGTAATTTCCGTTTAAAGATATTAAATACCTACAACATATAGTTGCTTATTAAGTATTCTGATTAGGGTGAACTCATGGATGGGAAATTGAGTTCACAATAATGATTTTTAGACATGGAAATGATTTTGACACCTTGACAGATCAAAGACTTGAAAACTGAAGTAAAAAGTATTTTTACATGCAAATAAGACTCACCCCGATCTCGTATAAGGTGGACAATTCTCTTAATGTATTGTTGGGTATAATTTGTTCTCTCCACATTGTTATTTCACCCTGTGCAGCAATTACATTTTTACAGATCCTGTAAAACTTATATTTGTGAAGCTATTGATAGTAGTGTAGCTAGGCGGGTTCTGGGACACTCTATGACTGCGTTCATCCACATCTGCCACTCTTCAGCAGATGACGTAGTTCTTCAGCAACCCCTCAGCAGTTAGGGGTAGTTTTTCTATTGGGTGTTCTTTCCACTCCAGCTTGGGGTGCCCGTAGGGGTGTGCTCTCCACTTTAGGTAGGGGTGCCCATAGATGTGCACTCTCCACTTTAGATAGAAGTGCCCGTTTAGTGCACTCTCCACTTTAGCTAGGAGTGCCCGTTGGAGTACACTCTACACTACAGCTTAAAGTTCTTGCTGAGGTGCGCTCTCCACTACAGCTTGAGATTCCCGTGTGTGCAAACTCTCGTCTTATCAGCGTGCGTGTCTGTACCTGTTCACGATGACGTCAGCAGATAATTTTATCAGCGGTTAATTATAATGCAAGTCAAATTATAATGTTTTCAGCGGAAACCTTCGTCTCATCAGCGCGCGTTCATGATGACGTTAGCAGATAATTTTATCATTTAATGTAAAATAAATGTAATTTAAATAAAAATAAATGTCTTTTAATTCACTGCTCAGATGTCACTGGCCACGCGAACCCCAATTACGATCCCAGCCCAAACCCCGGGGAAACCTATTGAAACATTTTAATGTTTAAAATGAAAACTACAGTTACTACTGCAAACCAACAGCAACATCATCGCCTTAAAAAACTAGGTGAATATATAAAAGCTGTAAATGTACATCGGAAGAAGTTAAAAAGGTTAAAACATGATATTAATATGTACTGCACATTGAGAAATATGTGTAATTGTTTCAATAATTTAAACATGACATCATGCACTGAAAATAGTCCAAAATATGTTTAGAACTGGTTTGCAATCAACAGTGCATGCATGCAAAGTTAACGGGTAATGTTATCATTATCAACATAGCAACGGTGGTGGTGGAAATGAGAGTATAAAATGAAACATGTTCAAGTCACAGTCAAGAATAAGTAACAACACTGATTTTATTTATAACAAAAATAAAAAAATAAAAAATGGTCTCGAGTGTTTTAAAACTTAACGAACTTGCTAAAATCAAACCATTGTGCTCAATTGAAATGTTGACAGAAGGAATGAAGTACAAAATAATAAAGTTAACAAAAATGACAACAAAGTACGGTGAACGAATTCGAACTAGAAGAATGAAACATATTTCTGGGAGCTCAGTTTAACAAAATAACCGAAAAAGAGTGGGCAAATCTAAATCAAGAGGCTGAAATTGGATCCATGAATAATTTAGAATTTTCGTAATAAATATAATATTATTATGTAAAAATATCGTATGTAATGTGTATGTAATTATATCTTTCAATAAACAATAATTTAATGTAAAAATTAGTTTAATTTTAACATAACGTTCTCACATGCTTAAAAAATAAAATTATAAAATATACATATACATTTTATTCATTAAAGAAAAAAATACGAATAAAATTTATAAATACATTATATATTATTACACTTAAAACAATTTTTTATAAGCGGATATTTTCCTCCTCCTCCTGGTTGATCCCCAACCAAATTAAATGATGAGTTTTCAAAGGAACATTTGTACTTTTGAAATTCCTTATTCATTCGCCAAGTCTCAGGGAACTTATACCACTGATTTTCAACTTGATTGGCTGCAAACACCATAATAAACTCCATTGGTAATTTAGCTATTTCCTCATCACACATAAAATTTAAAATACCACTACGATCCAAAAATGTTGTGAAAGAACCTAGCATATTGAATCTGTTTCTGTACCTCTTTATCAACTTATGAACGTTTCGACAAGCACAATTATTAACATGTAAATGGCAATAATCCACCACTCTTGGTTCACACAGTTTAGATATGGCTGGACATTGAATATCATCTTAATTAATTAAATTATTGTGTACAAATGTTTGCAACCAATGTTTTTTTTCTAAACCTTTTACATATATAACAGCAGTGGAATGAAATAAATTGAGAATTGTTAGAATAATATCTGAGTACGGAACATCCCTACTACACCACTCTAAATCATAAAAATAAAAATATTTAGTTAACCAAGCTACATTACGTTTGGTTTTATTGCTTAAATTAACCCATGAGTAAGGTGGTTTAAAAATTTTCGATACACATATGTCACTTCCAATATTAATTACTGCAATTTCTGTACATATAAATTCATTATTTTCAAGTATTTTGAAACCCTGCAAATCAGCGATAACGGAAGACATTTTTTTTGTAAAGCTACGTATGAATACTAGAATTAAAATGAATAAAAATGCTTATTCCACAGCGCTTTTATGTACCCAGCTGTTATGTGAACTACTAAATCCAAACCATTTTACATAAATCATATCACTTTTTCGTTTCAATACTTTTTCCACTAAATAAACATCCGAATGCTTTACTTTCTGTAATTCGTCTGTGTAGAATAGTCTTTGAAGAGATTGATTTTGATAATCCTTAAGCTGATACGTTGTAGGATTAGTAAATTTTACACTTGCAACTACAAATATTTCATTACTCTAGTTTGGTGTATAACCTTTCTCAAAGTCACCACAATGTTTGCTATTCGCACATGGTCTCCAACCTTAAACTTTATATTTTTTAAATTAACAACTTTGATGTGATTATAAGATGAGTACAGAAGCTGTTTTTCATTTCTTTTGGTAACATCAGTTGGTTTCATTTTAATTGTTTAATGTTTTGTATTATTGTACTTTACAATATTTTGCAAAATATTCAACCACTTATAGGAACCTTCCACATTAATGATTTAAGTGTACGGTTGACACGTTCAACTATGCTCGCCTTTTTTGTGCTAATTGTAGAATAATGATTGATACCATATTTTTTCATTAATTCCTGGAAATTGTTATTATAAAATTCTTTGCCCATACCGGTATGCATGCTTTTTGGTATGCGACTGCTACGATTAAAAATGTTTTGTATTGCTTTTGAAACATCACCTGCCGTTTTATTTTTTACTGGTTCAACCCATACATACTTGGAACAAATAACAATTAACACAAGTATATAACGATAACCTTTATTTAGTTTTGCATACGGTATCATTTCCACAAGATCTACTTGAAATGTCTCATCCAAACCTTCGACGATAACATGTCTACGATTAATATTAATTCTTGCAGGCTTATATTGCTCGTTAATAATATCACATTTAACCTTAGACATATCTACTTGTTATTATAGCGATTCTGCTTGTGAACTTGCACTAGGTTTCTCCACCTGACTCACTACAGCTGATTCTACAGCAGACTGTGACTTCTTTTTAGATGGTTGCTCCAGCTTTAAATGCATATACAACGCATCAGTATCATGTGATAATTTTTTTTATAACTTGAGTTGTTGCATTCATTATTTTATATACAGAATTTTTATTTTCATCAATCTTTTTAATCATGTTATTTAATGCTTCTTCCATATACTTTTTGTTTACAGTGTAACGGATGTGAGTTCAATTAGCAAAAATTGTTAGCGTAGGTGGTTGATTGAACTCGCTATCCGCTACAGAGTGCTGACACGTGGCTGGGTGGCTTCCGCCGTTCGATGATATTCGATAAGTTGGCAAAAACGGTGGAATACTCCCAAGCGATATGTCAGCAGTTTGATTCGACTTGGTGGAAGATCAAAAATTTGCGATCATTCTCACATCGGGTGTCGCAAATCACGGTCGTGGTTAGGATAATTAGTAGTAATTTAATTTCAGTAGATTTGTTCATTTAGCTTACTTTAAAATTTATTGTTAGTATTTAAGTTATTGCAAATCGGACTTTATAATTTTTAATTTTTAATAAAAATTATTAAACGTCGAAGCTTAAAGAGTAGTGTCTTTTGAAGTGCTCATTTTCACCTTCCACCCGCAACTACCCAGAGTACAGCATCAACGAAGGACAGCAGTGAACAGGTAAGTATAAACTTACATTCTTTGAACCGTCCTGCATAATTCAGTACGTCAACGAGGGCTTGTACTTCACTGCACAACCCGTCTGTTACAACAGCATCAGTATCATCAACAGGAACACTTATATTTACAATTCGTTTATCATCTAAATTAAATGTATCGTCATCGTCATAGTCATAATGAGCTCTACTTGGTGGAATGATGTCCAACTTGTTGACAGGCATCTTGATACTGATGTTAATTTATAATATTTGCCTCTTTTAACTCTTCTAGTATTGATACCATCTCATTTTGTGGTTATTGTCACCGGCTGCTTGTGACGCTAGCAACAACTTTAACCTTTCAACAAGCTCATTAGGATTATCCCAGTTGTGGTGTGAGTATAATATGGTGTGCTCGCTAGCGTGTTCATTTTCGTCCGTCTTGCGCATGACGTCAACAACGAGGCAAATTCCGGTGACTGCCTTATATTCACTGTGGTTGACAGTTATTGCAACATACAAAACTAATATATTTGAGACATATAATTTGTTTTATAACAAATTTATTAAGTATATATAATGCCACATTGTGCTCTTTTTGGTTGTATTAACCAAAATAAGAAAAAAAAAGCAAACAACATAAAATTTTACACATTTCCTAAAAATGAAGATCTAGCATTGCAATGGATTCACGCTTATGGCAGACAAGATGAAGTTAATCGTGAAAACTGTAAATTTATAACATTTTAGATCAAAAACTTTTATAACACATAAATTATTTCAGCTGTTATTTGTTCCAAACATTTTGATAGTACCTGTTTCTTAAGAAATTTAAAGTACGAGTTACTAAATATAACACCACCAAAAAGATTTAGAAATTTAAAGTCAGATGCCACTCCAACTTTATTCCTTCCTAAAAAAAGTAGCAATATTGAATTAACAAGTTCTCGATCCCAAAGAATTCAAGCCAAAAATGATTATGAAAGTAGGCAGGCTATTATTAAAGAAATTTTGACAGATTCAAGTATCAACGTATATCCCGAGCAGATGGAATGTCAAGCAGTGGCGGAACAAGTTAAAGATTCTTCTATCACTATGTTAGTCATCTTATATTATTTTGTATTTGCACTATTTAATAATAATAAATTATACTTTCTGTAGAGAAGAATTAATGAAAGAAATAGAACTCATGAAAATAAAAATGCAGTCATTAGAAAAAGAAGTAGAATTTTTAAAATCGAAAAATAAAGAACTGACAAAAGATAAATTAGCGTGTGATACTAAGTTATCAAAATTAAATAATGTATTAGGAAATATTTTTACCTCAGGTCAGATTAAACGTTTAACACATTCTAATAAAAAAATTTCATCTTGGAGTCCAGATGACATTGCATCGGCAATTTCACTAAGGAGTGTAAGCCCTAAAGCCTACAGGTATTTGAAAAAAAATGGATATCCTTTGCCGGCATTAAGTGCATTAAGAAGGTGAACTATGAATCTCAAATTAAATCCTGGCATATTAACAGACGTCATTAAACTTATGAAACAGAAATCTTCAACTCTAAGTGATAATGAACGCTTATGTTAATTGTCATTTGATGAAATATATATATATATATATATATATATATATATATATATATATATATATATCGAATAAGTTATGTATCGATCAAAAAGAACAACGAGTTCTTGGAACACACAAAGAATGCCAGGTCGTAATGGTAAGAGGTTTGTGTTCCCAATGGAAGCAACCAATTTTTTACAACTTTGATACACCCATGACTAAAGATATTTTAATTGATACGAGTATTATAACTAAATTACACCAAGCTGGTTATACTGTCGTTTCTATCACAAGTGACATGGGCACCAAAAATGTATCTCTTTGGTCACAGTTGAATGTTTCTTATAAAGAAAAATCTTATTTTGCCCATCCTGTTATTTCAAGCTCGAAAATATTTGTGTTTGCAGACGTACCACATTTATTAAAACTCTTGAGAAATCATTTTAATGACCAAGGATTTTACATAGATGGAAAATTCATCAACAAAAATTGTATACAAAAAATTATTCGGTGTTCAAATAATGATCTGAAAATTGCTCATAAAATTAATTAATATCATTTGAACCTTAAAGGAACTGAACGTCAAAAAGTACGTCCGGCAGCGCAATTATTATCGAATACTGTTGCAAAAGCAGTGGAATGGTGTGGTTTGCAAGGTTTCCTTAAAAATATAAACTAGGAAGAAACAAGTTCGTTTTTTAAACTTATAAATGACTGGTTCGATATTTTTAACGTTCAAATGAAATACGGTGCCCATCCAGGAGCTAATGCCTTTGGTGTCGATTTGGAAAAACAATTATTGATTCTCAAAAAAACGACTGACAATGACTGTTGGAAAACATAAGACTCTGTAACCTTTTCAGAAAGGAATTTTACTTACCAACAAGTTATTGACGGAACTTTATCAATATTTAAAAAGTCAGTATAATTTCGAATATATTCTTACATATAGACTTAACCAGGATAGTCTGGAAAACTTTTTTTCGTATATTCGCGGCATGGGGGCAGCGAATGATCATCCAACGACCCTTGATATCAAATATAGATTGAGATGGTACATTCTTGGAAAACATTCACGTGCAATTTTTACTTTAAACAAAAATACCGAGAGTAGTTCCGAAGCTTGTTTACTTAATCCATTACAAAAAAAACATGTTTTTCAGGACATCGCTGAAAGTGAAATTTGCATCTCACAAGAATTTTTTAGCAATGTCATTCTGGATAGCGAATTAAAAAAACATATGAATTCATCAACTGACGTTGAAAATGTAGATTTTTCTAACTATACATTTTTGAATCAAGATTATAATTTGGATAAATCTAATAATTTGCTAGAAACCGATAATTCGGCAGAAAATCATGAAAAACCCTTGAACTTTCTAGGGGGCAACAAAATGGCTGATATTATTTCTAATGAGGGGCTTAAATTTATTTCTGGATTTGTAGCTTATAGATTTAAAGATAAATATCCAAATTTAAACTTAGGAACCAAAACAAAATATATTCAAACAAGTACAGCTCCAGACTGGATACAATTTTTATCAAGAGGTGACCTTATACATCCATGATTTAATGGAAATGGCTCGTTTGGTTGAAGGAGAATTTCATAAATTTCATAAAAACATCTTTTCTTATGAGCCTAAAATTTTTAATAAATTATTAGAGAAAATTAGAATAGTCTCTGGTGAAGTATCAAACAAATTTCCTGAAGAAATTTTATTATGTATGATCGAAAATTGTAAACGAAAAGTACAAAAAAAATGTCAAAATTTACAAATAAAAAATAAAAATTGTTCATATTTATAACATTTAAATTTTGTATTTTTTTAAATTAGTACGTATATATTTTATTATCTCTTGTTCAACTTCCGGGGGATGTAAAATTAATTTATTCAATATAGAATATGCAATGAACCTAAATAAATGTATATTTTTTTTAGAAAACTTCTCGCAAATAAAAATTACCAAAAATATTAACTAGCGTTTAGTAATGAATGATCATAAAATTAAATAAATGAACAATACAATAAATTTAAATCATTGAATATCTTTACTTATAAACAGTCAAGTAAAATTTCTCAGTTAAATTTTTTCTTTATAAATTTGAATACTATTTTATTCAATTCGATAATATTTAACGAATACGACCGCCATTTAACCGGTCTTGCTAGAAATGTATTAATAATTAAAAAAAAATGACTGTATTTCATTATTCTACTCATTGGTAATAGCATGAGTGCCTCGTTGCTGACGTCATAGCCAGCCGCCTGCCTGCGCGTAAGCACACCATATTATTCTCACACCACGATCCCAGTGCACATAATTTATAGGATTTTGATTCTATGTCAAGTGCAAACCTCTAGCCCCTTTTTGCAGCAAATTAGGCTTAATAATATTTCTATACTTTTTAGAACGATTTCCTAAAATTTGACTATATTGTATTACCACGTCTATGAGCGTTTGTTCTCATTAATATATCACGATAATTTTCCTAGTCTTTTTTATTATACCCAATAGGATTCTTTTTAAAAATTAACTCATATAGCCCAAGAGTTTCAATATACCTTATTTTTGGTGCACCGTCAACGTTATAGTATTTTACATTACAAGCCAGGTAAAGTAGATTTTACTGCTGATAGGAGGATATGACGGGCGAGCCCAAAAGGCGAGCCTGTCACCTCCTTGAGGCAGTAAAATCGTTACCTGGCGTGTATTGTACAATATTTTATTTGTTACTCACTTATAAATCAAATTTAAAATTATTATTATAACCAAAATATGTCTACTGCAATTGTCAAAATAGACTTAAATGATTTCCCAGCAGCCTTTGGAGAGTATTACTAAAGCAACGCGCATCGTTTGTTTAGTTGTTTATTATTTAATTAAATAAACTTTCGATAAAAATGTCCGAAATAATACCAGAATTTATTATTGATGAAGCCAAAAGCGTGGCTTCAAGTTTATTACCACAAAAATCATCTACAAGGTATGAAAAAGAATATACCGATTTTAAACAGTGGCAAAAAAAGAATCAAATAATCGGTGTAACTGAGGACGTGCTACTGGCCTATATCCACCAAATGTCCAAGAAATTTAGCCCTAATTCCTTATGGTCAAAATGGTCAATGTTAAAAAGCTGCCTGGAAATAAAAGAAAATATTGAAGTTCGCAGGTTTGATATTCTATTATAGAATTTACCGAAGGAAATGAAATTTCATTGATCATTATTTATAGATTTCACAAGATAATTGCTTTTCTGAAAAGAAAACATGAACGATATGTTCCAAAAAAAGCTAAAATTTTAACAAGAGAACAAATTGAAACCTTTCTTTTGGAAGCTCCAGACGATCAATGGTTGCTTTTAAAAATAATTACAATTTTTGGCATTTTTGGTGCATGTCGGTGTGACGAACTTCTATCATTAACTTTAAATGATGTGGAGGACACTGGAAAATATATTGTCGTCAGTTTAAGAGACACAAAAAATTTGACATCTAGGAGATTTACCATAACAGATGAGGACTGCAGTTTTCAACCTTGCGTTTTGTACCGCAAGTATGCAGCTCTTCGTCCTTCTGGTGACAAGAACCTACGGTTATTTTTAACATACCGTAATGGTAAATGTATCTCTCTCAATGCTGGTCAACATACTATTGGCGGTGCACCGAAGAAAATTGCAAAATTTTTAGGATTAAAAGATCCAGAATTATTTACCGGCCATTCGTTTCGCCGGTCTGCAGCAACAATGGTTGTGGATGCCGGGGGAGATATTTTAACCTTAAAACGTGCTGGCGGATGGAAATCAAATTCGGTGGCGGAAGGATATATTGATGATTCCATCCACCAAAAACTTAAAGTTTCTAAAAATATGTTTCCAACTGCCCCTGAATCAACAAACTCTGCACCGTTACAGAATTCTGTGGCACCGCCTACAATTACTTCTTCGGCCGAATCTGCAGTTCGGGGCTCAGTCGTAAGCGACTGCACTTCGACTGCAAAGTTTAATATAAGTGGCAATCAAAATTGTACATTTATTTTTAATATGTATGACAACAACAAAACAGAATTTTCTAATACTACTAATAACTAACCTAAAAAAAGTTAGTAGCTTAACTGATTTTAATTTAAATAAATTGTTTAAATTGATAAACTTTTGGATTTATTATTAAATAATACACAATAACAGACTATAATAAAAAAATATAAGAAATTAATCAACAAACAATAAAACCTATAAGACACAATAATAAATGATTTTTAGATATTACTACTTTACCAACTGAGTAATAGATGTCGCTAGTAATCAATACCAAAATATTTTTTAACCAAAATTATATTTTAAAATATTATAAACAAATAAAAATTAGAATTATACATCATAATTATCAATTTGACACTTATTTTTAATATTTATTACAGTAACAAAACAAAATTTTCACATGTCAAAGTTAGTAACTTTTTAACAAGTTAATAGTGACTTATAACAAGTTAATAGTGATTTTTTTACAAGTTAGTAGCTAGTAAAGATTAATTTTCAAAAGTAGTAGGCGGAGTTAATAAGTGAAGTTTACAAGTGAGTAACAAATAAAGAATTATATCATTACCATCAAAATCAATATATGTATTTTCAATTGTAAACTTTTCAGTAGTGGGATCATGTTTAATATCAGTATTGTGATCATAATTTGAATAATCAGAGTACATATGTCCAATGTACTCTCGAGGTAGTGGAGCTTATTGTTGGAGGTATTCATCAAATATTTCTCTAGATAAATCAGCTGTAATATTTTGTACATCCTCATTATAAACAATAGTTTCAACTTTTTCTTCTCCTTTTTTTTCTCCTCTTCAGGCAAATGTTCTGAAACAATTTCTGTGTTAACAAATGATGGTAAGTCCCCCACTCATTCTCTGAGTTTATGATCAGACTTTTCTAATTCTTTTATGCGCTCCAAATTAGCTTTTTCAATTATCGGTTCACTTTTAACAATATGCTCCTGCCTAATATTATAAATTTTACCCGACATCTCTTTCAACTTTTTCGTGATGGGTTGATATGATTTTTCAAGTTCAATTTTCTTTTCCACAGCTCCTTCCTTTAAGGAATCCAATTTTCGCTCAACTGCTTTACGAGCTCTTATTAACCTCTTTTTAAGATCCTGATTCATAACAAACGACCAAAACGGGTTAAAAATGGATCAAAAACGGGTCAGAATCCGCTAAAAACAAATTAAAAACTGGTGGGGAACGGTATGAAACGGATAAAAACGGGTTTGAAACCCAACAACTCATACCGCTACAGATGTTACCTGTAGAGTCGTTACCTTGGAAATGATGTGTATGTGTAATTTGTTTAGCTATTTATTGAAAATTATAAAATGTTGAAAACCTTTCCTGTACCGACCATTATTTTGTTCACACTCTTTATTGATGACAAGGAATCCATAATTATCAAACCAACAAAATGAACAAATGTTTCTGAATTGACTGTATGACATATCCGTTCCCACATGATCTGTGTAGACATGTTTAAGATTCATATCATCTTGTTTAAAAAGAATTATGAGGTTTGCGTTGTCACGAATTAAATGTTTTGGAATGCGTGAATACATTCGGCGTAGATAGAAACAGTCAACTAATTTATGACGCCCCATACAAAAATAGTCTGGCATAACATTTTGTTTATTACAACTAACATCATCAAACAGAAATACAGTGTTTTCTTTAACACTGTTAGGTAAAATAACGTTATCACTGCTATCATACGCACTAAAAGTAATTCCTGGTATTGGTTCCAATAATTATTCTAAATACTGATATTTAGGTTGACTTAGAGATTTTGAATAAATATTTACATGCTCAAAACTTAAACCATTGGCATGTTCTATTAAAGCAATTATGAGGTTAGTTTTACCACACCTAGATGGATCTGTTACATACATCTTATGAATGACGGAAGCAATTTACTGTGTCGAACGGGTTGTATAAATTCTAGATCACAGTTCTCAACATTTAAAGTTAAAGGTTGTTCTATAACTTGCATGATGGTTCAATCAATCAATACGCTTAGAGAAGCGGCTTTTACGGGGTGACCAAGGTGTTAATAAACTGGATGACGCCTGCAAACAGCATGATGTAGCATATTTTCAGAGCAAATGTCTCAAGGACCGATACGAAGCAGCGCAACGATTAAAATCTTCAAATGCATCCTTGGGCGAAAAAATTTCAACCATGTGTTCTCAACTTTTTATTTACTTTCTGTATAAACAAATAATATCAACTAAGCAATGGATTTTGCCTATGAAACCATATATATTTTACTACATGACTGTAAGTATATTTTTTACAAAAAATTTTTGATCAAAAGCATGTGCACTTAACCTATATTTAGAATTTAAATACATAATAAATTTTAGAAACTAGTTTGAATATTTTTTAAAAAACATTACAAAATATATAGATAATAATTAAATTAACAATAGCTACATATAAAAACACTATAAAAATACCCCCCTTTTTATAATATGACAAATATTTATATTACATTTTTTATATATATTGTATTATATTTTTAGCGTCCGCCTGATGATGTAGCCCTTGTAGCTACGAAATCGATAGCGACTTAAATAAAATTTATAAAACATTCTGCAATTCTTTTCTTTCCAAACTTCATTCAACATGCAGAAAAAACTGGAGTCCTTCTGCCAATTTATTTGAAAAAATTGCATCTCTTGGTGTAATATCGGCTATGAGTGCAAAAGTTAAATTGGGAATGGGTTGCAATGTAAAAACAGTAGGAGAGGCGCTACCTTTCAAAGATATAAAACATGCTCGACTAGCGCTGCGGACAACTAAAGCTAAAGACTTAAAAAATACAACCAGAATAGCATATCAAAAATACAAAAGGAGGGTTCTGGGATGTATCTAAAATCATCATGCAAGTCAAAAAACCGATAAGTTTAAAGTTACCAAAACGTGCGCTAACGAACATTGATATACTCAAGTATGCACAACACCTACCTCATTTCAGAGGAGTTTTCATATAGTTTGGGTAACTTGAGGTAATTAATTATTTTAAAAGTGATAAAAAAAGTAATAAAATTTCATACAATCATGATGTTTTTTAATCTTACAACGAAATTAACTGTGGTTATTTGTATTTAAAATTTTTGTATAAAAATAAATAAATAATCAAAGTAAGTTCAGTTTACATTAAGTAGACATGTCATACACATTCACTCTATCAGGGCGCAGCTCTTTACTCACAGCCGACATAAATCCGCCCATCGATTTAGATCATGGTGAACATGTAATTGGATTTACAAATTTTGAATCGTGCAACGCCATAGAATATAGACAAAGGTGTAAATAATTGCTTTTATTTTAACAATAACAAAATAGAGTTCGATACTGGATCTTATCAGATAAAGGATATTAAAGCTTATTTAATCAAATCAATTCAAAACCTTTCACCCAGTCAAAATGCTGTGCCAGGTGGTGTAACAGCAAATAAAATAATGATTAAAGCAAACCGTAACACACTAAAAGTGGAAATAATGGCTATCAAAGAAATTGATTTTACAAAAAATGATACCTTCCGAGATTTATTAGGATTTAAACCACTTAAACTAGCAGCAAATGATCTTCACATTGGTGATTTTCCAATAGACATTCTAAAGGTAAACTCTATCAGTGGTATTCTACTGTCACTGTTAAATTTAGAGATCGTCTCTAAGTGAATTTAGAGGTGGTCTCTAAGAAAAACGTATTCTACAGTCAAATTTTACCGCTGTTAGCGCTAACATTGCTCTGTAGCCATAGATGTAGCTAGGGGTACCTTTAAGAGTTTAGCAGAGCTCTGTTAAGTTTTCCAATATGGCGGACGAACATCGTGAGTTACAAGAAAATCGGGATTTGAGGGATGTTTTGATATGAATAAAAAACAAATTAGAGTTGTACGGGAAAGAATAAACCCATTTGAATGCTACAATGATGAAGAATTCAGAAGAAGATATCGACTGAGGAAAGAAACTGAATTTCGTCACTGATTTGATTGGATTAGAAATAGAACCAATTTCGCAGCAAGAAAAAATATTATCACGGAATTGCAAGTGCTGTTAACATTACGGTACTTTGCGAAAGACTGCTATCAAGTAGAATCAGGTAGGGAAATAAAAATAATTATTAATATATTACCTAACCTCAAAATATCACTTCGGTTTTTGTAGTGCTCGTGTTATAATGTTAATGGTTTATTTAATTTAAGGAGATTTACATGGTGTCAATCAAGCCACTGTAACAAGAATCGTAGCAAGAGTGTTGTGGACATTGGCATCAAGAGTGAAAGATTTTGTAAAGTTTCCAGATCGTCTGGACGAGCTAAAGACGGAATTTTATAACATTGGTGGTTTTCCCATGGTAGTCGGTTGTGTTGATTGTACACATGTGCGTATAAAAAATCCGGATAAGGAACACCCCGTGCAATATTGTAATCGGAAAGGATTTCACTCATTAAATGTGCAAGTGGTTTGCGACGCGAAATGTCGAATCATTGATTCAGTGGCGAGATGGCGAGGAAGTGTACACGATGCACGTATATGGGAACATTGTACGCTGAAGTATCTTTGGATTTTGGGCCGCCACCGTTCCTGAGGAGTATTTTTTAAAGTTACAAATAACCGTTTTGGCTGGAACTTTTAATCTTAAAGTTCTTTTATCGCTGGTACTGTTCTTATGCAGCCCGTGGCATGTAGTTTCTTTTGCAACTCTAGCCACAATATTTTTTTTAAATGAACGCAGGGAGTGTTTCCCTTATTTTCTAATATTGAAGAATTTTTTTTAACAAACTCTACAATTAATAATTTCTCCAAGCCTGAATTTTTTTTTCGTTATGCTACGTTTTTCTTTATTCATTGTATTTCCAAATGTTAAGTTAAGAATAAATAAATCATTTAATATAAGTTCATGTAATATTATATTTACATTTTTTTATTTTTATTTAATACCTGTAATGGGTTAATTCTGTACTCTATTACATAATAATAAATTATATATTATAACCGATTTCTTCTTTGTAGTCAAACAAAGTTATTTTATAAAATGCAATAGTTTAGTTCGTTATTATTACGATTATTAATATGGTTAAATTTCAATTTGACAGGTAATACAGTGTTGCCACATATTATTTTGCTTAGAGAGCATCTTTTGCTAGCAGCGCTCTGTTACTGACAGTAGAATAACATCACCTATAAAAACTAACAGTCACCTCTAGCTAGAGATCGTCTCTAAGCAACTTTAGCAGTGACTGTAGAATACCACTGTATATGTGTTAACTGTAACATAGCTACAAGCTCATATAATAACGGTGCTCCTATACATATTGTTCATCAATTCTTTTCCAATACTGAACCTGGTAAAAAAATAATAGAAAGTCCTCAACACTGAATCTATGTGCCTATAAATACTTACAGAATAAGTTCAATTTCTTTACAAATACAGGATCAAAACAGTGATTTAGTTAATTTCAGAGAAGAAGTCATCACGTTAAGATTCCACCTGGAAAAACTTGTACACAATGGTAATTAAATACAACCAACCTCAATCGAAGATTACTTATACAACACATAAACACAAATCTTCTAGTCCACCTGGGGCAGTTATAGTATTTTACATTACAAGCCAGGTAAAGTAGATTTTACTGCTGATAGGAGGATATGACGGGCGAGCCCAAAAGGCGAGCCTGTCACCTCCTTGAGGCAGTAAAATCGTTACCTGGCGTGTATTGTACAATATTTTATTTGTTACTCACTTATAAATCAAATTTAAAATTATTATTATAACCAAAATATGTCTACTGCAATTGTCAAAATAGACTTAAATGATTTCCCAGCAGCCTTTGGAGAGTATTACTAAAGCAACGCGCATCGTTTGTTTAGTTGTTTATTATTTAATTAAATAAACTTTCGATAAAAATGTCCGAAATAATACCAGAATTTATTATTGATGAAGCCAAAAGCGTGGCTTCAAGTTTATTACCACAAAAATCATCTACAAGGTATGAAAAAGAATATACCGATTTTAAACAGTGGCAAAAAAAGAATCAAATAATCGGTGTAACTGAGGACGTGCTACTGGCCTATATCCACCAAATGTCCAAGAAATTTAGCCCTAATTCCTTATGGTCAAAATGGTCAATGTTAAAAAGCTGCCTGGAAATAAAAGAAAATATTGAAGTTCGCAGGTTTGATATTCTATTATAGAATTTACCGAAGGAAATGAAATTTCATTGATCATTATTTATAGATTTCACAAGATAATTGCTTTTCTGAAAAGAAAACATGAACGATATGTTCCAAAAAAAGCTAAAATTTTAACAAGAGAACAAATTGAAACCTTTCTTTTGGAAGCTCCAGACGATCAATGGTTGCTTTTAAAAATAATTACAATTTTTGGCATTTTTGGTGCATGTCGGTGTGACGAACTTCTATCATTAACTTTAAATGATGTGGAGGACACTGGAAAATATATTGTCGTCAGTTTAAGAGACACAAAAAATTTGACATCTAGGAGATTTACCATAACAGATGAGGACTGCAGTTTTCAACCTTGCGTTTTGTACCGCAAGTATGCAGCTCTTCGTCCTTCTGGTGACAAGAACCTACGGTTATTTTTAACATACCGTAATGGTAAATGTATCTCTCTCAATGCTGGTCAACATACTATTGGCGGTGCACCGAAGAAAATTGCAAAATTTTTAGGATTAAAAGATCCAGAATTATTTACCGGCCATTCGTTTCGCCGGTCTGCAGCAACAATGGTTGTGGATGCCGGGGGAGATATTTTAACCTTAAAACGTGCTGGCGGATGGAAATCAAATTCGGTGGCGGAAGGATATATTGATGATTCCATCCACCAAAAACTTAAAGTTTCTAAAAATATGTTTCCAACTGCCCCTGAATCAACAAACTCTGCACCGTTACAGAATTCTGTGGCACCGCCTACAATTACTTCTTCGGCCGAATCTGCAGTTCGGGGCTCAGTCGTAAGCGACTGCACTTCGACTGCAAAGTTTAATATAAGTGGCAATCAAAATTGTACATTTATTTTTAATATGTATGACAACAACAAAACAGAATTTTCTAATACTACTAATAACTAACCTAAAAAAAGTTAGTAGCTTAACTGATTTTAATTTAAATAAATTGTTTAAATTGATAAACTTTAGGATTTATTATTAAATAATACACAATAACAGACTATAATAAAAAAATATAAGAAATTAATCAACAAACAATAAAACCTATAAGACACAATAATAAATGATTTTTAGATATTACTACTTTACCAACTGAGTAATAGATGTCGCTAGTAATCAATACCAAAATATTTTTTAACCAAAATTATATTTTAAAATATTATAAACAAATAAAAATTAGAATTATACATCATAATTATCAATTTGACACTTATTTTTAATATTTATTACAGTAACAAAACAAAATTTTCACATGTCAAAGTTAGTAACTTTTTAACAAGTTAATAGTGACTTATAACAAGTTAATAGTGATTTTTTTACAAGTTAGTAGCTAGTAAAGATTAATTTTCAAAAGTAGTAGGCGGAGTTAATAAGTGAAGTTTACAAGTGAGTAACAAATAAAAGTGTTAACACATACCAACCGCAAGTTTCTCGAATCTATTGGTTATAAAGTTAAAATATAAAAATTTCGCAAAATAATAAAAAGAAAAATAAGAAAACTACCATTGTAATATGGATTAGGATTACATTTGAATCTATAGTAAAGTGTAGTAACCTCAATGACACATATGCTTACCTATTATTTCATTTTTCTTGTAAACATTTAACAAAAAAAATTCCAATTTTTTCAATACATTAATATTTTTAAAAACATTTAAAAAAAAAATTAAGAAAATTCTTTTACAAACTTGACCAGACTTACAATATAATTTCTAAAAACATTTTTTTACCACAATTTTTTACTTATATATATCATCAAATATGTCATATTTTTATATTTTTACATGATATAAAAACCTGTATTATGCCCGGTTTCACCATCGATGAATAAATATTTTATTCGTCAGTTAAACTACTCATTGAATAAAACTCCCTTATTTTGTTTCACCAACGTCAGTTAGTGTTTATTCGACGAATAAATCGTTGGTTAAGTTAACTGACGATTTTTGGCCAGTTAAATATTTATTCGACGAATAGTGTAACGTTTGAAATATTTATAATTTTTATTATAATATTTCTTAAAATTGTTATAGAAAATATTAAGTTATATATTTATATTTGCAAAAAAGAATGTATAAAAGGAATAATAATTGAAGGTTAGGTACTGTGAAAATTTATATATTTTTAGGTTACTTTTTTTTTATAATAAATTTGTCAATATCAGAATGTTATGTTATCGTTATCTTCACCGTCGTTGACATTTTCCAAAGAAGAAATTGTTTAACGAGTACAACAGCAAAGAACGATGAGAAGTATGAACGATCCATTTTCGATCATTTCCAAATATTCTACTATATTTAATACATTTTATTTTTCTTCTTCAACATAACTGTTTCTTTCTCTTTTTTATTTTATTTTCATTTCGTTTGTATCTATAATTTGATTTACATATATAACACAGAGTGAATACTAAAAACCTTGAGATTGCGAATTAAGTTGGGAAGACAGTTTTTTGCTATTATCATCTGTTCCGCTAAAATGATGGGGTGTATGTTGTACCATTGATTAGATGATTTAATTTTGCATCTATTGATATCAAGTATTATGAAATAAGATCTTTTTAAATAGAAATATTGGATAAAAAAATTAGTTCTGACAGCTGTTTATGTAATAATAAAATTTCAAACTAAGTGTTTCATAGCAGAGTGGATGCTATGACTCCATAAACATAACTCATTGCATAGCAGGGATTCGATACCTCAACAGTTCCATTTTTCGATTATTTAAAATGTAAATTAAGTTCTACTAATTTTGACCCTTATAACATTGTATCAAAATATTTTATTTGATTACAATAAATGGATCGCATTTTATGTTAATTTCACCCCGTGTATCAACATCACTTATAGTAATCAAAATTTTGTGGCGTAATCAAATATTTTCTTTGATTAAAACAAATTCGGTGATATTTTTAATAGAATATATCAACTCTTTGAATTGTAACAATTTTTTAAGTAAGAATAACACTCAAATTAATTCATTAGTGATGAAGTTAATATGATCTACGTTTATAAAAACAGAACAGTAATTTTTTTTAATCATTTCGAATTTGATAACGAAATGGACAATTGGAATAAGTTCCAGTAAAAATGTTAAAATATTTTACAAATTTAAATTTTTGATGACAGTTGTATAGTTGTTATTTGCAGTCATCGCCTAGTCGATGTTGTACACTCAATGCAGAAATATTATGGAAAAGTATTATTCTACGAATAACTAACTATCCAACCATTTTGGTTATTCGACGAATAAATCGTTGGTTAAGTTAACTGACGTGAAACGAAACTTTGACTATTCGATGAATAAAATTTAATCGTCAGATAACTATCTGAAGACTTAACCTACAATGGTGAAACCGGGCATTAGTAAAATTAATGTATTTTCAGCATCGCGCCTGAAGATGGTCACAGACCGAAATCGATCTCCGATATGAATATTTATAAAATTATACTATTTCATTAAATAGTGTTTTTTCATTTCTGCATTACCCACACTCCACAATACCATATTATCAACTATGCAGAATCCACTGGAAATTTTCATCAATAACATGTAATATCTTCATTTTGTGTGTTAAAGAAAATGGATGCTAATACACTAATTGTTACTGAAAAAGCTCTAGGAGATAATTCTATAGTTAATGCTGAAAAGCATATATACATCAACCCTAATCAACAACCACCTTTAATAACAACGATGAAATTCGGATTCCAATTCAACAACAGGACTCCTACACATTGACTCGAAACCGTTTATTATATATTGAGAGATGAGGGGCGATTAACTAAAGACGATGGAACGCCAGATCCAACTATTTTCCTCATAAATAATGCTATTTTACATTTATTTTAAGAAATTCGTTATGAACTTAATGGTATTGTTGTGGACAGGGTGCGAAACCCTGGTATTACAACCACTTTACAATCATATGTTTCTTATAATAAAAATGAAAGTACACCACTAATGATTGCTGGGTGGTATGTAGGTCAAACGAAATCTGCCATTCTAAATACAGCAGGGTACTTTAATGTTTGCATACCACTTAGAATGGTACTCGGATTTGCTGAAGATTTTTAAAAAATTATAATAAATTTGCGTCAAGAACACAAATGTAAATGCTATACTAAGCGCAGTTGATGGTAGTAAATTAAAATTTGAATTAACAAAAATACAATGGAAACTACCTCATATTTCAGTAGCTAATGTAGAGCGTTTAACGTTATTAAATTTAATTCAGAAAAATGCTGAACTAGACATTTCATTTACAAGTTGGGAATTAATGCAATATCCACAACGTCATACGTGGATTGTAAAAGCTACATCACAATTGGAAAAACCTCGCTTCATAATTGTTGGATTTCAAACTAATAGAAAAAATAATTATGGGTTAAGTTGTAGCGAATTTGATCACTGTGACTTAACAAATATAAAATTGTACCTCAATTCTGAAATTTATCCGTATGATAATTTAAATTTAAACTTTAATAAAAATTGTTATGATATGTATGCACATTTTCAATCATCCTACTATGGTCGAGCAAATGAAGCAGTACTTACCCCAACAGAATTTTTAAGTAAGGCTCCAATTATTGTTATTGATTGCACACACCAAAATGAAATTTTAAAAACTGGTGCTGTAGACATTCTCTTGGAGTTTGAAACATTTACCAACGTACCGAATAAAACTACGGCATATTGTCTCATATTACACGATAAAGTAGTAAAGTATTCACCAGCAACAAGTATTGTATGTGTATTGTAATTATTACTTTTAACTATGTGAGCTGTAGTAATAAGTTTAGCATAGCTATTTGTAAGTCAACAGTACAATAAAATTTTTAAATAAGACTACAATTGTTGTTATTGATTCCACACATCAAAATGGGATTTAAAATTGTCTCATATTAAACGATAAAGTAGTAAAGTATTCACCTCCAACAAGTATTGTACATGTCTTGTAATTATTACATTTCACTATGTAAGCTGTAATAATAAGTTTAGCATAATTATTCGTAAGTCAACTATAACAAATTGTTTAATATTACTCAATAAAATTGTTAAGTACAATCCATTAACAAATACGGTAAAGCTTACAAAATTATATATAAATAAAAGATAAGAATATGTATTATACGTATATTGTAATTGCTACAATTAAAATTACAAAATTACGTAAACAATGTGTTTTCTTATCATAATTGCTAAAGATATCAAAAAGAAATAACAATTAGGTACTTATTTCAATTGGTAGAAAGCTACACTATGTATGTCTAATCTTTTAGTATAAAAATAACCATTGTACATGTTAGACTTAGGCGCGTCGGTGGTCTTGTGGTTATGCTACTCGACTGACACTCTCGAAACGACTCTCGAAACGAGAAGACGTATATTTTTTGTGCTCTGGTAGTGTTCTGCGAAATTCAGTGTCTTTCCTGTGTTATATTTTTCTAAAAATAACGCTGTGCAAACGTGAAAAGTGCCGCGTAAAAAGCAAAAACCGCTTAGAAAAGCGAACAGAAAAAACAAGAAAATAAAGTTTATCTACAAAAGTGAAAAAGAGACAGTGACTGAAAACAATGTAGCTAGTGAGACTATGAATACTTGCATGAGTGAAAGTGTCAGTGAAAATACAACATCATCACCCGACAGTGAAAATCTGATAAGCACAGTGAACAATTTTTCAGTAGAAATAGATCAACTTATGAAAGCTACGGACCACGAGGCTCCAACAAGCATCATGGTGTCAAAAGCGGAGGAAAAAATAAAGCACCTGTTCCCAGTCGATAAGTGCGACAGCAGATACATAGAAGCACCAAAGCCAAGCAGAGACGAGAAACGGTATAAACGCCGAGCGAGCCTGAGTCCGCTAGCTGGCGCGCCAAGCAGTCCCACTCCCGGCACATCAGCGATGGCGGATCACCAAGTGCAGGCGCAGAGCCCAGCGGCAGACGCCCGCCCACCCAACCGAAACATCCAACAGCTACGCGCCACTAGCTCCCCTCCAAGATTCGGACATTCCTACGGACGACGAAGGAGACAGCGACAACTATGCTCCGCCTACAGAAATGGCTGCCGCAATGGCGGCTAGGAAAAAGGCTCCAGCACCTATAGATGTAGCTGGAAAGACAGATAAACATGGTGAATTACTAGAAGTAATAAATGTAAACACAAAAAGTGGATATACTATCAAGAATTTTTTTTTTTTAAATACGCGGGTGGAATTTCATACCTATACAGACAGCAATAAGAAAACTCATGCATTCGTAATTCCAGATCTGGACTCAAATCCAGACCCAGAAGAAATTATAGAAGCCTTAGCTGAAAAAAATATTTCAACAACAAAAGTCTACAGAATGTCAACGCCCTACCGACCGCTGTTTCTAGTGGTGACGACAGCGGCAGAGACTCTAGATAAGCTACAGCGAAGTTAAAAACACTCTGTATACCTGAGTCACGTGGGAACTGCATAAAAATAAAAAGGAGCTGACACAGTGCCACAGATGCCAGCTCTGGTCGCACGCAACAGCCAACTGCGGTAGGAAGCCGAGGTGCCTCAAAAGCGCAGAACCGCATCTGACGTCGAAGTGCACCAAGCCAAGAGACAGTCCGGCTAAGTGCGCCAACTGCGCAGGAGCGCACCCGGCTAATAATATCGAATGTCCAGTGTATCAATATAAGTTGAAGCAGAAGAACGCCCGTCTTGTACCCCAGGCCAGTCAGACACCAAGATAGGTGCCAGATCCAGCCCCAACTACAAATGCCTGGCTCAGTCAGACCCGTATCCAGACACAACAGCCAACAGTCATCCAGTGGGACCCGCGTCACTTCCCCACACTACCTCAACGTGCGCAAACTCCCCCAGCCAGCATGCAGCCATCCAAGCCCCGAACCAGTATGCCGCCAACCCAGTCCCGAAATAATGTTCATATCATGATCATAAACGAATCACGTCTCACACCATCTCATAAATTAACAATCAAAGGCTACACTGTCCACCGGCAAGGTCGCCCTCTTCAAAGAAACATGATGGCAGGCGGTGTAGCTATGATTGTCAAACACAACATTGAATCATTATGTATCAAACTTATGGATCAGGGGGGCTATTCTATTGTAGCGACTGTAGAAGTCATTTATATGATGACGTCATGTGTCCTTGCACCAACATTTAGTTTCTTTCATTATTTGATGTTGGTACCTGTTAAGTTAAGTAAGTATTCAATAGATGGCAGCACACTATTTTAGGCGGTAGTGAGTTTAAATTTCAATGTGTCTGGAGTCATTTTTATTTGTGATCTCGAAGTGTTCTCATTTGTTTTTCGGCGTGTTGTAAATTTTGATATTTTTATTTTATATTAGTGTTTATTTAATATTATAGTAGGTTATTAGTTAAATTTTAGCATAGTTGAGTATTTTATTAATAGTATCTGTAAGTTATTTAGTTATTTATTATTATATTTTAGTTTTCATTTATTTTTTCATTATACATATTTTAAAAATTTAGTTTACTTTTTATTATATTAAACCGTGTTATGGCTCAAAGACGAAAAAGAGATGAGAAAGATTGTAGAATGCAAATGGAGGCATTAGTCCAGTTCATGGAGGACCATAAAGATTTTGCTCGTAATAAATTGTTGAGTTCGGCGGGCAAAATAACTACGTATAATTTATGGGAGCAATTACCGCAGCTGCTCAACAACATAGAAGGAGCAACTAAGGATAGTTCCAAGTGGCAAAGGGTAATACAAATAGTTTTATGGTGATTTTCAATCAACTCACATTGTTTGTTTAATTTGCAGGTATGGATTGATTTAAGAAATAAACAAGAAAAAAGCCCGCGAAATAAATATTAGCAGAAGGACTACTGGGGGAGGTCCTCAAAGCGATAAGAAACTCTCTGATTTCGATCAGAGAGTGCTATTTTTCTTATCAGAAGAGGCAGTTTATGGACTCCAAGGCCAAGACAACGTTCCTCTGGAAAACGAGGAACCGCTTCCAGGACCTAGTAGAACAAATCCTGGCATAGAACAGCCAACAGTCGTAATAATTGAAGAGGCAGACGCAGAAATGGGAAACGTATCTGATATAAGTCTTCTTTCTTCGACGGAAGAATCTGAAGTTGAAGATGAAACCATACCTGGTAAATTTAATTTTCTAAATAACAATTATTTGTCCTTTACATGTTGAACGTTTGTACATTATGAAATGTGTTTTACAGCAAGAAAGCGGTCGCCGAAGAAGAACGCAACAAATGAAATGTTTTCTTCGCTGGTGGTGCAGAATGACCAATTGAATGCGTCGCTGGAACGTGTTGGTGACATTTTGGTGAAAATTTTAGAAGAAAGAAAAGAAACAAATGTATTTAAAAAAATAGCTTGTAGTTTAGAAAAATTGACCGAAGATAAATGAAATTTATAACAATTTTTTTTTTATTATACCTGTTTTTATTACTGTTATCTTTATAAACATAAGTAAATAAATTAAATTAATAAAAAAATAATTTCATAGTGTACATTTGAATTTGTAAAACTGTTAGAAAGAATTTATACCTGGACTCCATGTTCATTCCTTGTTGATATTTACCCAAGTTTATGACTCTTTGTGTCTATATCCGAATCTGTTCCCATAAATGCCTTTGAAAGTTTTACATTGAAACATCTGGTAATATTATTGCTCTTTACCGAAAATTCCTAAGTTTATGACTGTTTACAACAAAACGAATATTTAAATTATCCAATATTTTGTTACTGTTGTTTTCATAAATAAAAAATTAACTAATATGAATATGTACTAATATTTTTTATGAAACAAGGCCCATTGGTTATATTTTATTTACAAACCCTTTATTTCCACACATCCGCCATATTTCCCATAAACAAAATATGATTATGAATGATAAAGAAGCATTATGAGAAAATTTCTTTTCGTAATAAATGTGGTGGCCCTGAAAAGGGCCGATTGTTTGTACAAGAGGAGAGATGAAAAAGTTTGAATTGTAAGAAAATTAGCGATGATTTAAAAATATCGCTAAATATACTGCTCACGACTATGATGACCCTGTTGCCGATAAACTGCGTCAGTTGAGCTGGTGGTGGTGGTCTTGGGGAATAATGCAGCGTTCTGTCCTTCAACAAGCACCGAAATCGGGCTTTTTGGACGCCAATACAGCGTTCTACGGTACTTCGTGCTATCTTGAAACGGACATTGAAGTTCATTTCCCGCTGATTCCTGGGGTTTGGTAGAGGCACTAACAACCACGGAAAACATGGATAACCAAAATCCCCCATTATTCTGGTTTCAGTGTCGCCATTTTCAAAATTTGCTCGCAATGTTTGCGCAACTCGGCTGTTTCTCCAAATATACGCATCATGTGAGCTGCCGGGCTACCGTGATGTCAAACTAGTTATACGGAGATCAGCATCGCAAATCTACAAAAGAAATATTAATGAAAATTCCTAACACAGAATATGAATTCTTACAATTTGAACATTCAGGCTATAGTACCCCTTTTTATTCACTTATGCATGCTCATTTTCAGCGGGTGTTGTAATGGGTCCCGTCAACAACTCCTATAATATGCCGCATACGGTACAGCATATTAAATCTACAATAAATGATATATTACTTTAATTCTCATATGAATTATAATATAGCCATACCTGTTTTTATTTATTTCTCTTTCTTCATCATTGCGTGGCAAGCGAATCCACTGCTTCATTAAATATTGTATTATGGAATTACTAACTTCCCTAATTGCCCGGCTTACCATGGGTTGGCTCAAATTAGCCCATACAATATTTCCTACACTCCGTTGATAACTACTCACGGAAAAGAAATGTATTGCCGACAGTATCTGAAACAATAATTATTATAAACTTATTTTCATTTATATTATATACTCACACTCAAATGAGCTGGAATACGTTTATTGTATCTTCCAATATCCAAATGTGGAGTCAACACTTTCACAACGTATAAACAAATTTCTTTCCGAAGGCGAAAATTTGCACAAAATTCAGCTTCGGGCAATCCAAATGGATTGTGAGCAACACGCACTAATCTTCTTGCAATTCTAGCTTCCTCTTGTCTCTTCTCTTGTACAGCATCAACAACGTGAGCTAAGAAAAATTGTGCACCGCGAAATGCCATGTTTATAAACAAAAACCTAACTCAACTTCCAAGATAGCGACTTGATATAAAATAGCGACTGCTCGTAGCCAGTTACTATCCGGTCGCTTGAGATAGCAACCAAAATACGTCATCGTGTACGTCATACCTGACGTCACGCGCAAGTGCTCAAAAAATCCATTAGATGGCGGTAGTGAAAAAATAGCGACTGGCTATTATGATATCATCGGCATTTATAATCGCCCGAAAAATAAAATCACAGCCCATCAACTTGACTCATTATTTAATATAGGCAGAAAAGTTCTAGTTATCGGAGACTGGAATACTTGACATCCTAGCTGGAACTGTACTTCCTCTAACACCAATGGCCGTACCTTACTATCCTATATCAATTCCCACAAACATCACCCAGCACCATCGATTTCATAGTTCATAAAAACATTTCACACATTACAAACCCGACAGCAATCACCGATTTGAATTCTGGTCATCTCCCCATTCATACAAAAATCAGTCGCCATTAGGGAATGCAATACGGGGATCCTGCATGCTACATGCGGGATTGATTTAGCACGTAAATTTTGCGGGATACCGCGCGGGATTGCGAGACTGTGGAGAGACAATGTCATACGTGTACACGCCGTGCGAGCGCATGGCAAACTGAAACATCTGAGTATATCTTTGGTATTTGTCAGTCAGTGTAATGTCAATCATTCGTTTACTCAGTGCAACATTTTATGCGTCAATTGTTTCAATGTCCTGTGCTGTTTAAACCTCTTAAAATAGTTCACAGTAGATATGTCGAAAACTGTTTATAAAGAGTTTTCTAGTCCTGTTGCTGTGTGGAAGTACTTTTTAAAGGCAGAGGATTTGCAAACCGCCAAATGAAAATTGTGTAAAACAATAATTAACACGTTAACTGCCATGAGGTACATCTTATGTGCCTCACTAAAATATCCTCGTATGCTCTGAGATACATCGTTTGTGCCTCAGTGTTTGAATACACATTATGCTTCGTCTAACGTTTGTACCTCGCAACGCATATGTGTGAACGTACTTTAATTCTCGGTGGCCTGGCAGACCAAAACCTATTCTTAGCTCATGATTTTTTTGTTTTTTAGTCTCTGAAATGATAAAATACTGCAAATTTTGTGCCTCAATAAAATTCTTCAAATTTTAGAGCAACAATAAAAAAAATGAATTCTGTTATCATACTTGTATTTTCTAATATGAAAACACCCTAAACCTGTAAAAAAGAAAAAATGGCCCCAGGGACCCAACTTTTTTTTTTAATGGTGGCAGTTAACGTGTTAAGACGACCGCGCGTTCAACGAAAGGTTTACATGTGCATTTAAAAGCTAAACATGGAATAGATACCAAGCTCAATGATTCGACGAAGGAATCGTCGACTTCACAAGCTCCCTGCGACGACGCCCGTTCTGCCTTCACAACCTCTTCACCATCGACGTCAAATTTCTCAGTGCCATTGCCAGTGTCGCCTGCTTTGTCAACTTCGGTGAAGAAACGTAAAATAAGTGATTATTTTCCAGAAGAAGAAAATAACGTAGAAAAGACGGTATCGCGCATGGTATCTAAGGATGGTTTACCATTTCGAGTCTTTTGTATATTTCATCGGATTTACGAGAACTTTTTAAAGCTAGCGGTTACAACCTGCCAACCTCTGCGAATTCCGTGAAACGGATGGTTATGAATTACGGTTCGACCTTAAAGTATACTGTGATTCAAGATCTTTTAAAGTTGAAAGAAAACGACCTTAGATTTACTTTGACCTTTGACGAATGGACGTCTACTAGAAATAGGCGCTATATAAACATTAATGTCCATACATTTTCTCAAAAAAAAAAAAAAAAATCTGGAATTTGGAATTGATGCGCATTTTTGGCAGTTTGCCGGCAGAAACTTGTATCGAGATTTTAAAGAATAATAATAAAGAAGCTGTCTGAATTTGACTTAGATCTCGATTCAGATGTATGCTGCGTTACAACAGATGGTGCCCAAGTCATGGTTAAAGTAGGTCGTCTCATCAATCCCTACCAGCAGTTATGTTATGCCCATGGCATCCAACTAGCTGTAGTAGATATAATTTATAAACAAAATTATGCAGAAATATTAAATGAAGAATCAGCTATTGAAAGTGAGTCAGTAGATGAAGTAGGAAGTGAGAATTCAGAGAATAATTTACCAGATGAAGAACTAGAAGATGATGCAGCTGGCAACTTTGAAATATTAATTTCTCCAACAAATGAAGTTAACCTGGCTCCAGAGTATGCAGAGGTAATAAAAAAAGTTAGGAAAGTGGTTATATTATTTAAAAATTCTCCAACAAAAAACATATATTTTATATTTTATAAGATTTGGGAAAGAACATAGCTTTGTTACTTGATTGCAGGACAAGATGGTCCAGCCTGTCTAATATGATTGCAACTTTTAATAAATTAAGATTATCAGTTTCAAAAGCTCTGGTCGATTTAGGGCTCAATGCAAACCCAGATTACAATTTCACGGAAGAGGAATTTGAAGTACTTCAGGATCTAGATCAAATATTACAGCCACTGAAATTAGCTGTTGAAGTTTTATGTAGGCGTGATTCAAATTTGATCACAGCTGAAACATCGTTGAGATTCGTTGTTCGTAAATTGGTAAATATTAATAAGCCATTAGCCAAATATCTTGTTACCTCATTAAGGAAGCGGATTGCAGAGCGGCGAACAAACTTGACCGCAATTTTATTATATTTACATAATCCATTAAAACTGAAGTAATGAACGATTAAACCTTTAATTTACCTTCAAAGAATGTAATACGGAAGGAAATTCAAGCTATGATAAAAAGACTACAGTTTAAGAAAAACCAAGAAAAAACTGCTCATGATGATTCTGAAGATGACATACCACTTACCTGTTTAGAATCGAATTCGGAAGCATCAGCAGCGACGATGTCACTGCAAGATGAATTTGAAATGACTTTGAATAGTTTAAATACTTCAGGACCAACCCAATCCCCATCTTACAAGAACACCCTAGAAGTTTTAATAAGAAAGGAGATGAATTATTTTGAGTCAACTCGAACAAAAGGAACATGCTTTCAATTTGTTTATAATGCTTTAATAGCAAGTCCTCCTACTAGTGTAGAAGCAGAGAGAGCCTTTTCTGCTTTAGATTACTTAGTCTGCAAAGTCAGGAGCCGTTTAGCCGACGACACCATTAACACTTTGACATTTTTGCGCAGCTTCTTTCAAAATATTGTTTAATTCTCTTAATTTGTTTAATTTATTAATAGAAACTTAACTTGTTTTCCTTTAAGAGTTTAATAAATAATTAAAAGTTTCATAAATTAAGTTGTTTTTTTCACAAATGAGCGCCAGTGCGCTAGTCTTGTGGTTTTTCTGAAATATCTTACTTATAACCCGCGGGATTCAGGTATTGTGATTAGCCAATCCCGCAAATAGCTGGATTGAAATCTGCATGCGGGATTGCATTCCCTAGTCGCCATCATATTCATCCAGAACATTTTCACACTGCTCGAGTGTACTCTGATAAAAACTGGAAACAGTTCAGAAGTACACTCGACTCACTCATCACCATTAACCCGCACATAAACTCTTCACAAGACATTGAGATTCAAGTACATATACTAACACAAACCATTACACGCGCTCTTCACAAATACACACGCACAATAACATTAAAGCCACATAGACAAAATTTCCAATCATATCACGCAACTCATCACTCATATTGTATTGTATGTATATGAGGGTTTAAGCGTTTTGTCGCTTTTTGTCAACGCCACCTAGAAGATCTATTGTGACACAGCCCTTACTTAGTTTTCCGGAAGTAGATCCAGATTTTTGATGAAGCCGATTATGGCTCCAGGAGTCAAGTTCTTGATCTCATCTGCCGTAAGATACCTCTTACCTAGTTGATTGAGTCTCTGCGCAGTTACGGCTGGACATTCACACAGTATGTGTTCCGACGATTCTTCGTCCTCTTCACAGAGTCGACAGGTTTAATTTTCAGTTATACCAATTTTGTGCAAATGGTACTTTAAAGGACAGTGGCCAGTGAGAATTCCTGTCATTAACCCACACATAAACTCTTCACAAGACATTGAGAATCAAGTACATATACTAACACAAGCCATTACAAGCGCTCTTCACAAACACACACGCACAATAACATTAAAGCCACATAAAGACAAAATTTCCAATCATATCACGCAACTCATCACTCATAGAAATATATATAATATCAGAAGGCAATAGCAGCAATCCTATGATCCTGCACTCCGACAAACCATAAATTCCTTAAATAAACAAATCCAATCCCAAATCAAAGATTTCCGTAATCAGACCTGGCAAAACAAACTCCTGTCACTCAATCCTCAAGGCAAGTCCCTGTGGAAGTTAACCCAATCCCTCAAAAAACCATTTAAACCTATCCCAGAACTTCTACATAATAACAATGCCTTTTTCACGGACGCTCAGAAGGTAAAGGCAATAGCCGAAACCTTCGAAAGCGTCCACATCCTTGACCCAGCCAACACACCCGAACAAAATCAAATCCTCCATGAAACAACATAATTCCTGAACCGACAACAAAACCACGATCCTCACCAACTGTCCAAGCTCATAATAAAACCCTCTGAGATCCTTGTAATAATAAAAACATTTCCCAACCAAAGTGCCCCCGGCTCTGATGGCATTCAAAACATTGTATTAAAGCATATTTCACGAAAAGCGTTAATACAGCTCACATATATAATAAATGCCATCATCCAGTTCCATCACTTCCCTGCATCCTGGAAAACAGCGCACGTAGTCCCAATTCCCAAACCCAACAAAAATCATAAACTACCCCCAAGTTACCGTCCAATATCCCTACTCACAACCCTCTCCAAAGTAGCCGAGAAAATCATACTCGCACGCATCAATAAAAATATCACCAATGTGACGAAGTGGGATGATCAAGAGTAAGTGCATGGTAGGCATGCACGGCAATCCTACAAAATACAATATTAAAAACATCTGAACTATAAAAACTGAGTAACGTACCTGATATATCAGTTAACTGTACATTCCAAAGACTGTATGTTAGTGTTCACAGACACTATCCGATTTCCATCCTAACTGTCAACACTTGTAAACAGGTGGATTTCCAGTTGACAGGTTATGTACTAGCGCTGCTAGCGACACATTACGGTACTATCCCGGTTTATATTTTATTAAAATAAATTCAAATAAATAGGGCAATCTGTAATTAATGTATAAAATAACCAGTGTATAATATTGTCACGCCGTGACGGAAATCCATTGTTATACTTATTCTTTCTTTATCTAAAGACATTCGTTCTCTCTTATTCTTAAGATATTAGTTACAAGAACTCTTTTAACTTCTGTAACCCTAATAGCATTAACCACGTGTTATTGCCTTTTTATCAAAATTCCGAGATAAAGCCTTGTTGGCTGATATAAACACTTCCTGCCTACACGGCTTAGACTATTAATTAATATATTCTTAATTAGTCGCCTTGTGGCTATTGAGAATGTATTACGACCTGAGGGGTTGTGAATTCTGCAATGCAATAGATGAACATTGAACTCTATGTCTTGTCAAATCATAACACCTTGAGTTGGCATATCTTCAAATAATCTACCCACACACATCCGAACATGCAGCAGTCACGCAAAGAAGTATAGGATGTCGCGGTGATGATATTGTGTCAACGCTTCCTACAAAGGCATCGTATCAATGAATATTTCTGATACCTCAGGGAATTCGGAGAACAACGGAAACCCAAAAAGGATGTGTCTGGGTTAATTTTGAGATTTCACTGTTTTTACTGGGATTTTGGAGGATATGATGAAACAATGATGAGTATAAAAGCTACTCCAGTCTGTGGAGAGAGTCAGTCGTAGTGTTGTTACCGAAAGGCTCTACTACAGGCGGCATAGCAGTTACACTGATCAACTACCATTGTTTCATCATGGACTTGCTAGAGTTGGGTTTGTGAGTATAAACATATTCTTTTAATATTCGCTTACAATTATTTAATAAACACTTTGCTCATAATTATCAAACTGTAGTATGTCTTCATACCTACCTACAGTGCTGCCAAGGGGTTGAGTACTCGATCAGTGTTAAGAAGAGTCATCAAGGATGCTCTAAGATAAGTATCTTTGTTCTTAAATGTGACAATATTGTATTTATTATATTTATTTTTTTACATTGTAAAATTGTAAACAAGTCACGCATCTGCTCTCTCTCTCTTCGTTCTAGAAGAACTAAATGTCTCTTTTCATTTTTGCAAAATTCAGGCCCGATTAATTAAGGATCAGGGTATAAAAGCGGGCCCGAAGATGCTTAAGATTCCGTCATCACCTTAAATGTGCCAAAGTTGTGCTGTACATGTGCTCTGACGTTTTCTTGTGTTTTACGTGGAAATACTTTGTTTTAATTGTGGAAAAGTTCTCTACGGTGTGTATAAAAGCTAACCGTGTCTGTGCAGTGTAAAAGTTTTGTGAAAATTCTTATAGAAAAAGTAAACTAAGTGAAAATCTAAAAAACACGTGCTCAGGCTATCAAAGCCGGAAGTGAGCAGTGAAAAAGTGCTAAAACGCTGAAATAAAATAGAATATACCATCAGTTTACACAAATTTCAATAAACAAAAATACTGCAAAGTTAATAAACTAGTGACAAGCCATAAAAATAAATAAAACTATAAAAATAATATTAAAAATAAAATTTTTTTGCAAACATACCGGAAAACACTTTAAAACACATAAAATAAAAATAACACTATATTTAAATAATAATAAAAGATAAATAAAGAGTGAAAACAAATAAAATATAATAAATATATAATAAAAAAATAAAAATTTAAAAATTATCGTCTCTATGATTTGAACCGACGGTCTGGTGTTTCGGAGTCCGACGCCTTACCGTACAGCCAACCTGACTGAGATGAAGAATTGTACTTTAAAAGTATAAATATCGTAAAAAATACATGTATTATTTATTATTTTAACTGTACCGTCCACGCAATAAACAAAATAAAAAGAAATACACAAACAAAAAATAAAATATAAAATTAAAAAATAAAATAAAATAATATAAAAAATAAATAAATAAAATAAGAAAAATAAAGATATTTAAAAAAAACAAACAAAAAAATAAAAAAAAATATAGATACATAAAAACAAAAATACTGACAACGTGCTAAACACGAATCATTTCAATATATGTTCTATTTATTCTTTTAACTGTGTCGTCTTAAAAATAAAAAATAATAATAAAAAAAAAATACTATCACAATTATATTAAAAATAATAAAAGCCAAAACAGAGTGAGTGAAGTGAAGATGGTAGGGCACAGACCTCCAGCTCCAGATGAAGACGGCTTCGTATTAAGACAATCCAAGCGACCGAGGCAACATTCGTCAAACAGCGAAGATTTCCGCAAGAGTCCTGAGTGAATCTCCAGGCGCAGTACGCCTCGCAGCCCTACCCCAGTAGACACTAACGAGCTATACGCAGTTCGGCTGTCGAACCTGCCCTCACACCTCCGCACCTGCCAGGCCCTCTTTCTTTTGCTTTCTAAGACAGAGGCCAACATCCTGAACGTGACTACTCTTCGCACTGGCATGGTAATTGTTCGAGGCCGCGATCCGATGCTTCCACAAAAGCTCAGGAAACTTCGTGAGTTGGCGAACGCGCCCTTCCTACAAGTCGTCCATCGACAACACCAGCACCCCACTCACACCTTCCCATCGCACCCAGTCCTATTCCTGCGTGATAACTGGCGTGGACTTCGACATAGAGATGAGGGATATAGAAGAGAGGCTAGCCGAGCTGCAACTTCCTATTAAGAAAGTTTGGCGAATAAAAAGCAGACATACCAACCAAGAAACTCGGCTAGTCAGGGTCATCACCCACGACCAGTCCACAGTTGACCAACTCCTAGAACACGGCTTTCCTATCTTTTACCATATCCACCGTGTTGAACCCTCACATCCCAATCCTCCCCAACCTCCCCCAATGCCAACAGAACTGTACAGAAACTCACTCAGCTACCAGGCGCAACTGTCCTGAGCGCCCAAAAGTACCAGCCAGTGCGGAAGAAACAGTCTCCCTGACCTGCGTGGACCCGCCTGAGGAGAAGGAAGAAAATACAGAAAATTCGGAAGTGGGTGTGAATAATTTTCTATGTTTCTTTACAATATCCATTTTAAACGCCATGCCGGACCAGAGAGTGAGATTGCAGCAAGTAATAGATAAAGCTGCTAAACAATTTTTCTCAAAAAAGATCGCAATCTCATACTCTGGTGTCGGTATACACATAGGTTGTCATAATATATTCTATGCGATGGCAACCAGACGACAGTCAGCCGTCTAACACTCAGAATGTTCATGTCCATGGACTGGAGACTACTCTTCCTTAAAGACGCTCTCTACCTAAATCCTCCACCACCACCTCCGCCTCTAAAAAATATCGTCCAATATGCCTCCTCCTTTAAGTCAAATCTCTCTGAGGAATCTACCCTACCCACCGCCATAGAGGACATCAACGATGCAGTGGACGTGACTACCTTTGCCGACCAAGACGCTATCCAGGCTCCCATCCCCGTTAAAGTAGTCCAACTGCGCTGCTCCATTCCTCCATTAATCCTTAAAATGACAAAGTATAAACATCAGCTCTATAGCTTATTCCAACGTTACCACGACACCATCCTTCAGGAAGAATGGAATCACTGGAAAGGCCGCATAGGAAAAAAAACTAATCATCTTAAGGAAAGGCAATTGGTCAGCACATGAGCAAAGTTGGACTGCAGAGATGGGGGCAATTGTGGAACAAACAGAAGACCTTGACTAGACAAAGCAAAGAAGTCATCATCCATCGGGGACGTAAGGAACCATCCTCAAGAAGGTAGAAGATAAATTTGTCGCTTTCATCTTTACATTAAAATTAACCCTGGAGCACTGGCGCTATGAGCATTTTGCTCACATTTGTAAATCAAAGTTTACCATTAGTGCGCAAATAATAGGGCGGAGCCAGTTCCCACTCTAGCTGACTTTATGACTTTGTTCTGTGGTTCGCTGAAATCATTTTACCATTTAGTGCGTTGTTGTTTTAGTTATTCATTATTTGCCGTTGCTACGCACGTACCGTGAGCAAACTTCTCATCGCGCCAGTGCTGCCGTTGTGATTATTTGTTCTTGTTTTTTATATTGTAAGTGTTACATTTTGACTTATTTATTTGATAGAATAATACATAGCCTATATTTTAGGTGTTTTGAAATGCTTCGTGGGCAAAAAATTGCTGAGTTGGGGCGACAGCAGTATGAAATTATTCAACAACAGGAGCAAAGTATTCAAATTCCGTGGGCATCTGCACAATATGGCCAAGAAGTAATCGAGGAAATTGCGGAACAACTTGATATTGAGTCGGATGCCAAAAGTGAACACAGCGCCCACTATACCGAGTCTGAGCAATCCGAAGATGAACGTCCAGCTGAAGTTGCAAATGACGGAAGTATCACGGTATCTCCTGAATATGCTGGTGAGCCACAGTATATTGGAAAAGATGGAATTACTCGTTGGTTCGTTCACCCTTTTAGACCCAATGTTCGTACAGCCTCACGCAATATTGTAATTCGATTACCGGGTGTAAAAATGGTTGCCGAAAACGCTAAAACTCCCAGACAATGTTGGGAATTATATTTCCCTACAGATATGGTAGAACACATAGTGCATTGTACTAACATAAATCTAGGCAAATTGCGACCGAATTATACTCGTGCTAGAAATTGTCAAGATACAGATGCTAACGAAATATATGCTTTTCTTGGCTTATTGTATATGGCTGGAGTAAAAAAAGCACAATATCTAAACACAAAAGAACTTTGGGCAAACGATGGAACCGCTCCAGAATGTTTTAGACTGACAATGTCTAGAGAGAGATTTCACCTTTTAATGCGGGCAATAAGGTTCGACGACATCACCACTCGAAACGAGAGAAAAAAAAATAGATAATTTAGCTCCGATTAAAGAAATATTCGAATGTTTTGTTTCCAAATGTAAAGACTGTTATCAGGTTAGAGAATTATGTACTATTGATGAAATGTTGGCAAATTTTAGAGGTCGCTGCAAATTTAGGCAGTATATTGCTAACAAGCCGGCGAAATATGGAATTAAAATTTATGCTCTTGTAGACAGCAGAATGTTTTATACTTCTAATTTAGAAATTTACGCGGGGAAGCAGCCTGAAGGTCCATTTCGGTTAGACAATAGTGCAAGAGCTGTGGTGAACAGAATTGCTGAACCAATTCTAAATACAGGTAGAAATATAACAATGGACAACTATTTTACATCTATCCCTTTGGTGCTAGAAATGACAGAAAAAAGAACGACTATTGTGGGGACTCTAAGAAAAAATAAAAAAGAAATTCCTCCAATTTTTGTTGAGACCAAGATTAGACCAGAACGTAGCAGCATGTTTGGATACCAAAAAAATTGTGTCTTAGTTTCTTATAAGGCAAAAGCAAACAAAAATGTATTATTGCTGTCTTCTATGCACTCGGATGACAAAATAGACCCCGAGAGGGGAGATATGCATAAACCGGAGATCATCACATTTTACAACCTAACAAAAGGCGGGGTCGACGTAGTCGACGAACTAGTATCAAACTACTCTGTGTCTCGATTCTGCTGCAGGTGGCCACTAAGGATTTTTTTCACAATGCTAGATGTCGGAGGCATAAATTCTCAAATAATTTATAAAGACAATTCTCAAATTGTTGAAGATCGTCGAATATATCTAAATATTTTAGCACAAGAATTGATAAAACCTCAATTGGTGTACCGTTCTTCAATTCGATCCTTATTTTTTAGTCTTCGAAGAAGAATTAAAGAAATATTGAGAATAAAAGATCCTCCAAACCTTCTAGAAGAACCTCGGCAGGAATTTTGTAAGTACTGCCCACGAAGGAAAAACAGAAAAACTAAGAAACACTGCACACTGTAACGCAGCAATTTGTACAGAGCATACAAAATTTATTTGTCCTGAATGTGCCAGTGATAGCACAGATGAAGAAAATAATATTAGTGAATAAAATATTAAAATATTATTTCATTTCAATTTTTGTTCTTTTTAATATTTTTAATGTAATAATATGAATTTAATTTTGTTTAATAATAAAATTTAAACAACGTTACAACTCTGTTTATTGAATATACGTGATTTGGATCCAAATAAAGAAAAAAATCTATTAATATACGATGCGTGAGAGAAATGCTCACGCGCCAGTTCTCGCGTCCCGCTCGGAGGCGCCAGTTCTGCAGGGTTAAAAAAGAAAACAAGAAAAAAATGATGAATGGTAATTGATGGTAAAGAAAAAACAAAGATTTTATTTCCATCACCGAACAGGGCATATGTCCCTATAACGGTGCGGGTGTAACAACCCGATTTATTTTGATTCGTCGTCGTCGTCGCTTAAGATTCAGATTATCTCAGCGTGCTTATCCGCCGAGAATAGCCAACCAGAGCGAGAGCAAGCGAGACGTGTCGTATCCGTCCGACCGCTGATCTTTGTACCTTTTTTTTGCGAGGTAAAATTATGTGCGTGTGTTTGTTTATAAAAATTGTTTTTTCTTTACTTACCGTGCCCGGCCCAACTCCCTGAGATACTCGCACCCTTCCTCCAGCTAACCCCAACCGCCGAAGGCGCCCGAGTAAAACCCGATTCCGACGCTGCAGGAAGTAGTGACGCGTGCACCTCCAGATGACGTCACACCAAACATAAAATCATCCCGGATTTCCAGTTTGGCTTCAGACCTAAACATAACACAACACAACAAATAGCACGAATCGTAACTGATATTAACAAGAATTTCAATATAAACAAAGTCACGGTAATGGCACTGCTGGACATCGAAAAAGCTTTCGATAAAGTATGGCAGCCAGGGCTTATTTACAAAATGATTCATGCTAATTTTCCAGTCACACTAATACTACTAATAAACTCATATCTCACTAACCGTCAATTCAGCGTGAAAGTTAATTCCTCTGTTTCACCCCCGAACCCTATAGCAGCCGGAGTACCACAGGGAAGCTGCTTAGACCAGACCTTTTTTCATTTTACCTGCATGATTTCGCTACATTCCAACAAACCAATTCTGCGCTGTACGCAGACGACACGGCGCTCTATGCAAGCTCACATAGCGCCGAGGTCGCTAACAAGCAGCTACAAATACACCTTAATATCCCGACTCCCTACTGGGCCAAATGGAAAATCCACATTAACCATGCTAAAACAGAAACCATAACATTTTCACGAAAATTCACGAACACTAAAATTTACACACCACTAAAGCTCAACAATCATCCTATCACACCCGCACCCTCAGCAAAATATCTCGGCTGCACTCTCCAGCTCCGTCTATTCCATATCCTTCATATCAAAAATGCCATCCACAAAGCTGCCATTGCATTTTGTTCATTATATCGACTCATAAATCAAACAAGTTAAATGTCATCGAAAAACAAAAAACTCATATAGGTACACTTCAATCCTCTGTCCTATCCTTCCCTACGCGGCTCCAGCCTGGTGTTCAGCGTCCGCCAGTGCTATCCTGCCTATGCAACGATTCCAAAATCGATGTTTGCGTCTAATTATTGGAGCAGACAGATATACAAGAATCGAAGATTTGCATAACCATCACGAAACACAACTC
The DNA here is from genome assembly GCA_035578165.1 of Stenolophus ochropezus. Classification (NCBI taxonomy): domain Eukaryota; kingdom Metazoa; phylum Arthropoda; class Insecta; order Coleoptera; family Carabidae; genus Stenolophus; species Stenolophus ochropezus. The sequence continues at coordinate 1,459,590 of JAQOWZ010000037.1, forward strand.
CCATACATCAAAGATCACATTCACTCATTATCACAAAAATTCTATGCATTATTGCCAAAGTTCAACCCTCTCATTAAAAACATTACACACATCAGACACAACAACGCTCCATTTACAATAAAACACGCACTCCCATATCAATCACTACCCATATTCACCCAGAGTGCCCAGGAGTAATCATACATCTCATTACTAACAAAAACATTTTAACACTTCATTCACACCAAAAACCCTTGTAAATACGCATAACAGCACTGTAAATACCATTAATATCATTCATTAATTGTAAGCACATATTTCAAAACTCATTACAATTCTCACATCAATCATAAATTCGAAAAATGTTATATAACAAAAATAATCACAGCATTGTAAATAGTCATTATATCAGTCATTAAAAATAAGAAGATAAATCATTCACTATGCCACTATAATCATTCCATTTAATCATAATAGGTTTGTAAATATATCATAACCGCATTTTAAAGTCATAAAGTTACTCACTAGTTTTAAGCTTAGGTTAAGATCATTGGGTTAAACAGGTTTTTTGTAAATTTTTTCCTGTAAATAAAGTAAACCTATCATCCCATTACCTCACCTCATTAATCACAAATAAAATATTTGAAATTATACATAATGCTGCTAATATAAAAAGAGTTTGTAAGGCCCGAAAAAGGCCAGGAAAAACTTATAGCATATTAAAATTATAAATAACTTTATTTACCGTCCATGATCGGCATTCGAGCGTCAGACCCTATATATAAGCAATGGTAACCATAAATCTTGTAGATTGAGATAGCCATTGCTTATAGGATTGTAAAGGGCTGTAGCTTGAACTAGGCGACTATGAGGCGGAAAAAATGATATGTATTACAAACTGGGAATAATACAAACATTTCTAACCTACTCGACTGATATCTCTGAGGTCGTTGGTTCGATTACCATGTGTTTCACCCGTCCTTGCATTTGAAACAGTCCAACATTGTGAAAACATATATAGTATAAAATATTATAAATTGTGGATCCGAAAAACTGTATGTATACAAGTGTGTTAATATTTTAAATATATGATTATATTTTGAATGTTTATAGAGTTTAAAATTCAACAAATAATGTATCCTTGCCCAATATGTTTTAAACGATTTAAACAAATCAAATATATGAGAAAACATATGAAGAAGCACCAGTTCGTGTTCAACATATAATGAAAATAGTATAAAATATTGTAAATTGTGTGGTATTTTTCCGGGGTTGGAAGTTTCGCAGGAAGCATGCTACATGTGTCAACCTTTAAAGATGAAAGATCAGTTTGTGGGACAGGTATAGTAACATTTATTTATGAGTTATGAAATTAATACAATTTTACGAGTAAAATAAAAGACATTCGAATAATTTTGTGTAATTTTAGACATGTATTCTTACGAAGAGGAGCAGAAAAGGTTGCAACAAATTAATGCAAGAAGTACTGGGAGAGCAACTTTCACAAGAAAATAATCAAGATACATATATTGCCGTCGATAAATCCGATGAAGATGAGACAAACTATGAAGTGCATGAAGAACACCATAGTGACATTGAACAGGATGTTAGTGATTCAGAAGAATCTTATGAGCTCAGCTCAAATTTGTCTTTCATTGGTGTGTAAATATTATATTATTCTATAAATTTATTATTCTTAAATTGATTGTTTTTTCAGGCAAAGATAAAAAACATATTGTCGAAAATGTAACTTCGAATATACAAGTAGGAAAACTCGACAGGAAAATATCATAAAACGGCTACCTAGGTCTACGGCTGACACACGATCTCTAACAGCTCCTATTGAAATATGGAACTATTTTATAAATGATGACATTATTAATATTATTGTTGACTACAAATGCATACATAAAAACAGTCAGAGAAAGCTTTTCACGCGCAAGGGATGCAAGCCCAAAAACAACGACGGAAATAAAAGCACTAATTGGTATGCTTTATTTACCCGGAGATTATAAAGCAAACCGGATGAATGCTGAAGACTTGTGGCAGACAGATGGGTCAAGAGTAGAAATATTCCGTTTAACAATGTCATTGCACAGATTTAGATTTTTATTACGTTGCCTAAGATTCGATGATAGGAGAACAAGACAGAAAAGGAGATTAACTCACAAATTGGCTCCAGTTTGCAACGTTCTTCAACAGTTCACGAAAATATGTCAGACTGCATACCACATATCAGCTTTTGCAATCATAGATGAAATGCTTCCAGGGTTCAGAGGAAAGTGCCCTTCTCGAGTATATATTCATTTTAAGTCTAATAAATATGGCATCAAAATATTTGCCATATGCGATGCAAAATTATATTATGTCTCAAACATTGAGGTATATGCCGGTGAGCAGCCAGATGGCTTATACAAATTATCAAATTCGTCAACAAATGTAGTATTACGACTTTGCGAGCATATTAAGGGCACTTCCAGAAATCTGTTATGCTCAAAATAGATATTGTTTGTCAGTTACTTAGAGAAAATGAATTAAGTATCGGTGTTTAATCAGCAAATAGTACCAAAGTGTCGGGAGAAATTATGTTAAATACGTTCTTATGAATCATAAATAACTAGTTACTTTTGTTCGGAACAGATATTAATCTACACTAAAATATTTAAATAAATTCTTATGAATCTTAAAACTTTTAATAAATTCTTATGAATCACAATTAGAAAAAAGGTCAATGCATTGAAGATTGGTAAGTAAGAAATTTCCGGTTTAAAATATTCTAGAAAAGTTGTATTCGTAAGAATATTATTGTTAGTAGGTATTCCATGAATTATAATTATTATTAATTTTGTTCAAAGAGAATAACAATTATTTGTTTTGTTTAGAAATGTATTTCAACAAGCGGAATGAAATAGGCTATTTCAAAAGTATAAAACCGCGAGTGAAAATAACTAATATAGAATTTTATTATTATTTAAATAAATATATTAACTATTTATTTCTTTATTACCTTAGAAGGTATTATAAACATTTCCGTAATTTCAAATAATTCAGACTCATGAATACATTCTTATGAATCACGAAGAATTATTTTTGTGACAAGTTATTTTTGTTTCGGAATAGATATTATACCGGCAGCAAAATATTTAAGTATATTCTTATAAATCTTAAATAATTATAATTTTTTTAATGACATCTGTGTTAGTCAAGATAGATTATCTTATTTTTCCAATACTCGGAGAAAATGTATTTGCGGTGTTTTAACAACAGATAGTACCGAATAGTCTGCAGCAATTATGTCGAATACATTCCTATGAATCACAAACAATTAATTATGAGATAAGTTATTTTTGTTCAGAATAGGTAATATAATATCTGCAGCAAAATATTTAAATAAATTCTAATGAATCTTAAATAACTATAATTTTATTAATATTATCTGTCATGACATATTTTGTTTTGTCCCTTACTTGGAGAAAATGTTTTTGGTATCAGACTTTGAACAACAAATAATACCAAAGAGTTTAAATACGAAGGCTTGAAATGGAATATGCATAGTTAGTGTCACCCACAGCTACAACAACAACCATCTTCAATATGAATTTTGAAAATTTGGACAACGTGGTCTTCGTCGAGCAGAAACGGTAAGTAAATTTTATAAAATAAAATTGTCTTTATCATCTGAAACACAATTTTTGCTATGCCCGACGACTTCTCCGTTGGGATTAGAGTCCGCGCCGGTGGTGGAAAACCTGGAGAAGATCATATTCGTCGAGCAGGAGCGATAAGTAAATTTAATATAATAGAATTGTCTTATCACCTTAAACACGATTTTTGCTTAGCCCCGCGACTTCCCAGCCGATGTTGGAGTCCGCGATAGTGGTGGAAAGCGTAGAGAAGAGCGTCACCGTCGAGCAGGAACGGTAAGTTTATTTAAAATAATAATAGAATTGTCTTTATCACCTGAAACACGATTTTTGCTTAGCCTTAGCTTAGGTCCGCAGCAGTAGCGCCGTTTATAATGCCGAAAAACAAGGATTACCGGGACAACTGGGACCGTCTCCTGGTCTGCCGCATGTTCCCGCTCGACACGTCGCTGAAGAGGTACTTGGCTGTTGGAATTAATCCCAACAATATATATATATATATATATATATATATAGTAGTCTCTATTCTGTTGCTGAGAAAACAGCGTGCTTGGAGAGCACGCTGACTGATCAGCACCAGAATAGAGACTACTACACCTCTCGAAAAAAATCTGACTATTCTCTCTTAATGTATAATATACTATTTTAATGTGCACCTATTAACGAACTCACATATGCCAGATGCAATTGGGGGACGCCACCTCATTTTGTGAGATTCGGGAGATGCAAATTTAGCTTGTTTTTAGCACTTTCTTTGCTTAAAATACATAAAAACTTACAAATTTTTTATTTAATAAATGTATTGTTGTGATTTGAAATGTTTTGTTGTCCCAGACGATCAAGTAGATGGTATGGCTTGCAGAAAATGTAAATCATATGGTTTTTGCAAATGTAAGTGTAAATCACATAATACTATTTTTATAAAAATATTTAATAAGTTACATTCTCTAATTAGCAAGTAACGAATAATGTCCATGAGCCAATGTATCTGTAGAATTTTCTAGTAAGTATCTTTTATCATCCTTCCAACTTAAAGATTTTTTATTTACTTCTTCAGTGAAGATATCATGTTTGTAACTTCTAATTACTGTTTGTTTATTATAAAATTATTTTTTAGGCGGCTGGTACATAAATTGTTGTTTTTCGTATCTGCTGGCAACCTTAAAGTATCAATTTTTATTTGACATCTGTCAAAGTCAAAATTTTTGGCCGCTTGTTTGTTCATTATTGATTTACATAGTTCATATTAATGTGATTAATTATTTTAGAATATAATGACAAATGTAAGTAAAATTTTAACTATTCCTTTCCAAATATTAATGAAAAAGTAATGAATTTGCGAGTAAAATTAGCGGCCGTAAAGTAAATGCGGCCGTAAGGTAAATGCGGCCGTAAAGTAAATGCGGCCGTAAAGTAAATTTTGACAGATGTCAAAAATTGATTTTGAATGAAAATTCATAATTTCTTGTTGTAATCGCCAAAAAAATGTTGTGTGCATCTCGGCTAAAAGTTCTTTTTGGGCCTCATCTGATTTGTAGCCTCGGCTTTGCCTCGGCTGCAAACTTCGGTTTCAGCCCAAAAAGATTACTTTTAGAACCTTGATACACAAATAACTATTTGCTCAAATAAGCATGTTTTATAATTTTCAAAACTAATTTCTTTTTTTAACATGGCTTTCTTAATTCCTTTTAACTTTTTTTCAAATATTTTTTCTGGGTCTGAATTATTCGTTTTGTAACTGTACGTTTTTGATCGTAATCCTATAAATTCCAACATTTTCACAGATTCCAACACATCTTTAAATTTACCTATTACTTTTTTATTTACGTCAGAATATAGGGGGTGATCTTTTGGATAATCAGAGGTATCAAAGTAATTGGAATTTTCCCCCATAAATTTATAGAAATCAGCATTTTTAAACTCATATATAAAACTATCTGTATCTGTATATAATAATTTTACTTTATTGCTAAATTCTTTTTTAATTACATTATAATGAAAATCATACATTAATAATTTCGATAAATCCAACACAGCCTGTCCAATATAAATAGGTTTATTAAACAGTACTTTGGTTTTATATCTATGAACTGCTACCAGATTCTCACTAAATATTGTTCTACGTTTAAAATTAGGTTTATTTATTGCTTTCTGTAATTTTTGCTCATCTGAATATAATTTAATATTTTGCTGGTTTCTAACTGATTGCATAGACTTTCCAAACACCGCATTGGATACTAGTTTCCAGTAATCTTTTTCAAACTCATTTTTTTGATTTTTGTCTTTGCTCCGTATTAAATTTTATGTATGGTGCTATGAAATTTGATTGTGTGAATTTTAAACCTCTATGAATTTTATCAATTCTCATTCCTAAACTTACATAAAGCTGTAATATTTTATAATGTACTACATAGTTTGTTTTATCATAGAAATGACAAAGTAGTTTTGATACTTTACCACCAGGAGGTTTTCTTTTCTCTGGAGCTAGAGGAATATCGTTAAATTTATCGTGGAGATCTTGTGGAAATGATAAGTCAACTTCTAAAACATATCCTGTATCATCATCTGACACTAATATTTTATTAATATCTTGAAGCTCTTCAAAAGTCATCCACTCAAAGTCTTTTTGAGGTAATTTTTGGGATAAGGAATGACCATATAAATTATTTGCATCAATATATGCAAGTTGTGTGTTTTCATCTGCTTTTGCATACCTATTACTACATTGTGATATTCCCCCTCTAATTCCCTTCTCAAAAAACATGTACATTTCATAATCAGTTAATAACTCCAATTCAATTTTTGTATATTTTAACATACAATCCCACGTAAATCCTGGTGTTGTATAATACCAAGCAGGATCTAATCCATAACTTTTATTCAAACACAAATCTCTAAAATTCTCAAATACATCAGCCAATAACAAAACATCTAATTTTAAGTATAAATCATGCCATTCTCCTAAATTTTTAATTTTAAAATATGCCCAGATTTTCTGCGCATGTTCATATTCTTCTTGTGAAATTCCTTCTAATGTTAGCGAAGAATAAAATTTATCTATTGGTGGTAATTTTAATTCTTCAAATTTTTCCCAAGAATTCGTATATTCATAGGGGTAAATTCCTTTTCTAATTAACTTATTTTTATCTTTTCTAAACAAAATATCTAAATCATTATTTGAAAAATATTTAGCTGCTTCCCTTATTTGTTCCGGTTCCAAATTAGATGATAAAGTATCTAAACTACTTGCTAAAAACCTAAATGAATCAATAAACCTTAAATGAATATACTCTTTATGTCCCACTTTCAAAATCTTGCTGAAAGATATATACTTCTCTTCATTACTAGGAATTAAATTCAAGTTACTCTTATCTTCACCCAAATTCTTTACAAACAAGTGACAGTCGTATGCAGACAAATTATGAAATACAATTGGAATAAATATGGGTTGTTTACACTTTAAATTACAGTTGTTACATGCTGCCCCTCTATATTTTCCAGTTATATGATCATGGTCTTTAACTTTTGAATTTTTAGCTGTAAATTCATTTTCACAAAGATAACATTTTTTTGCTTTTTCATATTTCTTTAAATCTATATCTGTTATAGGTCTATTTGATTCTAATAACTCATATATTGTTTTAGCATGGTTTGATATTGAATTTATAAAATGTTTATCAGCATTTTCTCCTCTATAACTTTCAAATGGATTATCATAATCATTAATACTCTTAACATATAATCCATATCCACAGGGGGTATGAGATTGTTTTTTAATTGTATACGGTTTTTCAGGATCAGGGATGCATGTTTGAATAGGTTTTAAATGTGATTCAAAATCCGCATAAATTACATAGGGATGTCTTTGCATTCTTTGAATGTTTTTAAATTTTATTGCTGGTTTAATTGTTATAATCTCATCTAAACCTTTAGTTTTAAGTTTTTGTAATATGCTAGTTTTAAGTTTTTTCAATATATTAGTTTCAGTGCATTTTTCCATATGCTCTTTTATTTCATTTTGATTATTACTATTAGCTCCAGTGCATTTTTCCATATGCTCTTTTATTTCATTTTGGTTATTACTATAGTCTCCACACTTACTACAAGCATATCTAATTGAAGGCATTACTGGAACACATGGTTCATTGCTAAAACAAATTTCTTGATGCCTCTTCAAATATTCTTCAGTTCTTGCATTGTAATTCAAACATCTTCTGCAGATATATTTTCTATTTCTATTTATTTCCAGTTGATCATTTAATAGCGCACTCAAATTTTTTATCCAACAATAATGGTTCTTTTCTTTATTTCCAAAATATAACAAGTCGATATTCCTATCATAGATATCCTTATTATTATGATATAAAGGGTAAAATGTTTTACCTTCATAACTAAACACAATAATATTTATTTTGTTAAGTGTCTCAAATTTTGGTATGTCTTGAATTTTAACAGGGAAACTTATTCCTTCAAAATTTAATTCATATATATATATTCCGCTTTATTATATTTAGACACTCTGTATGGATTATAACTTACAGGATGTAAGCAAGATATTACGCTATACATGAAACACTTGTCGTCATTATTTTTAACATTAACACAGGCTTGTTTGTTTTTAATCCATTTAGGTAATTCAATATATGATTTCCAACTTAACGGTTTATATTTATTTATATTAATTCTTATACAAATTACAGATTCTAGAACCCAGTCTGAACCTTTTACTTCCATTTCATCACATTTTGCTATAAATAAAACCTTCTGATTATCCCAATATTGGGATAAATCATCCGCTTCTCCTAATATCACATTCTCCAACTGGAATGCATTGGTCATTGTTGTACTAGGATCTAATAATTTCTTAAATTTACATTCCATATTTAAATTAATTTTAATATTCTTATGTATACTCAAAGCGTTTTGAATTAAATTTATTGCTTTTTCTTTTCTTCTATTCATATATGTCTCTATGTCTATATTCATTTCTGTATTATTATGCTGATAGGTTAATAATCGACTCTTAAAAACACATTCCACTAAAATAAAGTCTAGTTCAGGACTATGGAGTACTTTATGCGATTGCATACGGGATTCCTTAATATATTCTCCACACACATCACACTTTACTCTTTGCACTCTTTCTTTCTTCGGTTTTTCATATAACTCATCATCGAATGGAAAAATGTTATTGATCGGAGATCTTCCCATTGAAGTGTTAGTGGGGGTACATGTGTTTTAATTTTATGTACTAGATCAGATTTCTTTAGTTTTGAATACCCTTTTATATTTTTATTTTTACATATTACTCGTAAATCTTTAACAGTTTTTTTACTTAGACAATCATGATGTGGGGGTACATGTGTTTTAATTTTATGTACTAGATCAGATTTCTTTAGTTTTGAATACCCTTTTATATTTTTATTTTTACATATTACGCGTAAATCTTTAACAGTTTTTTTACTTAGACAATCATGATTATTATTTTGATCATAATCAATACCACAGAAATTACAATTCGCATATTGAATAATATTTGTAGAGGTGTTTATCTGAGATGTACTCGGCTCATTCATCTCCATTTATTACAAAATAAATTTGTTAATACTTTTTCAATCTTTAAATTTTAGTTACTAATTACAGAATGTATTTTTGTATTATATTACTCACTCCTGATTCTGCTTTTTTAATAAGAGAAAGAGATGTGATATCACAGTCTATTATAAAAGAAGATGACGATAAAGATAAAATTAAGAAAATTTTAACCCAAATTAAGCATATCTTTAAGTGCGGACTCCTTTTCTTTTAAGTACAATTTACCATAGTGTTTATTACTTTCTTTATGAAGTTTTAAATGTTGTTTTTTTACTGTTTCACCACAAGTACACACTTCGGTGTTTTCATTATAATATTTACGCATATATTTATTTATTTTGTCTTTATTTTTCTTGCGATAATCTTGCATGTAACTATTGACATTATTTTCAGTAGTCATTTATAAGAGAAAAATTTTGTTAATATTTTTCATAAGAAAACATATATTTAGATAAAAATTCATTCCACAACTTATCCTTTTTATTGTTAATTTTCTGTGGCTTGTGATTTGAGTCTAATTCAGCTAACGCTATGAATTTGTTTATGAAATATTTATGTGATACATTATTTCTATAACCACTTGCATATAAAAAGCTAAGCAAATATGGATATTTTTGAATTATTTCATCTTTAGTAGTAGCATTAAGAGATGTATAAAAATTAGGTTTAATTACAATTCGATAATTATGAACTAATTTCTCAACACATTTCATTTTATCTACGTGCTTAATAAATAATTTCTTATTTTGTTTATTAATTACATGAAAATTACAATTAACGCATTGTGGTACATGAGCTGAATTATCGAATGAATATTCTAGACACTGTCTACATTTTTCATAGACTTGTTCATCAATATCTATGACCCGAGCATCTGGAATACTAAAAATGTCATTTATTTAATTTATTTTTTAACACTGGAGTAATAATAATTGAACATTTATTAATACGTTGTTGAAATCTTTCACGATCTACAGCATATAGATGCCAAATACCTTTACGACTTGCTCTATAAGCACAATTCCAAGTAAACATATAATGTATTTTAACATTATCACTAAATCTAACACTTAAAAACCTCTTAGCGCTCCTAGAAAAAAATCTGGAGTTATTGTATTTTTTGTTTCATCTTCTTCGGTAACTGATTCCTCAACTACTGGTGTCTCGGTAACTGATTCCTCAACTACTGGTGTCTCGGTAACTGATTCCTCAACAGACTCTTCAGTAACTGATTCCTCAACTACTGGTGTCTCAGTAACTGATTCCTCAACTACTGGTGTCTCGGTAACTGATTCCTCAACAGACTCTTCAGTAACTGATTCCTCAACTACTGGTGTCTCAGTAACAGATTCCTCAACCGATTCTTCATTATTAACAACTGCGACTGATTCTACGTCTAATTCACTTTCAAAATTTGTATACAAATACTTTTCTATTGCTTTTACTCGAACATTTGTATCTTTAACAGTGTTACTAATATCTTCAATCTGTGTTCTCAATGGATTTGCATTATCATTTGTCATATCTAGTTGATTTATTAAGTTTCTACAAACGTTTAAATCGTCGTTATTAAGCTCTCCACCTTTAGTATCAATTAGTTCATAAACAAACTGTTTTAAGCTATTACGATATTCGATTAGATTTGTTTCATTTGTTCTGTCTAATAGAATTATAAAATCAGTAATTTGTGTCTTAATATCTTTAAAATTGTTATTAGACCAATTTAATTTATATATAAGTTCTCTTAAGCTAGGCGCACATTCTGACAGTTTCTATACTAGCATAAGTTTTACAATGCTTTTCTCGTACATGGTCACGTATTGCTTTCTGTGGGTTTGTATATCCCAATATCTCAGCAACATCTTTTGCTTTGAACCATATATTGTTATCTTTATCTGCTAGATAATTGATTTTATTATTGTTGAATATTAAATTGTTGTTTATAAGGTCTACAACTGATTCCATTTATTACAAATAAAATTTGTTAATATTTTATACTATTAAAATGATTCATAGTTTTTATATACATTTTACCATCTGGTTTATATAAATACTCTTTTATTAATCTTTGCAAAGATATTATTTTATTGTATTTACTTAATAATCTGTTATATTCATCACTAGGTATCTTGTCTTTAAATTCAGTTAAAAATTCTATTGAGAAAATATAGTTTTTTTTGCAAGGTATAATTTCCCAATCATCTTTATCGTGGAACTTGACAATTAACATTTGACTTGATATTTGATCCCAATCAACTTTATCTTGAAACTCTCTAATAAAAGGTTCTGATAATTTTTGACAACATGTTATACATTTCCAGTTAACTTTATCTTGAAACTCTCTTATAAAAGGTTCTGATAATTTTTGACGTGATATGTAATACCATTCAACTTTATCTTGAAACTCTCTTATAAAATCTTCTGATAATTTTTGACGTGATATGTAATACCATTCAACTTTATCTTGAAACTCTCTTATAAAAGGTTCTGATAATTTTTGAGATCTTGATATATTATGCCAGTTAACTTTATCTTGAAACTCCCTAATAAAATCTTCTGATAATGTTTGAGTTCTTGATATGTCATACCAATCAACTTTATCTTGAAACTCTCTAATAAAAGGTTCTGATAATTTTTGACAACATGTTATACATTTCCAGTTAACTTTATCTTGAAACTCTCTTATAAAAGGTTCTGATAATTTTTGACTTGATATTTGATTCCAATCAACTTTATCTTGAAACTCTCTAATAAAATCTTCTGATAATTTTTGACGTGATATGTAATACCATTCAACTTTATCTTGAAACTCTCTTATAAAAGGTTCTGATAATTTTTGAGATCTTGATATACATACCCAATCAACTTTATCTTGAAACTCTCTAATAAAAGGTTCTGATAATTTTTGAGATCCTGATATTGCTTTCCAGTTAACTTTATCTTGAAACTCTCTAATAAAAGGTTCTGATAATTTTTGAGATCCTGATATTGCTTTCCAGTTAACTTTATCTTGAAACTCTCTAATAAAAGGTTCTGATAATTTTTGAGATCCTGATATTGCTTTCCAGTTAACTTTATCTTGAAACTCTCTAATAAAAGGTTCTGATAATTTTTGAGATCTTGATATATTATGCCAGTTAACTTTTTTATGGTTTATATTTAAAACCATGACTTTAGCAAAGTTAATATGATCCATATTATACAAGTTATCATGTATACAGCGTAATGTCCAGTAATCCATTTATTACGAAATAATTTTGTTAATAGTTTTATGTAGATAAGATTGTGATGACGTTTTGCTCAGCCGCGCGGCGGAGCAAGATTCTCATGATCTGACTTGTCTGCGATAGACTCCAGTCTGTGACTATACAATATTCTTTGCATCAACCCAAGAATTATGAGTATTATCAAACCCTAACCATTTTACATATGCTTTATTACCTTTACGTTTAATTACTTTCTCAACTAAATATACGTCATCTCTAGCAAAATTTAATTCTTTTTCATAGAAACAACCTTTTAACTCTTGCTCTTTATAATCTTTCAAATGATAAGTTATTGGATTCGAATATGTTATTTTACACACAGTGAATATCTCGTTTGTCCAATTTGGAATATAACCCTTCTCAAAAACAGTTTTATATTTAGATACTCTAACTTTATCGCCAATTTGATACTTGGGTTTATAATTAGGAATTTCTTCTTGAAACAGAGGTTTTAATTTTTCTTCATTCTTTTTCTTTGATGCTTCAATGGGTGTCATTTTTATCGTACTATGTTTTGTATGATTGTAAGTATTTACTAGCACAGGTAACATGTCAAGCCACTTGTAATTACCATTAATTGTAAATTGTTTCCACATTTTTTCTTTCAAAGTTCTATTAACACGTTCTACTACACTTGCTTTTCTTTCTGAATATGTTGAATAATGGTTAATATTATTTTCTTTCATTAACGCTTGAAAATCTTTATTGTAAAACTCTAAGCCTTGATCAGTTTGAAGATTTTTCGGTACTCGTTTCACTAGTCGCAGACTTAAGTCTGCTTCAGCTGACGCTAAAATTGATTTAAATGCGTTTGTTATACTATTACCAGTTTTATTCTCAACAGGTTTTGCCCACAAATATTTAGAAAACACATCAATTACAACTAATAAATATTTATAACCTTTATTCACTCTTGAATATGGAATCATCTCAACTAAATCAGCTTGCCACAAATCATCAATACCATATGTTATTAATTTACGTGTTGGAAAATTTCGTCTTAGTGGTTTATGTAACTCGCTTGCAATTTGTTCTCTAGCGTTATTACTTAAATTTTTTTTATAAACTTTGATTTCTTTGAACCACATTGGGAACACTTTGCCTGTAACATAGGTCGACCATTTTTAGTTACTGTTTTAGTAACGCTAGTTGAACTTGTTTGTGACTTACATTTAAGACAATATATTAATTCAGCCATTTATTACTTAAGAAAATCAAAACTATAACTTATAATCAACTCAATATGTATTGGTACAATGGCTACATTATCTTTCTTCATAAATTTTAAAGTTTCACCTTTATTAAACGGCATCCTACTTGTTACTTTATCATATTTTTGTTTACCAATATAAAATTGTTTGAAACCAATAGACGGATAACAATTAATTGCTTCAATCCAACCATTAAATGGAAAAATATATTCTGTTACTTGTGATGGCTTTGTAAAGGCTAAAATATAAAAACCATCATTAGTACACGCGTTGTAATATAAATCTTTAAACATACAAAACTTTAAATTTTTAAATGTTTCATTAGTTGTTTCCAATTTTTTATTAAGTGTATTATACTTTAAATTTATAAATCTCTCAGTGCTATCTGAAAATTCCTTTATTTTTAAATTATTCTCATTAAATTTTGTTGTTATTAAAGCATTTAATTTACTTGTTTCTGAATGATATTTGTTATCCACTTGCTGAATTTTATTCTCATATTCACCAATAATTCTTGACACAAAACCTTTTGTACAAACATCTGTGTCTTCTTCAGGATCTTGTGTGTTGCATAATCTCTTGTTTTGAATATCATAATTACCATCACTTGTTAATTTGAAACCAATTCCTGACTCGCCTTTTACACCTCTTGAAAATATTTGATTATTAGAGTAATCATCACTCTCACCAAACTTGTTTAATACCATTTATTACACTAAAATGTTCCCGCTTCTTTTTTGTTTTTTCTTCTTCTAGTTCTTCTTCTATATTCATGATTTCATTTCCAACATTGTCATTACCAGCGGTTTGTTCAGCTTTAAGGAAATTTAAACGTTTTTCTAGTTCGCTAATAGTGTTCCAATAAACATATTCTTTTTCCTTGTTGTTATATTTTTTAAATCCTTTTCCTGTTTTCGGTGTTGAAGTTAGGTCTTCCAATGAGTGATACTGTGATACAGGTGTTGTCGGCGTAGTTGGTATATCTGAAATATCGGATAAATCTTCTGTTTGAGGAAATTCTGGTGACTTTGCTCTAGCTTCGTCATACAATTGTTGTCTTTGTTTTTTACGTGGAGATTGTTTTTTGCTTGGAGATTGATCCTTATATTTCTCCCAAATAGGTTTAATAATTTTGTTATATTTGTTGCTTCTACTTGCTCTCGGTTTAGACGGATCATCAACTCTTTGTATACAACCGCTATGTATTAAAATTTTCTTGTAATTTTCTAGATCCTCTGGTGTGTAATCTTTAGGTTCTTTTTCAGTTAATAAACTCCATATACCATGTGTAGATGGAACTTTAAATTCAACTATTTTCTCATCTTCACCAACCTTGTGGATATTAATATTATCACGATCATACGTTACTAGCACGTTTTTACTACCAATTTTACCGCTACTTCTATTAATACCAAAAGTTTCATCTATGTTTGATTTGACTGTTTTTGTAAGATACTTATCTCCTAATGTTTCATCACCTAACGCTCTATCTCTTGATGTTCCCGGTTGAATTTCATCAATACTCAGATGTGGCCTTTGTATAGTTTTCTGTTGAAAATTATCTTGTATTTGTTTCAATATTTTAGTTTGTTCTTTACCACTTTCTGTTTGATTTAGTATGGCATTTTGTAATGGTACTAGAGCGTTTGTAATAGGTTCGTATTGTTTTAGTAATTTTTCGTGTTTAATAGAATGGCCTTCAGTTCGTTTAATGTAAGCTGCTTTAGCTTTGTTGAATGATTCTCTATACTCCTTTACTTTTTTCTCATCCATTTATTACATTAAAATTACCGTTCATGTTCCATGTTGATGTTTCATGTTCTATGTTTCATGTTTCATGTTGATGTTTTATGTTCATGTTCCATTACTTTTTTCTCATCCATTTATTACATTAAAATTACCGTTCATGTTTCATGTTCTATGTTTCATGTTTCATATTTCATGTTTCATGTTTATACTAAAAGCACCGCATTGAAGTTTCGACTGTATTTACCGTTGCTTACATCTTTTTCTAAATTTATTACAAGAAAATCATACTTCATTTTTCAACAAAAAGTACATAACTGTCTAAACGTTTCAAAAGACATATCTGTTCCAACATGATCATCATAGATATGTTTCAAATTAGTATTGTCGTTATGTTTAAAAACAATAAGCAAATTTAAATTATCACGTATCATTTGTTTAGGTATACGACTATATGTTTGACAAAGGTAAAAGCAACTTATTCTTTTATGTCTACCTCTATGGAAATATTCCTCTATTACTTTCTGTTTGTCGCTAGCAACGTCGTCAAATATAATTACTGATAATGGTGGGATTTCTTCAACTCGTAATACATCATCTGAATTATTATATGTGAAGAAACCAATTTTATACTGTTTCTTAATATGTTTATTTATTTCACTTACATAATTTTCAAGATACTTGTATAGTGGTTGATTTAAAGATTTTGAGTAAATGTAGATATTACTATAGATTAAACTGTTTTTATTATCAGTCAATATTCGAATTAAAATATTTGTTTTACCACAATTTGATGAACCTACTATTCCAGCTCTAATTATATTAGGATAATATTTATAATACTGTATATTTTCTTGTTCTATAACACATTTTTGCAACCCGTTACCAAGTTTTTTTTTTTAAAAATGTTGCAGACCATTTATTTATAAAAATTATTCTTTCCTTACCATGTTATCACCAGGACTATATGCTACAAATGAGTCATTCGCAATAAGACAGTGAATCATCGTGTTTGTTGGTGCTTGTTTTTCAAATGTGAATTTAATTGTAAGATTTGTAGGTCCTTCTTTAATAATTCCACTCTTATACGTTAAATCAAACACAAACAAGGGATACTTTTTAATAAAATCTTGTTTCTTAATAATGTTATTCAGTAGATCTGCATCTTTATTGGGATAGTACGTTTTCTTAAGATCGCAATACATTGAATACAATCTGCTATACATGTTTAATTTTATATTCAAATCCATATCTTCTACAGGATAATATTCAACTTCACTAAACAATAATCTTATGTTTTCTACATCACAAAAATCAAATTCTGAATTATTTTTCGTAAAGTCAAATTGTCTATTGGTTTGTAAAGCAACAATAACATATTGAGGTCTTTTAGATAAAGTGGTAATGGACCAAGAATAATTTTTGGATTGTGCCAAGAATGTTGGGTGATTTGTATAGGACCAGTCCAAGTATGGTATTGTTAAATATTTATTTGATTCAATTAATTTATTGATTTTGATTTTCTCATCTATGATTGGTGTAATATGAGGCATTTCCCAAATTATATCGGTTAAATGAATTTTCAAATTTTTATCTTTTACTTTATTTCTCGATGCCTCTGTGGTAACAATTAAACAATTTGCGTCACTGGTATTTCTTAAAAACTCTATTGATTGTGATACTCTCAATACAGGCTTATTATAATTTTCAAATAGTGAAAATATTTGTTTAACTGGTACACTTATTGAAAAATAGCCATCATCAGTAATTAAATTGGAACCATCCCAACCTTCAAGAATGTAATTATTTAGTGCAACACATAATCCTTTCAATAAAATATTATAGCCTGGACTGTTTACTTCTTGTACTACTTTATTATTAATTTTGTACACTATATCACTAAACATGTGCATATAACCATTTTTCACAAATTTTATATTTTTGTAATCATCTTTTAAGTCAACATCTGTACAAATAATTTGACCATTCAAAATAATATTACTGTTAGCTGTATCAAACTGAGCATCTTGACTATTAATATTAATAGTTGTACGTCTATTTGTATCATTTATATAATCTTTCAGTTGTGGGTAATATTTATGATAGTCATATTTTTCTATTATTTGTTTCTCACTTTTCGGAGCACCAGTGAACACTAGTGATGTACTCATTTATTTAGTAAAAAATAGTGCTTATTTAATTTTTCGAATCTCAAATTGTACTTCTACATATTCGCCTCTAAAATCAATGTATTCACCATGCTGATCTTTTAATTCTAATTTAATGTAATCTATAAAATTTCTACCTTTTAACAGGTAACGATCCAAATTTTTAGGTATAAATACAATATCATAACCTGGATTAACTGTAATATAAAAATCACTAATAATGTCAGTTTGTTTTGAGTTTACGTATTGACCTATAGCTAGGGGACAGTGAATGTTAATAGATTTAATTTTGAAAATATCAATTTCGTTATCTGAAATATATTTCTTGTTTGCTTCAGTTGTTTGTTTGTTAAATCCTAATAAATTTATTATAGAAGTATCATCTATAAAAATTGAATACGGTGAATCTATTTCACATTTAAAGGTATTAGTATTGGGTGTTAAAACGAAACCATCGCCAATTTTTTCTTCAAAAATATCTTTTATATGATAAACAGAATACGTACCGTCTTCAATAATAAATGTTACAAATTTACTGTTTTTAATAATTGTAAGTGTGTTATTTTTTAACTTTTTCGAAACATTGGGTATTTTAAAATTTGATTTAAATTTTCTAATACATATTTCATATTCACCATCACTGATATCTAGCGGTGGATAAAATTTTGCTTCTAACACAGATGAATCTAAGTTTGCAGAATTATTCAGTTTAAATATTCCGCTCTCCATTTATTTATCTAAAAATCTTAAGCATAATTTACCACATATTGTTTGATCATATTTCTGGTAACTGTCATAATTATAATATATATTTGCTTTACCTGAACTATTAAAGTATTTTATTAATTTCTTTTCTGGGTTAACGTTGCCGAACGAATCAAAATAATATATATTATTATTTATCTTCTTATAAGCAATCCAATGAGTACCAGGTCCTGAGTTTGAGTCTAGATTTACAATACCAGTTTCGTTTTTATTTATTTTCTTAGGTAATGTGTCATCCATAAATACACCTCTAAAATATGGAATTTTTAACTGTTTAGCGTAATTTATTAGTTCAATATCAGATAATGCTTTATTTGAAATTTTTATTTTTTTTTAGACTTGTTCCATTCAACATCACCTATTGAAAACATTCCTTTACCAGTTTTCTTAACACCTGAACCTTTTTTTCCTTCAATTGCTTTATTGTGACGTTTAGCCTCTTCAAGCATTTTATTTTGATATTGTTTTTTATGTACTGCTTGAGTTATACCTGCTGCTCCACCAGCAGCGGCTCCTAATGCTGCTATAATTGGTAATAAAGGTATAATGCCACCTCTTTTAATTTGACTTTGTGATAATTTTAAAGTTACTCCTTTACCGTCTTTTTTTGCTTTTTCAATTTTATTAATTTGAGCTTGTGTGAGTGATAGTTTAACAGAACCTTTCAAATCTTCATTCTTTAAACGAACTGAAACAGTGTCTGTTGCGTTGGCAATTTTCTTTTGTTGATTTTCAGACAAACTCACACCATATTGTATATATGACATTTTAACTGATTTATTACTAGAAAAATTATTATTTAAACCCATACCCATTTTACGTTTAGCTTTCATAATATTTGTAACTGACCATGCCGCGGTTTTTTCACCCAGGGAAGAATCTTTACTGTTAACTCTGTCCCAAGCCTTGTATTCTAATATTTGATCTGCTTTATTTCTATTGGGTACATCTTTATACTGAGAATATGCAATATCGTGTTCCCTGCATGCTTCATCTAAAGGATTTACACCTCTATCTCCTCGAGCTAATCGTTTCTTTAATTTAGTTCCCGGCCCACAATAATTGTAACCCGGTACATGCGCTTCAAATGGCAAATTATTTATTAAATTATTCACAATACCTGATCCTTTCTTTCTCATTTATAAATGGAAGAATATTTGGAGAACAGAAAATACGTTTACCGTAAAAGTTATAAATTTTATAGCAATTTTAATATTGCACTTCATATTGGTGAGGTAATTTTTGCGGGAAGTAGTTTATCTGCTCTTGCGTTTGTGCCTTTAGTTGCTTTTTCTCTTGGTAGTCCGGTTTTAATGGGTCTTAATGAAATATTAAACATTAAAGAAAAAATGATTGAGTTTAAAAAGTGTTATAAATTTTATAGAGATATGTTGTTATTGTTAAAATCTGGTAAAATTAGTGAAGTTGAAATATACGACAAGGAACATGACTTTTTAGATAGCATTACTTATTTCGCTGTTGAAAAATATTTAAAAGAGAAAAAATTAAATGGTTATGTAACTTAAGTAATCCGGTCGTAACACTTGCGGAATTCCTGCACATGATAAACAATGAAATATGCATTGTTAGCATAAGTAGTGTCATCTCTTCAAATAGTTTTAATTATCACTAAATTTTATGTGTGCAAATGCATGGTGAACGATTTAATTTAATTAAATTTTTCGTATATACTTCGGTAAAATGTAATTTTATAAATAAAATATTCTGAATTTATGACTATGACATCTTGTGAGTAATTAGACAACTAAGTTGTTCTAGAAGATTCTTATAATCTCTAAAATATGCAAATCAACAAAAATACACTGTACAAATTGTCATTCACAGCTTTAAAAATGGTATGTATTTTAAATATATTAATTCATAATTTCAATTATTATTTTTTAAATATATTAATTCATAATTTAAATTATCTAAATATATTAATTCATAATTAAATTATTTTTTTCTAGAACATTTCACAATTATGTGATAAATACCTAAAGTATTTAACAGAGGAAACAGTTTTTATTTGTAAAATTAAAACTAATTGTCATGAAGTGAACAGACAAGTTGAGTGTGGTGAAATAAAAATACCGGAGCGAGAATATACAATTCAAGATCTCTTAGACTTGGTAAAAAAAGGAGAAATTAAACAAACAAAAAGTGAAATAAATCAAACAAAAAGTGAAATTAAGCAAGCAAAAAGTGGTGAACATTTACATACTTATTTAAAATCACTTTTAAATTATGAAAATACTGAAGTTACTATTTTCAACGATTGTCATGCATTCGAAAACTTAAAATCTGAACTTATAAACGTAAGTGTAGAAGTAAAAAAACGTGGAGATCAATATTTTAAAGTGCAGTGCTATTTTGGATATCTTCTCGAAAAATTCTATAGAGCATATAGAAAAGAACATAAGAAGACACATAATATTACATGGAAGGACTACGTGCAACGTTTTGGAATAAAAGACAGTCAAGCAAAAACTTTAAGAAAAATTGGAGTAATCACAAACAAATACCCAAGACTTCAGTATTTATCTATTTCAATAAGAGAATTTGTACGTTATATAGAAGAATTTGAAGAGTTAGTGGAACAACCCCAATACAATAATTTTTGGAATAACACAATACGGTATTATTAAATACTCATAATAATTATTAATAAATTACATAATATAATTATTTATTTTGCTTTTCAGTGAACAAGAAAATATGGTTGTTGATACTATTGTCCAAAATCTTAATGACACAGTTTTGTGACGTCATCGCAGCGTGCTACGATTTTCAACAAACATGTTGGAGTTTATCAGCCCAAGATATTGAGACGTCATCGCAGCGTGCTACGATTTTCTGTTGTGTATATTCCATTATAATTATCACTAATTTTCTATTCAGTTGTAATAAGTAATTATTTTTCAATTATAATTTGTATGTGTCATCATAGCAGCGTGTTGCGATTTTGCTCTATTCCGTATTTTTAAATAAATTGTATATCATGTATTTGTTTATTGTTTCTTTCTACTTTACCTTTATAAACTAAACTTGGTGGATTTTTGTTCATGTCTTTAATTAGGGGAATAAATTTATTATATCTCGCTGGTAAAGATACTTTGCAGTTTTCCAAATTTGCTATAACTTGTTGGCCGTAATTACCTGTGTTAGTTTCAAACGATATAACTTTATAAGGAATATCTAATTCTAATTCAGATAATTTTTTAAATTGAGAAGATGCACTGTTCAACATACCTGCATAGTTAGTTTTGTTCTCCATTTAGTACAATAAATTTTTAATAATAAATATCTATTCTTCATTCCCATTTCACCGCTCCAATTCGATCAATCCATCGTTGCCCACAGAATTCTTGATTCTTGACACTATAGTTTTTAATCATTATTATTTTGTAATATAATAATTTATACTCACTCATAGATAATCTAGTTACTTATTACAAAAGATGAATCCATTCGTACTGTTTGAAAAGTTTGTAACTACTTAAAGTGCTGACGAAAGTGTTATTTGATTAAAATAAAACAGTGGCGTAGATAAACCAGTAGCGTAACTAAATATTTTTATAAAAATAGTATTATGTGATTTACACTTACATTTGCAAAAACCATATGATTTACATTTTCTGCAAGCCATACCATCTACTTGATCGTCTGGGACAACAAAACATTTCAAATCACAACAATACATTTATTAAATAAAAAATTTGTAAGTTTTTATGTATTTTAAGCAAAGAAAGTGCTAAAAACAAGCTAAATTTGCATCTCCCGAATCTCACAAAATGAGGTGGCGTCCCCCAATTGCATCTGGCATATGTGAGTTCGTTAATAGGTGCACATTAAAATAGTATATTATACATTAAGAGAGAATAGTCAGATTTTTTTCGAGAGGTGTAGTAGTCTCTATTCTGGTGCTGATCAGTCAGCGTGCTCTCCAAGCACGCTGTTTTCTCAGCAACAGAATAGAGACTACTGGCGTAGAAGTGTCATGTGTACTTTGGAAAGACAATAAAATTGTTACCCTGCTATCATCCTTTACAGGCGAAATCCCTATGGATGAAGTACAACGGTATGACAGAAAAGAAAAAAAATATATAAAGGTTCCCTGCCCAAACATAATAAAAGAGTATAATAGGCATATGGGGGGAGTCGATCTCTTAGACGGACTTATTGGTCGCTACAAAATAATTATGCGTACAAAAAAATGGTATATGCGACTTTTCTATCACATAATTGATATGACTGTAATAAATAGTTGGCTTCTGTATAGAAAAACATTACAACAAAGAAATGACAAACAAATTTTATCTCTGGCAGAATTCCGAACAGAAATAGCGTACTGCCTGTGTCATTTGGGAACAGACACCGCAAAAAGAAGAGGACGACCATCGTCCGAAGTGAAAAAGGAGCTGCAAGCAAAAAAAAAAGCGTTCAGCTACAACAGCGTATGTCCCACCAAAAGACGTAAGAACAGATTCCCATGCGCATTGGCCTATTCATGACACAGTAAGACAAAGGTGCAAATTACCAAATTGCAAGTCGTTTTCATTTATAAAATGCTCAAAATGTGGTTTGCATTTATGTTTAAATAAAAACAACAATTGTTTTATGACATTTCATACTGCCTAAATACGTATTATAAAAAGAAAAAATATATAATCTACAATTCTCTACTTTGATTATGTTTTATTGGGATTACAATGTTTCTATTTTCTTAATCCAGAAAAATTATTTTGTAATTGTTTTTCCGAAGAATTTTGTTTAGTTTTTAATTTCTAAGATTTTATCTATTAACAACTATTCCCTAAAATGAGTCGGTAAGTAACTCGAGCCAAATAAATAAAAAGAGAATGATTCTCCATACAACAAAATCAAAACAGCCACCCGGTATATTGTGTAGGCAAATTGCATTATGTATCATATCTGCTACATTTACATTTTTGATTAAAAATCGTACTTTTGGACAAAATACATTTTTTTGAATATTTTTACCATCAATTATACTCCATTTCCTACCCATATAGTATTTTTTAAACAATTAAAAAAAAATAGAGCAGTGTAGGGTTAATAAAAATAATTATTAGTACATATTTGAAAATAAGGGTGTTTCATGAGACAAAATTAATATCAGAAAAAGAACATTATATTAGAAACAAATATAATAGATTGATAATTTTCCAAAACCAGTAGTTATAATTTGTAAGTTGTATATAAATGTTTAGAATAAGTTTTTGTTTATATTTTCAATATTTTATTTTTATTTTTGTACAAAATGTCAATAAAAGTTATTTGGCTAACTTGCTCTTGTTGTTTATCCTGAGTTGTTGTGCTTACCTGATGAACTTCAGTTAACTATATAAACAAATGCAGAATTTTTTGTCTTACTTTTTCAGATATAAAATTGGTAAGTATGAATACAATATACCAAATTACATTAATTATGCCAATAATTTTAATTTTTCATTGTCATATACAAATGATTTATCCGTGCAAAAATGCATATTATACAGGATTATTCCTTTATTATAATAATAATATTTATTTACACGCGACGAAGTATGAAAAATTTCAATTTTGGCGTTCTATTTTTTTCGCCGAAAACAGAATTTTAACCCTACAGATATTCAAATAAAGTATTTTCCTAATCCAATTATAAAATTTGAACCCTACAGATCTTCCTAATCTTTTACAGTTGTTCCTTAGGGATTAATAGCTATTATCTTTCTCCAAATTCTGCAAATAGGATTTTTACCTTTTATACAGGAATTCATTTTCTTAATCTTCTGCAGGTGTTCTCTTTCTTTTGAGAAAAATCAGAATATTCTATATTAATTCATTTCATTATTAAATAATCTAATATAAAAATTTATAATTATAACCAATATTTTTGAAATGTCATATGAATCAAATGTCAGATTTTCAAGCAGCGCGAACACGCCTACCAATACGCCCATCGGCTGTGCGTGCATGCGCTTGTAGACGCTTGTCCAAATGCTAAAAAAGGATGGAGATAATAATGTTCCGGCAACTTTCCGCTTATACGAGAGATAGGGGTTCAGCGGTATATAGTTTAATAGGTATATTCGTTCAAGAGGGGGTACTGTAAAGTTTTGTCCCGACACGGTTCAGTCGCCATCATGCGTTGGAATAGTGAGGAGCGTGCCTTTGCCGTTGAGGCCTACTTTTCAAGCGGATGTTCGGTTATTGCAACACAGCGTGCATTTCGGAATCGCTTTAATTTAGCTGACACCAACCCTCGAGAATTGCATCAAAGGCCTTTGCATTCACCCAAAGTCACAGTGTGGTGTGCAATTTCCTCAGCTGGAATTATTGGTCCCAGGTTTTTTGAGGAAAATGAGGTTACAGTGACAGTGAATTCGGACCGGTATGTAAACATGCTACAGAATTTTTTTTCCCACGGCTAGAAGAGTTGGATTTGGGGGACACTTGGTTCCAACAAGACGGTGCAACAGCACACACTTCAAGAGCATCGATGGCTGTTTTGAGGGAACACTTTCCAGAGCGCCTTATCTCAATTAGAGGCGATTTGGAATGGCCGGCACGCTCTCCCGATCTGTCCCCTTGTGATTTTTATCTATGGGGTTTTTTGAAATCCCTTGTTTATGTGAACCGTCCAAGAACCCTACAAGATTTGAAGACCAACATCGAAGAAGAAATTGCCAACATAACACCAGCTATGCTAACAAGAGTCATGACAAACGCCAGATATCGGTTTACGCAATGTATGGAGAATGAGGGACGTCACCTAACAGATTTGATCTTCAAAACAATGTAAATAAAAACTTTAGACATGTACCTACATTATAAAAAATAAATAAATATTTTCCGATGCACACAATAGTTTTTATTGAGTTTTGAAAAAAGGAAGTTATGCTGCCGCACCCTGTATATGAAAGATACGGATTTTTTAAGTACAGCCATTTAAAAGACAATAGAATAAATATATAAAAAGACAGCATTTTTTGATACAAATTCGAATATGAGGAAATTCATCTTTAAATAACTAATAAACAGGATGTACTATGCGTGGTTTCAACTCTCAAACTTGTTAGCAAAGTAATGGACATGATAAATTAACTTCGAGGGGAGATACAAACTTGCCTGCGAATCATCGCATCGCAACTATTCCTTACATTAGCACTATTACGTTCAAATTTTAGAATATTATAAATGCATGTTCCTAGAAAAGGAATGTACAAACAGAAAGTAAAAAATTGCCATAGAATTGTTTATATAATAATAAAAACAAAAAGTCAGAATTTCATTTATTGTCCGTGATATCGCTTTTAAGCATGAATAGTTTATTAATATGCACATTTTTATTAATACTTAACCATAAAATATAAAAAAATGTACCTACATTACTTTGAGTAAAATAATATTTTAAGGTTATTATTAATATTTTTAAAACAATGTCGTTTTCTTTCGTGAAATTAATAAAATATTCTTAGATTTAATGTTTCATATAACATATTTTAATTTCAAATAAAACCGTTAAGTGGTTTCCCGAATAGACAATATTTATATTTATGTCAAATAAACAATTATTATATTAAAATATATCATTATAACCCTGGAACTGCACTGTTGGGTCTCAGAAACCCAGACCGTTATTAATTACAAAGTGACGTGCGCACGCGTGGCTTGTTTGTGTCGCCAATTTTTGTAAATTTAGTTTCAGTCGTGTTTGAGTTGGGGAGCCGGTCATTTGCCGCATTTTAGTGCAACAACGGGTAAGATATTCACATAAATACAAGCATGGGTACATCAGACCCAAGTGTGATGTTAATGGTAATTATTTTGTTTGAACTTATAATTGATTGTTTCAGTATTATGGCTTCAACTAGCAGAGAAAATCGTCGTCCGCTAACTGAGGTAGAATTGCAGATAGAAGCAGATAATATATGGGCGAATGACACTGAAAACGACATCGTTGATGATATTTTTGGAGGAGAAGAGTCGGAGGATGATTACATTGAACAGCAACTTTCAGATAGCGACAGTGAACTAAGCGAAAATGAAGAGGATGTAGTGAACGAACCAGTTAAAAATATTCCTAGTTTACTGGGGAAAAATGGTCTTCGTTGGAGCACACAAGCATCATCAAGGCAAGGTCGTACAAGACGAGAAAACATAGTATTACATTTACCTGGCCCTAAAGGAGAAGCCAAAACAATTCAGTCTCCTGAACAAGCTTGGAATTTATTGTTCAACGAACTAATGATAGATGCTATTGTTTTACATTCAAATGAAGAAATTACTCGTAAATGCAATAATTTTAGGCAACAGAGCTACACAAGACCAACGAATAAAACAGAAGTGAAAGCTTTTATTGGACTGTTGTTTTTAGCAGGTGCATTACGGGTATCAAACTGTAACTTAGATGAACTTTGGTCTGTACAATTTGGAAATGGAATATTTCGTGCAACAATGTCACAGCAGCGATTTCAATTTATTGCTTTATGCCTGCGGTTTGATAGTAAAGAAACTAGACAGGAAAGAAGGTTGGTTGATAAATTTGCACCTATACGTGAACTATGGGACATTTTTATAAACAACTGTAAATCTTACTATACACCATATGAATACTGCACTATTGACGAGCAACTCGTAGGATACAGAGGAAAATGTCCATTCCGAATCTACATGGCTAGTAAGCCTGATAAGTATGGCATAAAAATAATGATGTTGAATGATTCAAAAACATTTTATATGCTCAATGCAATTCCATACGTTGGAAGAGTAACAACAGAAAACAGTGAATCAGTACCGGCATATTACGTTCGTAAACTTTCAAAACCAATTCATGGAACTAATAGAAACCTTACAGTAGACAATTGGTTTACATCAATTCCCCTAGCTGAGCAAATGTTAGAACAGCATAAATTAATCCTTCTTGGGACTTTGAGAAAGAACAAAAGAGAGATACCTTCTACATTTCTCAATAAAAAGGAAGTGGGTACGTCGCTATTTGCATTCGACAAAAATAACTCTTGTTTCTTACACTCCCAAACAAAACAAAATCGTACTTTTGCTGTCAACATTGCATTCTGATGCCTCTATAAATGCCGTTACGGGAAAGCCCAATCTCATTCATACGTATAACCAGATCAAAGGAGGAACAGATACATTTGATCAGCTTTGCCATTCGTACACTACCTCACGGAAGACTAGACGTTGGCCTCTACGTATTTTTTTCAACATACTTGATGCTAGTGGAACAAATGCAATGGTTTTGTTTTCCCTCTCCAATCCACACTGGAAGGAAACGAGAAGCAATAATAGAAAGTGTTAGGAATGGCTCTAATTAAACCACACTTACACGAACGCTTGGCCGTCGCAACTTTACAAAAAGGACTACGACAAAGAATTGCTGAAATTCTTGAAGTTGAAGTTCCCGTTTTACAAAATGCTGTGAGGTTATCAAGAAAAGCTAGATGTTGCTTTTGTGAAAAAGGCAAAGACAGGAAAACAAGTTTTGCGTGTTCTGCTTGTCGCAAGCCGTATTGCATGGGGCATAGAACCATGCTATGCTGCGAATGCAGAAACTAAACTAAAGACCTGGGTAAGAATAATTAAGCATAATATTGCCAAAAAGAGTAATTTTTTTTTTGTAGGGATTAGAATCGAGTTATATTTACAGCTGATAATTTAAATGTTATGTTTATTTCTTGAAATCAAAATGTTTTATGTTTAATGTTACAAGTAATGGTTATTTTTATTTCAAAAAATTATATCTTTTTGTAAAATAAAACACCATGCTTGAAATTTTGTTATGTATTTCATTAAGGTTAGATGTTCTCCCAAAAGCAAAAAATATTTAGATTTTTTGTTTTTTTTTTGCAAAAGACCCAAGTGTGAAGTTCATGTCTGAAAAAATAAGTGTGGTGTTCCAGGGTTAAATGTACAGTCTAAAAGTGTACTGTATAAAGAATAATATATGTAAAAATATTTTAAAATATTATAATTTTTTTGGCCATATAGTAAGAGCAATATTAAGTTTTATATGCATGTAAAAAAAACTGTACAAAATGGCTGGTCATTTTGAATATTTATTTATGTTACTTAAACATATCTTTGTTTTTATATATGTTAAAGAGGAAAAGGCTTCAATGTGAGGTATGAATTTCAAAAATCGAACTCCTACTGTAAAAGTTATTGATGTTTATTTCCGACTGACTATAATTATTTCGCCGATAGTAAATAATTGTTTATCTCTAAATAAAATAATAATATTCGTTAATAAAATGCGTAGCTCTTCTGTAAACATTTAAACAAAATGAAAATAACATTATATTCAGTAAATAAAATAACAATGCTCTAATATTTGCATGATGATTGAATTTATTCAAGCAATTTAGGTTTGCTGAATAAAGAGTTAATAAACTGGCCAAGAAATCCTTTGCTAAATACAAAAACAGGACAAGAACTTATCAAATATTACGCACAATCAGTCTACTTCAAGTTCATTTTATGCCAGAAATATTGAAATATTGTAGCTACCAGTACAATACAAAAATACGCTAATAATAAATTCACCGATTCCTATACTATAATACGATTTTCCAAGAATTGGTGTTTTGATAACTGCGACCCTTTATACCTGCTATTGTCGGGTGTCTATAAACAGTTACATGAAGTCTTTAATTAAAAAGCGTGATAGGAAATTTTTCTAAATACACAGTAATTAATATATAAATTCTTGTTTGCAGGGCTTAAAAATAATTTGTTCATAGCAATTTTTAGTAACAATATAACGATGTACAATAGAAAATGCTAATATATCTATAAAACATTTTATTTTATTTAATGTTTGCTCAACAATGGGTGAAGTTATGCTATGAAAATTGAATTTTATATTTAACCCTTTGCGGAGAATTGGTTTCACCGTGAAACCATGCTTTATTATTTTTTTGATTTGTTACACAGTGGTTCTACCGTGTAACCATGCTGTATTAGAATATATCTAGATGCCATCTATCGGAAAAAATTGTACCAACAGTAGTTTTCATGACAAATGCCGGTAATATTGGCTTAAAATACTACGTTTACTGACATTTCAAGTTACGCACATGTTGATGTTTTATTTACTTATAAATAACATTATAAGAGGTAAGTTTATTGTTAATTATATAACGAAAACATTAATAAATAAAAGTTTAATAATAGATTATTTAAATATTTTTTGAATTACTGTAATTGTCAATTTATATTAGCGGTTTCATTGTGAAACCACTATGACTTATTTGACATAAAAGCTAAAATGAGGTTTTTCTATTCCAGAAATAATTATGTACAAACTTAGCAACTTAACATGTTCACAAGTGTATGAATTATTAGATGATCTTCCGTCAGATGGTCAATCCGATTCATTTGAAGAAAGTGAAAGTGAAAATGAATGTAATAACAATAATGTATCTATAGAAGATATTGAAAGCGAAAATGATGAATACCATGAAACAGACACAGACAGTTTTTCAGACGAAGATGATTTACCCCTAGCTGTACTTGTAAGTAATATATGGAAAAAACAGGGCTATATTGCTCAAGTAGAACCATTTTTGGAAGATGTGGGGCCACAGAATATTGATGGATTAGAACAACCAGTGGATTTTTTTCTAACTTTGTTTGATGATGACATACTTGATATGATTGTTTTTCAAACTAATCTATATTGTACTCAAAGTGGAAAAAAATTTCAACCAACAAATAAAAATTAATTAAAAATATTTCTGGGCATAAATATACTAATGGGTATAAAAAAAACTCCTAGCTGTAAAGATATGTGGTCCTCACATACGGAATTGAGAGATC
This sequence comes from Stenolophus ochropezus, assembly GCA_035578165.1. Lineage (NCBI taxonomy): Eukaryota > Metazoa > Arthropoda > Insecta > Coleoptera > Carabidae > Stenolophus > Stenolophus ochropezus. The sequence goes on from JAQOWZ010000037.1 coordinate 1,489,811, forward strand.
AATATATTTCTTCTAAAATGAGCTTGAACAGATTTTCTTTTCTTCTCGCTCATTTGCATCTAAACGATAATGTTTTGATGCCAAAAAGGAATACCCCAGGTTACGATAAGTTATACAAAATTCGGCCCTATATAGAAAAACTTAGAACCAATTACAAAAAATTTTATAAGCCGACTAAAGTCCAAGCAATAGATGAAAGTATGGTAAAGTTCAAGGGCAGGATATCATTCAAGCAATATATGCCACTAAAGCCTGTGAAAAGAGGTTATAAAATATGGGTTCGCGCAGATAAAGAAGGATATATGTGTGATTGCCAGATTTATACTGGCAAGCAAGATAACAAAGTTGAACACAGTTTGGGGGAGAGAGTGGTTGAAGACTTGACGGAAGAATTACAAGGAAAAGCATACCACGTCTTTTTCGACAATTTTTTCACATCGGTTCGACTGATGGAATCACTGAAAAGCAAAAAAATCTATTCTTGTGGTACAGTTCGAAGCAACAGAAAAAATCTACCCAAGCTTGCAGATGATAAAATTATGAAACGTGGAGATACGGATTGGGTCGTAAAAAATGAAGATCTTTCTTGTATAAAATGGAAAGATAAAAGAATAGTACAACTGTTGTCAACGATTGATTCACCAACTGAAAATATACAAATAGGAAGAAGGGAAAAGGATGGAAGCATCAGTGAAATATCGTGCCCTGCTATTGTTTATAATTACAGACAGGGCATGGGATGTGTCGATAAATTTGACATGCTAAAATCTACATATGCAATAGACCGCAAAAGTAGAAAATGGTGGCATCGACTGTTTTGGCACTTTGTGGACAGCACAATAGTTAATTCATTCATTTTGTATAAAAAAAAAATTAACAGTAATATGAAGTTGAAAGAATTTCGTTGTCGATTAGTAACTGGATTAATTCAATGCAATTCCGTTATAGGAACTCCTGGGCCCAACAATAACAAATCATTTATAAAACAAATTCAAGCCATACATTCCTCCCGAAACGAGAACCGATCAAGCTAAACATTTACCAATACGCGCTTCATCACGGCGCTGTATATATTGCAGTACAACAAAAGAACCCCACAGAACAAAATGGTCATGTTCTGTGTGTGACGTTGGGTTGTGCCTTAAGTTTGATAAGAATTGTTTTGCAAATTTTAATTCTAAATGAATATAGTTTTTATTATAAACTTTCAAAAATTAATTTTGCTTTATACTCGTACATATATACAAATAAGTTTTTTGTTGACATGTAAGTCATAGTGGTTTCACCATGTAACCTGTAAACAAATACATTTTTTGTTAAAAGTAAATATTTAAAAAATATATTTTTTATATGTATTACTTGTAATACGTAAATAAACATATTTAGTTAAAATAATTTATATTTTTCATTTTTTTTTATTCTGTGACACAAAGGATTATATTTAATAAATTAATTAGTTAAATAATGTTTTTTTGTTTACTATAATAAAATAATTCCAAATTACGAGTGTGAAGATGAAATGTCAAAATCAATATTACCGCGATAAGAAATCTAGGGATTTTTTAGTTGGTATTTACACAGTGTAAATCTGGCTACGGCATTCACTCCTCGTAGTTAATAAATGGACTATAGGAGCTATTGATGGTTGCCATATTTTTATTAAGAAACCTAATCAGAAAATAATTTTTGCAACCGGTATAAAAGCCACAGCATACTATTACAGGGAGTTTGTGACGCCAAGAAGATTCATTGATGTTTTCGCCGGAGAGCACGACGCTAGAATGTTAAGAAGATCTAGTTTGTACGAACGCGCCGACACAAACAACTTATTTAGTAAATATTTCATCCTGGGTGACTCGGCATACCCGAATCTTCCTTGGTTGGTTCCACCATTTAAAGACAATGCAAATCTTTCTGCCCAACAAAAATAATTTAATTACAAACATTCCGCGACTCGCGTTGTTATTGACAATACATATGGGTTGTTAAAAGAGCGTTTTCGGCGTTTAAAGATGTTTTAAAACAATAACATAAGTTTCATAACAAAAAGTGTAGTCGCTGCTTGTGTGTTACATAACATATGTATTGATTTAAACGCTGGTATACAGTATGAGGAAAAAAATCTAGCAAGCGATGATATTCGAAGTCATAATAATGAAAATACATTATTTCAGACTCGTACACATAAAGATAAAAGACAGGAAGCATTCAATGATATGTTCAGTAAATAGTTTTTATAGGTATTGTGTATTGTTAATTAAACAGTAAAGATATGTAAATACGTAAATGTATTTTTTTGATCTAAATGCAAAAATATTGAGAAACAGAACCAGTATTATTATAATAATAAATTAACAAACATAAATAATATTATATATATATATATATATATATATATATATATATATATATATATATATATATATATATATATAGGGTAAACTACCCAGTTATTGGGAAGAAGATAAAATTGAAATCGTCTTAATAGAGGGCGATAATTACAAAACTTTCAGGGAAGCAGCAACTATTTTTAATCAGCGGCATCGTGACAAGAATATTCACCACGAGACGGTAAGACAACTTTTAAGAAAATTTAAGACTTTCGGAAATATCGAAAATAGGTTTAATAACAAACGCCAAAAACATGTTGCTGATAACGAAATGGAACTAGAAGTGATGCTATCAGCAATAGAACAACTGAGGTGTTCGTTGCGGAAAAGAGCATTGTTGATGTCAAACACTATAAGCAAAGATTCGGTAGCTAAAATTCTAAAAACAAACAAATTTCACCCCTACAAGCCTAAATTTGTACACACTCTAAGACCAGGTGATAATGACAGACGATTGGAGTTTTGTGCCGACATTCAGGCAATATTAGAAGATAATCCTTTTGTGTCGAGACAAATTTTATTTTCCGATGAAGCAACATTTACATCGAACGGAACTGTATCGAGTCAAAACTGCCGTTGGTGGTCAGATGCCAACCCAAATTTTACGATAAAAACTCGAAGTCAATATGCGTTCAAGACAAATGTATGGTGCGGAATCTACAAAAGTTATGTAATTGGACCTTTCTTCTTTCACCAATTTTTGAATGCCGACCGGTATCTAAATTTTTTGCAAAGTGAAATTAGTAATTTTATCGACAATCTTCCATTGCTGGAACGCCAACATATTTGGTTTCAACAGGATGGTGCACCTTGTCATAGCATGTTGGACGTAAGGCAATATGTTGAAGATTGTTTTAACGAAAGGGTTATACACCGCTTTTCCGAAATACGTTGGCCACCTCGGTCTCCAGATCTGACCCCACTTGATTTTTTCTTGTGGGGTTATTTAAAAGAAAATGTTTATATTCAAGCGCCGTTTACGGATGTAGGCCATCTAGAACGTGTTATTAGAGAAGAAATCCGTAAAATAACTCCACAAACAATTAAAAGGGTTTTAAGGCATTTTTGTGATAGAACCGTTACATGTATGGAACGAGAAGGCGGACATGTTGAAGCATTTGTGTAACATTTTCAATACTTTCTTTTGTGTAAATGCTGTATTTAAGTATTATTGAAAATAAAGGTACTTTACTCTTATACTAATTTCATATTTTTTGTCATATCTCGTATATGACTAACAAATATTAAAATCTGACAATTTGAATTTAAGTTTTGGAAGAAGCAGGACTTTTTATAAAGAATAACTTTTTTTCATAAACCCAAGAATAAAAAAGTTTTCCAATTGTCGCGAACTTAGCTAGACACATTATATATATATATATATATATATATATATATATATATATATACATATATATATATATATATATATATATATATATATATATATATATATATATACCAGTGGAAGGTAATTGTGACTGCAATAAGTTAAGGAAACTGTATTTCGTAGGAATGGCAGTCAGGAATCGAACTAATATTTTTTTACGTCTTTTTAAATTTTGACAAGCTTTCGGAATCACTTTATTCCTTCTTCAGGTCACTACATAAAAAAGTGATTAAAATAGTACTAATGTACAATAATACTTTTAAAGTAACTTACAATTTTGATAGAGTTTTAAATTTAAAATTGTCGAGTCCATGAAATTTTTGTATCTTGAATATTTTTAAATTGATGTAATTGATAAGTACTATTTATATTAAAATACCTCACATTTTAACTTACAACATTATGCTGAGTTACTAATTCTAAATTAATTAAATTAGGTATCTATATAATCTTTATTTCATACCAAATATTTATTATTAAATCTATATTTCAGTTGTTCTGTCGGAGTCACTGTGAATTGTTTGTCACACATTATTTATTTTTTGTAAATCTCCCTGATAAAACAAATTTTAAAAAATTTTAAAAATTATTGAAATCAGGGACAAAAGTACATTTTTATTTGAGCACATCACCAACCACTCGCACCATCACCTACATGGCATAATTGAGGTCAATCCCAATAGAGATGAATTCTCTTGTATCGTTCTCTAGTGGAAAGGCAAGGACGTCCAGAAACCTGGCATTGTTGTCCCTGATATCTTTATTTGGAGGAAAAGTATTGTCAAAATTTACAACCGACTCTGTTCCAATGTGGTCGTGTAATAATGAAGATACCGCCTCGTTTACCAATTCATCAACGATTGATACAGTATTATTATCATCGGTTGGACTTGGTGTACGGGCTGCGTTATCCTCGAGAAGGTTTATATTCTGCTTCTCCATAGCACGCGGTGCGCGGACTTTTATGTTGAAGTGTATTACGAACTTCTCCAGGGTGCTGCTGTTGGTGACGTTCCCCGAAAGTAGCAGATAGTCGATGTCGAATTCAAAAGTGTTTGCTGAAGACATGACAGTAACGCACACAGTGCAAATGTTACTGAATAATGTAGAATTTGTTTTAAATTATTTATAATAATTTCATATCCCAAAATTTGAATGTTATTCTTGAAATTTGGAATATTCCAATAATTAAAAAAAATCCTAACGTCGCAAACAAATATAAATAAAATAGTTGAATTAACTAATTACTTGTTTTCAAAATATTGTTACAAATTCTTCATGGTCTAATGATATTCACAACAAAAGTTTGAAATTTGAAATTTTCCAACGATTTGAAAAATCATAAGGTCCCAAACAAAATATATTGAAATGATGACATGTTTATAAAAAAACAATTAGCATTATTCACAAAAATCAATTAGAAAAATTCCATATCACACTTTCACATCTCTGATCTAATTTACTTTCTATGACGTATGCTCTGCGTTGTGCCCGGCTTCGATGTCGCATCATACTACTACTTCCATTTATTGAGTAACTTAAATGCTTTAGGCTATAAAGTAACAGGGACCATTAGAGATATTCGAGTATCAAAAAACTGTCCATTGCCCTCTAAGCTAGTAATAAAAAAAAGCTACAGGTGAATATGTACATACCCTGGATAAGAAAAATGGTATACTGCTTGTCAGATAGGCAGATAATAATATCGTTAGCATAAGTCCTTTAGGAGAGGTCAAACGATACTCACAAGCCTAAAAAAAAATTGTTCAGGTCCCGAGGCCTCTTGTTATTGGCAAGTATAATTCGTTCGTGGGTGGCACAGACCTGATGGACGAAAATATAGAATTGGAATTAGTTGTAAGAAATGGTGGTGGAATCTGTTCAGTTGGTCGGTACATGCAGCCATCCAGAATGCATGAATTATGCATAAAAAACCTCGAAATAGGCTTACCCAGCTACAATTCAGAAGAGAGATCATGAACACTTATTTAAGAAGACTCCAAAATCCTCCAAATCAAGGTGGTCGACCATCAACCAGTTCATCTAGCCAATCTTTTTCTCGCGTTTCAGATGACATAAGATTTAACAACGTAGGTCATTTACTTACAGGTAATAAGAATGGCAAAAAAAAAAATGTGCGGACGATAATTGCAACTCTATTATTAGAACTAATTGTTTAAAATGTGATGTGGGGCTTTGTATCCATTGCAATGTTAAATTTCATACAAAATTCTAATTAGCAATAATAGGCAGTGGTAAGAGCTGGCGTTGCCTTATGGCAACGGCTAAGATCTCTTCATCTGTAACAGAGTTACAGATTTTATCACTATAATTTTTGTATTACTATTATAGAAACTAATAATAATTTAACAAAATATAAATAAAAATTACAAAATACAAAACTCCGCCTCTTATGGGTTAAACGGAAATCAAATCTCAGTACCTGAGGATAATTGTTTTTCTGTAATGTTCCCCGATTAAATATAATTGACTTGAATTTAAATCGTCTTAGTAAAATAAACCAAAGTTTTACCATTGCTACTGTAGCTTATAACGGTTGCCTTTCAACGGCAACTATGCATTACGATTACGGTATATGCGAGCTGATGAAACGTATGGTACAACATAGACGTGGTGGCCCCTGTGAGGCGCGGGCTCGAAGCACTGTAGCGGCGCAGCGGGTAGGTGCTGCTCTTGCCCTAGCGGCTAGCCACAATACGCTGGGCTGATCTCTAACTTTCCTTTGCAGAACCCTGTGGCCAAGTAGTGCATGATCGCCGAAACTGCGCCCGGAGTCGACTCGGGAGACGAAGACCAAGCCGAAGGACGCCAGGCTGCAGCTCTTCGTGGTAGGTCAGTGCTCACCCTGCACGGTCGCACAAACAATAAACCATTTCACTTCCGGGATCTTATAATTTTGAATTAAAAAATATTTTACTGATATAAATTGTAAAGATTAGTAGTAAATATAGCGCTGTTTTATTTTAATTGGGAGTTTATAAAAGGATAAAGTTGATAGTTGGAAACAGTATTTTCCGAGAATAAAAGTGCTAATTTATTTATTTACACATCAAAGAGTATTTTATATTTTTTCATATACTTATTTAACAATTATGATATTTTTTATATTTAAATTTGCCTTCTATTTGGTTTTCATTTTACATTAACGTATGTTTCTTTCAAGATTTTTTAAGAGCAATCCTCACCATACTACTTATATATTGTGAGAAGGGTCCGATGTAAGCATTGAACTGTATACTAACGTATCTGACACAGCCATTAGATGTTGCTTTTTTTCGCCCCTTAAAGATAGCTTGAAGACAAATATTGTTGGAGTGGAAGAATGGACAGTGTCGAAAAGAGTGCTCAATAGCAAAATCAGTTTTTCCTTCTTTATTGAAAAAGATAATGATTGAAATAACAACAAATAGTCTACAAAACATAATTTCTGGGTTTAAAAATTGACCTAATTCCAGTTTTGAAATGTTTACCACGACAAATATAAGAGGAATTATATAGTTCTTTCCTCGATTTATTAAAACAAATGAGGTATAATGACAAACCTAGGAGACAAGTACAAAATAACAGAATATCTGTTGAACAGGGACAAAGTGTTGCTTATGAATCAGACTCAAGTGAAATTGTTCTTAATAATACTGAAGAGGAACTTTTATAGAACTATGTAAATGAATCTGACGATGATATAAATGTTAGAGACTGAGTACTAGGGAAGTTTCTGGTTGAAAAAAAAATAGCAAATATTCAAAATAGGGTATATATTGGATAGGTAATCTCAGTTACCGGGCAATATGTTGCAAGTTTTTAGCGGAAGAAAGAGACAATGAAGGACAAAAAGGGCAATATTTATTATTTTCCGGATATACCGGACGAAACAGAATTTGGTCCAGATCAAATAATAAAGAAACTTATCAGAGTACCTCGGCGCCACTTTCACCAGGACACTCTACTGGAAGCCCCTAATACAGCAATGTCAGCGGTGGCTGCGCAGCAGAGCTAACCTCATCTACTGCTTGAGGGGGAAGATATCCGGATGCAGCGAGCGACTTCTTGTACACACTTAGTGAGGCCAGCGGTGGAGTATTTCAACATTCTGTTCTCCAACGTGAGGGACCACATCATGGCACCAATGCTCGGCACAGAGCGCCGAATCCTGCGCTGCCTCTGCGGTCAACCAGCGTGGTATCCCTCCAGCGACATCCACCAGCTGGCTGACGTGATCCCCATCGCCCATCGTGTCGAAGATATCCAACGCAAGTTCGTCCTTAAAACCCTCGACCCTACCAATCTTCTCCACGGTACCTTCCTTAAAGTGCCCCCGGTAACCAGAAAGCCCAAATTCAAGTACCGACATCCACCAGCAATTCTCCTTTGTCGAATCGAAAATACCCCGGACGACGTCAGCAACATCTTGGACGAAACAAACCTGGCGGTCCGAAATTAGAAGAAATTAGGAAGAGTGAAAATAATAATAAATATAAAGAACGGAACGTTTAACACAAACAATGAAAATATAATAATCATCACAAACACAGATTACAAATGAACCGACACTGAAGAGGGCAATAGAACTTATAACGGTGTGAGTGCTGTACACCCAAGAACGTTGACTTGACTTGACTTGACAACGACGAAGTATTTTCTGTTTTCAAATAATTTAAATCAAGAAACTATATGTTTTGTTTCGTCCTATGGAAGTCTACCTAGACGTAATATTGTCGTCAGATTTGGAGGTCATCAAGTCATCCTAAAGAGCAACTATTTTACTGACATAAGACACGCTACAGGCGACTTTTAGTTGTAATTTTGGATGTCTCACAAGCGTCTTTAAGACGATTTTGTGCTATGTGGGTAGTAAAAGGTTAATAAAATAAATAAGAAACAGAAATTTACTAAGTTTTTACTGTTCAATAATATGTAAATACATATAATTTTATTTTTATATGTACGTAATGTTAATTTATTTATCCCTATAAACCTACAATTATTATCTTTTATTGCATAGTATTGAAAACATCAGAATTTATTCTTCCAGTGAATAGCATTGTAATTTAATATAAAAGAGAATAGGTAGGTAATAATAAAATTTAGTCAAGTTAGCTCATTGCACTGAGTATTATTTTATAACGACTTTTGCATAACTTTATATTGTATACCATATCGGATACCATTTTAATCAATATTTAGCATTGTGCGTAAATAATAAACCTAAAAAATATAACTGGTTATTATTCAAATATAAACATTTATTATTATAATAACGACCAGGAAATGATACTGAATATTAAAATACAATGATTTTTCTGAAGGAGTTCTTGTTTTTAAAGTTTTAATTTCAGAATTTTTTATTGATAACGAATTTGTCATCAATTTTAAAATAAGCGCTTGTATTCAACTCAGTTACAAAACTGTTATCAATAATGAATTAAAATTATTTAGAAATCTACCCACTACGTAGTTATATTTAAATATCAATTTTGGCACCACATTAATGATGATTTTTACTTTTTTAATCGCAAATTCAAGTGAAATAAATTAATATCTTTTATTACAAGTTTTGCACTTATTCAGTACCACTGATTACGCAAGCTATGAAGACACATTGTACAGAGAAAGATAAACAAAACGGGATCCCCATAAATCTCGCTCTCTCTTACTTTCGATAACGCTATATTGTTAAGAGTTTTATGTTGGTTGTCCCGTCCCCTTTCTTAAAAGTCCTTGATTTTTTGTCAAGAATAATAGAAATGTCATCGCCTCGTGCTCGGCAGGCTACGGTAAAAATCAGCTGGCAAAGCATTATGTGAACCATGTTAAGAACAACATAGAGCATGAAAATAGATAGATAGATAGATCGTTTTGGCTTCCGGCTTAAACCTCTAATTATAAAGGATTTCTTTATAGGGGCGGGTCGATGTTGGTAGCCTGTGGCGACCATGTTGTTTTGGTAGCGTCCATCTAATCTGTTGTTTATTATTCTGTCACCACGCCCGTGTCACTTTAGTTGAATTTCGCGTACCATACAAGTTAGTTCCATAATACATTGGCAGACGGCGCTGTTTTTGCCGCGCCATGCACACAACCATGTGTTTAAATTTCAAATTCAAAAAGGTATTGTGTCACTTAGGAGTTAGAGTCTTAGTGGTAAGCTGATAGTCGTAATGTAGGTAGTTAACGACTCGGTAGCAGTCATCTGACATGGTTCAGACTGACTTTAGGCCAGAGCTTCTAGCTCTGAAAGTAAGCTCTGTAGTATTTGTTTTAGTTTTATATTAATGTTTTTGTTGTAAATAATGTAAATAAATTTAAAGTTATTTAAAGCAAATATGTGTGTGCCATGTTGTCGTTATTCTGGTTCAATCGTCATCATCAGTTAGTATCATCTAGTATCATCATGTCCTCCTCGAAATAAAATGTCAACCGTCCACCACCCTTCATCGCCGTCAACCCTTAACTGTTACATAAGTTTTATTATTTGTGTTTATAAGTTTGCTGTGTTTTGTGTAAAGAGAATCAGTTTAGAAACTTATAAGTAATAGAAATAATAATAAAATAGAGTCTAAGGTTATTTAATGAAATAATATAAAATTACCAGTAACCTTAAATAAACTAAAAACTAAGATTAAGTTAATATCAGCAGACATATTTTTTTTGAAAAAATGTAAAGAGTATTCGGTTTTTCCAAAATTTATGAAATTAACTACATCAAAAAATTGTAGATATAATAAAAAAATTATTAACTTCGCTAAAAGTAAATGGTTAAATTCAGAAATTAAATATTTTTAAGCTAAAAGATATAAATTAGAAATTGAAGCTTATAATTTACATCTTAAATTAACAAAAAACTTAAATGATTTGGAATTTGATGATTGGCTTGGATTTGAATGTAAACTTTATGTCATTATCGTTAAATTTCTCAATACAATTAAAATTCAAAATAATGAACTAAAACGATTAATACCTCGAAAACAAAAAGAAACTGAAATTATTAAAGAAGAACTTGTAAACCAAACTAAAGAGAAATTCGCGAAAGAAGAATTAACTAAATAAAGGCTTAAAATATTCTGTTAATAAAAGAACACCGATTGAAGACTTAATAGCAAGCATTGAAAGTAATATTAAATACTTGGAAAATAAATCTAAAGATTACATTAGAAACGCATGTAAAATAAAAATATCGAATAATTTACAACAAGCTAATAATAATAATAACAATGAAGTCAAAATAATAAATAATTTAAAAAAAAACGGGATGTATATTATTTAAAAGCCGACAAAGGTAATAAAATTGTACTTTTGAATAAAACTGATTATTATAATAGAGTAGATAATTTGTTAAACAACGGTCCTTATAAACCACTGAATAAAACGCCGCTTCCTAAAATGAATGCTATATACAAAAATACTTTAAAACAATGGCCGAATGTAAAAACTAAAACGATAAACTTTAAAGTCAACATAGCTAATCCAGTTATTCCAAAAATGTATTGCCTCCCTAAAATTCATAAACCAGGTAACTCAGTTGGACCAATAGTATCAGGTATTAATTCTCCTATGTATCTTTTATCCAAATGGTTAGTTAATGAATTTAGTAATTTTCCAAATCAACCTCAGACTTTTGCTGTTGAAAATTCACTCCAATTTATAGATAGAGTTAAAGATATTACTTTACATGAAGATGAAATTTTGATTTCTTTTGATGTCTGATGTTTTAAAAATATTTTTAGAAAACAATAATTTAGAATCTACCAAAATAGAATAATTTTTGAAATTAACTCAACTTAGCATGAACCAAAACTTTTTGCAGGTAAATGGTAAATTTTATCATCAAAATGAAAGGACGGTTATGGGTAATAGTTTATCACCTTTCTTAGCTAATTTGTTTCTAAGTAACTTCGAAACTTATTTTAAAAATAACAATACAGATTTTTCTTGAATCTGGGTTAGATACGTGGACGACATTTGTGACGTTTTTAATACTAAAACAAGTAATTTAGATAGTTTAAAAAAAAATTCAGTTTTTCCAACTACATATTAAATTTACAATTGAAACCGAAAAAGATAACAAATTACCATTTTTAGACGTAGAAGATAGAGGAGTAAGAGTTGGAGCTGTCTATAATTTATTCAAATCAGCTACTTTGGGGTGAGCTTTGAAAACCAGTCGAGAATTAGGTCAAAGTAATAAATTTGAATCGCCGAAACACATTTATTTTAACATTTGACCTTCTACAGGGTAATATATGGCCGGAAATGCTTCGTAATTTATGGCCGGAAATGCTTCATAAGAACCCTTTGTTTTGGACCATTACGTTTCGTAAATTGGCTTTTTTTTTGCAGCTATCACTGTATGTATTTAGTTTCGGCTACTACCTGCCAAGGATAATTTATGGAGTAGTATGCATCATTGTTTGAAAAGTTATATCTACGTAATAATCTATTTGTACAATTTGTTTAATTGTAATGAAAACCTTTCTATTGTTGTTATGATTTGTTTGAATTTGCTGTATAAAAAGGGTTTCGGTATATGGAGACCTGAACATTGTACCAGTAGACATTCGCTTACAAACATCGCGCTAAGTAAGTATATCTGTGAATTATTTTATATGTATGTAATTAATTATTATGTTATTTTATAGAAATGGATTTCTCCTTATTAAACGAAAGAGAGATGTTGAAAAATGATAAAACAGTCAGGAGAATATCTGAATTAGAAATAAACAAACCATATAAACTAAATGATTTACGGAGTGTAAATACTAGCTTCGGAAAAAAAAAATCCTCGCCGTATGTGACAGTTTTGTAACGTATTTACCATCTCGCTTCGACGATCTTTCGGACGAGGAGATTTCGAATTTAAGAAAATCTATTACCAATATGAGTTTAAAATATATGGGTGTTAAAGAGTTTGGAAAAAACAAAAAAGCGAACCCTGTCGAATTTCTTCAATTGTAATGAAATATAATAATAAAGCATATGTACTTAAATTTTATTTATTGTGTATTATTTCATTAATGTATTTGATAAATCCTGAAGTACCTTAGTGTGAAGTTATTATTATGTTCTTTAGGTAAATAAACACACAAAGAACATTTTTATCGTGTAGGGTTCTATCGGTTGTCGAAGAACTATACCCTTCACATGCAAACGAATATGGCATTCTTGTCTTACTATAAGAAGTCAGAAAATATTTTTATTCAGCCTGTCTCTAGTTTCTAACTGAGCGTTTCATTTTTAAAAATGTTTTCTAAAAATTGCGATAATTCTGTTATTCCTCCTTCGGGAGTTGTTTCAAAAAAGAAATTTAAAATAATAGAAAATATTCAAATAAGAAAACCATACGCTTCAACTTCTACGGCGTACTACAATGAGTCGGTAAACGGTTTTGACTCATTGAACATTAAAATAGTGCATCGCGTGTCAAGTCAAATTCATTCATCACCGATAACTGAAGCTGACTTCGAAAAAGTGCTTCAAGAAATGTGTGATGATGAGGATGTTGTTTCAAACAAGAAGTGTGTGGAACAAATTTCGGAACCGATATTAATTTCGTCGTCGGAATTGGAGTCGGAGGAGCCGTACGCCCAACAGTTTGTGTACAGCGACGACGGCGATGACACGCCGGACATCATTGATATTCCAGATTGTCCGATGATGTCCGACTGGGTGAAAAATGAAATGGACCTCATCATCGGAGATGTACAAACCACAAGCTTCACGCTGCCCTAGCATCAAAATCCATTCGACAATAATGACCGGCTATTGGGTGAAATCTCGATCCCTCTTGATAGCAATCGACGGATTTTTATTGCTGTAGGTTTAGAACCTAACCCTGTACCGCGAGTGGTTGTGCGACTTGTGGGTGATAGAATTAAAAAAAAAAACTTTTATAGACATTTTAGATTATAGTAGGTTAGTTTGTTATTTAAAAAGAGTTCAATTAGAAATCAAGTGCAGTGATGAGGATATGAATAAAATATATAGTTTAGTTTGGGTTGATTTTAGCATTTTGCAGCGGGAACAATTGAAGTGCAAGTTTAAGAATAAGTTTATAGTTTTGAATAAGGACTATATTAAAAATTTAATTAGGTTAGAAAACGAAGTACGCAATATAATTAATAGCATTAATTTAAAATTTGATAATTTTAGTAATATATATATAAAAAAAATTACAGAATGTAGTTTTATTTAGTATAAGTAACCAGTTAGACATAAAGAGTAGTATATAGGAATATTTATTTTTTAAGAATTTAGATTTTAAAGTCATATTTATAGAATATTATACATATTATTATAATAAGTTAAATAAAGATGTACAATATGTAAAAACTTTCATTTTAAGAGAAAAAAAAATATATTATATAAAGTGACAATAATTTTTATTTATACTTGTCCTAGTGTAAAAGACCGGTGAAGTATATTTATAGGTCCCGCAATTATTGAAAAAGGTAAAATATGAAATTAAATACTTAGTAATGGGGCGGTGTCTATGTTTATAAAATTATTAAGAGAGGGAAGCACGCCTAGCTCTTTATAAGGCAGACACACACGCTCGTTTTTAGTACATTTGTTTATTTGTATACTGTAAGATAAGATTTGTGTGATAGTAAACAGTGTAAAATAAAAAATGTTGAATTGGGATACAGAATCTTCAGAGTCGATACATACACTGTCTTCTACTACACTAATGCTACACCCCGTTCAGCCGTACTATGTTGAATCAACGGAGAATTGGGATACAGAATCTTCAGAGCCGATACAAACACTGTCTTCTACTACACTAATGCTACACCCCATTCAACCGTACAATGACGAATCAATGGAGAATTGGGATACAGAATCTTCAGAGCCGATACGAACACTGTCTTCTACTACACTAATGCTACACCCCATTCAGCCGTACTATGTCGAATCGATGGAGAACTGGGATTCAGAATCATTAGAACCGATAGAAACGCAGCCCCCTATGCCGCTACATTCCGATCAACCGTACTACGTGAAATCCAGGGAGAATTGGGATACAGAACAGAGATTAAGTACGTATAATCCGCCGATGCACCCGTTTCAATATTAGAAGGTAGAATCTCAAGAGAACTGGAATGACTGTGATGAGCCAAAATACAACCCCACATCGGTTATAAAAAATAAATTTGTTTTAATTCCACCACCAACAAATGCTTCCAGGACTGTTAAAAGAGCATTTCCTGATAATGAAAGAAGAAGATTGCAAGGAATAAAAAACCAATCGTAATTATACAGATAGATTTTTTTTATTTATTTTATGTATTCCTGTATATTAATATGTTTTGCTAAGTAATGTTATAACTTTATACTTGGATTCAGGCATCTAAATATATTTTTCTGTTTATTAAGTCCAAGATTTTAAACATAATTAACTATATATTATATTTTAGGAATCTATTTTTAATATTTATATTTAGTTAATAAAATGCTTTATTTACAATTATTGTCTTTTATTGATATAATAACGAAACATATACCTTACAAACAGGTCATTTTCTTGTTTCTTAAATGTATTGTATTTTAGGAATGTATTTATATTTACATAATAAAATGGTTTATTTACAAATATCTTACAAATAGGCAATTTTCTTGCTCATTAAGAACAAAATTTGAAATAATTAATCCGAGCTGTGTAATTCATTTACAATTTGAATGTTACTCATTATTTGAAATGTATATGTGCAGTTTAGAAACTAAAGGAAAAAAAATACTAGTTTCCTTATAAGCTTTTACAAGTATATATATATATATATATATATATATATATATATATATATATATATATCAGTGGAAGGTAATTGTGACTGCAATTAGTTAAGGAAACTGTATTTCGTGGGAATCGCAGTCAGGAATCGTGTTAATAATTTTTACGTCTTTTTAAATTTTGACAATTAAATTCAATAAAATTTTTCACAAAATCAAACAAAATAATTTAAATAAACTAGACATTCTTTCACAACATAAATATGATTCACTAAAAATTCAAAATAAATGGTTTAAAAATCTTAGTAACACAAATATTCCTAAAAATGTTCAAACTTATCTAAGCTTAGGTCCCAAATTTTGCATTAACCCTTCAGGAAAACAAATTAACATTCAGAAATTACTCAGTGATGTCGAATTCATTATTGCAAAAACAAATGAAGGTAATAAGAATGTGATCAGAGCCAAAATTACCAACATCTTAACAAATTTTCTAAATTCACATAAACAATCAGATAATAATTTCATTACAAAAATTTACTATGACACAAAAAGTTTTTTAAAAAATAATCCCAATTTGATAGTAACACAAGCAGATAAAGGTAATGTCACTTGCATAATGGAAAAGGAAAAATACAATGAATTAGCATCAGAAATACTATCAGATAGTTCAGCATACAAGTTACTGAACAAAGATCCAACATCCAGCATACAAAATAGAGCTAATAAAATAATTAGTGAATTAAAGAAAAATAATAAAATTGATCCACAATTAGCATCAACGTTAATGATTTACAATGCGAACGCACCAAAATTCTACGGTGCTCCTAAAATCCATAAACCTAATCTTTGTCTCCGACCTATAATAGCTTCAATAGATGCACCAAACTCCAAAATTGCTCAATACATACTAACGATATACAATAAAGACAATAAGTATTATATAACAGACTCATTTATGTTCGCAAAATTTATTAAGAATTTAAAAATACCAGAAAATTACATTCTCATTGCCTTGATGTCGTGTCTTTGTTCAGTAACATTACAGTTGATCTAGTTATCACCAGTATTACAAAAAATTGGAATAGCATTTGTGACAATACGACCCTCAAGAAAACAGAATTTATTACATTAGTACAATTCATCTTTGACACCAGCTACTGTCAGTATAATAAAAATTACTACAAACAATTGATTGGCAGCCCCATGGGAGCAGTAGTCAGTCCCATCGTCGCTCAATATGTTATGGATGCAGCACTTGATGATTGCATTCCTAAACTATCATTCGAACTACCGTTTATCAAGAAATTTGTAGGCGATATTGTATGTGCAGTACCTACGAACAAAGTTGAGGAAATAGTACACATTTTTAACCAATACGATCAACATTTACAATTTACCTCAGAGATAGAGCGTGAAAATACACTACCTTTCCTTGACACTCTGCACTGAGAAAAAAACTCAGTAACAGTAAATAAATCCTTTATTAACGTGTGATTTATTTACATGAAATCAAGAATATTTCAATTTAATAATGAATTATTTTTAAATACTATATTAACTATTTGAATTTATTTCAGTGAAATAAATAATTTATTTACGGCACATTTATTGACCCTAAATATAATTTATTTAATATAAAATAATTTATATTTACTAAAAAAATCACAAACATTAGCATTATTATAAAGAAATGTATGATTCACATTTAATTTCCATTTCTTATATATTACTAGCACATATTTATAGTAAATAAACAATTGATTCAAAGTAAGATTATATCAAATAACTACTAAACAAATATTTATTCCTGAGTACATTATAAGCATTACTATTAAATATATTTTAGAAATAGTTAATGCAGTGTATTAACAGTTAATTTAGTTTATTTAATATTAAAAAATATTTTATTACGCATCAAATCTGCTTGTTCGGTAGTTCGGCCTGTTCATTCTTGTTCGTTGTTTCGAAGCCACGGGTTATATTAGATTAGATGCGAAGTTTAAACTGTGCATAGTGAAAATGAGTGACGTAGAAACGAGAATGTACTTAAACGAATGGGGATTTGACTTTTTAATTCCAATATTCGAAGGTAAGTCAACTTTATACACTAATACCAACATCAAATTGTTGTTTTGAAACAAAACTATGCATCTTTGTGAAATATTCTATATTGTATTTGATAAAAAATATTAATATGAGATGTCTTTTCATAAAAATTTGTATTAAAATATAATTACTTGTAAACCTACTTAATTTCAATTAGTTCGTGCAGTTTAAAATTAAATGACGCCATTATATAATTATCAGTCTCAAAGTTTTAAATATTTATTACAGGAAATTGTATAAATATAGAAGTTTTAAAATTTATCAAAGATGATGATTTGAAATTATTGGTGCCAAAAATTGGTCAAAGATTATTATTAAAAAAATATATCGAAACGAACTTAAAAACAGATGTATATATTTTTCTTGTTTTTCTATTTTTACTTCTTAAATTTACTCGAAATATAAATAGTTTACTTTTTTATATTTTAACAGAGTAACGTATCAACCGAAAACTTTATTTTGTTAAAGAATGAGGACAATTCTCCAAAAATAAACACGTTGTAAGTATAACATTTAATAATTTATTATATACATATATATATAAATATATATTTGTTTTTAGACAACAATCTATAAGTGACGAAATTATTTTTTCGACTCCACTCCCAACATCACCGGGTACTTCAACCCCTACATCCACCGAAGTATATACCATAAGCTTAGATAATGAATCAAATATTTTTCAAACACCCAAAAAAAGACTAGGAGAAAGAGATTTAGACTCAGAACCACCGACCAAAAGGAAACTAGATAATTTTAACCTAAGAGAAATTTTAAATGCAAGTTGCATGGGCCGAGCGATTTTAAATGTTTATAATAATCTTCACACATTGGATAGTAGATGTCAGAGTTATTTGTTTGACATCATTTGCCTACATTTTTTAAATAATGAATACAGGTTTGCTTTCAAGTTATTTGTTTGTGCAATATAAATATATATATATATTTCAGGCGACTATCTAATGGTGATTTCAATTACCTTGCTGAATGTATAGTAGAATTATTTCCGAATGAGAAACAAGAAGTTTATTTTTGTCCGCCAGTAAAAAAACGACAAGCGAGGGATAATAAATCAGGTATTGCTCGGGGAAAACTCGTAGACAAATACAGGACCAAATTGACATTTCTAAGAAAAGCTGGAATAATAAAATCAAAAGTATCTGAATCAGAAAACGAGAGTTTTGACGAATCTGTTAATGATGACAGTAAGTAATAAATTATTATGCTGTTACTGTGGATATAATAGTGTATTGTAATACAAGTGCTGAAAGTTTAGGTTTGCCACACGCGTGCTGCAATCACATGCGTGTGGCAATGAGCTTTCAGCACATGCATTACATGCTATTTTTTCTACAACCACTATATTTTCATAAGACATCAAAATATTTTTGCAAAATCTGATATTAAACATTGTCATTATGACATTTCTGAAAAATTTAGAACTGAAATCACAGTCTACTATATTGAAAATTTACGTGTAGAAAGAACTTTTAACACGTAAATTTTGCAAATGGAGACGAAATCTGAAAAGCCTACTTTCAATGGTGGTTGTAGAAAAAATATATGTCATAGCCACAATATTATATAATGATATATTTCATTTCATATCTTGCCCGATAATTTATACCTTGCTCTCCTATAGAGCCTCTTCCAAGATCACCTCCTCAGTTACCTATTCCATTACCGCTCCTTCATTTTAAATGTGTACTTCAATTTTTATTCTGACGAAATAAAAATATTTTATTTCAGATGCGGATAATGAGCATTATACATGGTTACTCAACAATGTAGAGATCTGGCCCGAAGTAATTACGCATTGGGATGCAAGTTACAACTACAGATTAAAAAAATTAAAAAATAATATAACACTGCAAGACATTTATGTTGATTGGCCAATATTAGCTAATACTAAAGGATATACTCTGGTAAAATAGAAATAATTTATGAAGTTTCGACGAAATCCCTAACAAAATTGTATGTATTTATAGATTGATCGAAATTTTGACAAATTATTCCCCAATTTGTCTAATGCGCTTTTTCAAGCATGGGAAATTAAATTTAACAAACTATTTAATTTAAGAAAAAAGTTTTTGAATCAAACTGATTCATTGCTAGCAAATGTGATAAATTCAGGATCCATTAATATAGGTACGAACAATATTATATTTTTTGTATAGTTATAGGTACAAAAATTTATATTTTTTTATTTTTTTTGTTTTAGAATACAAACATTACTTAATGCTTTGTTTATTATCTTCTTTACTGCCGTATAAAGCAAAAAACAATTTAGGTAAAGGAAAGTGGAAATCGACATTACAAGATGTCCGGGAAGGGCTAATCATTCAAGCAGATGTAAGCAAATAAAGGACCGCTATAAAAACTATTATTGATTATTTCTATTTGTTATAGTTACCTGGAGACATAGAAATTAAAATCGATGAAAAGAAAAACAAACTAAAAAAATTAGGATTACCCGTCCAACCATTTATAGTAGTTGAATTAGGAGAAAATTCGTTAGTCACATCAGTTAACGTAAGTGTTAACGATACGTTGTACAAAGTTCCTACCATATTAAAAGCCGTTGACATTTGTTTCAAATTATTTTCATGTTTTTAACTTAAAGTATCCTTTGGAATCAGAACATATTTGGTTATTTATTCAGATGGCAATGTATGAATTTTCAACTAAATTTGATAATAATATTCCAAATATTATTGATATTGTCAATAAAATAAAAATAAGTATCTAATTTTGATACTTAAGGAGAATATTTAATATCTTTATACATGTTCTCACATGTGATCTCAGTGTAAATATATATAGTTTATAGAAAAAATATTTATTTAAGGAAAAGATATTTATTTTTTAATTTTATATTTTTTTTTATCTTAAGACAATGTTTGTTTTTTTTTTTCATTTAAGTCAAAAATAATTATTTAAAATGTTTTGTAAACTGTGTAATAAAAAAACTGATATTAATAATTATATTGTTCATATTAAAATTTTTCATAAATATGATCAAAATTTCATATGTCGTTTTACCAAATGTTATCGAAAATATTCTAACGTATATGCTTTAAGAAAACACTTAATTTCATTTCACAACAATAGTTCATCGGCTATTAATGACAATTCAAATATGTATGTACCGCAAACTAATCAAAGCAAAAATGATACTGATATTTCAAACCGAGGTTCAAACAATATAAATGAGACTGACGAATGTAATTTATTAGAAATGAGTCACATAGAAGACAGTGCTGCTAGATTTATATCTAAATTATATAATTATTCTTCGATAACAAGAAAGACAGTACAAGAAGTAATTGAATACACAAGCGAACTAATTAATGATTTCGGAACTCAAATTAGGCTAAACATATCACAAAATTCTCAAAATTATACAGAACATATTACTAAAGATGTTGCTGCTATACCAGATAATCCTTTTACTAAATTTAATTCAGAATACAAAAGGCTGCAATACTTTGAAAAAACTCAATGTTTTATAAAACCAAAATCTTTTGTTATTGGAGAAATATTAGATGATAAAAAAAACAATCATATACTATTTTGGTAGATTCATTATATATATCTCTATATATAGTTGGATTCATCTCGAGCATCGTAAAAAGTTTGCTCACGGGTACAGGTCAAACCATTCATGTAATAATTTTAATATTATTTTATTAGATGTGGATTATTGAGGACCAATCGCTTTCGGGTGTCCCATATTTTTACCGTGCATAGTTTTTGTGTAAAAAATCGAAAACTAAGCGAAAAAGGAAAACTGGAACAAAACTGAAAAAAATATCCTAGATGCCTGGTTTAAATTTAAAAAGAATTACTGTGCCATCCGTCATTTTTGACAATTCAATATGAAAATTTTACTTGATTTATTTTGAAAATGAAAAGAAATATTGTAAAGGTAATTATGTTTTTACACATTATAATAGTGAGCGAAACATATACAAATACACTGAATGTTAAATGTGGTGTATTTGAAATATTTAATTTTATGACATTGACGTTTATTATACGTAAGGGTACCAAAAATATAAATAGGCTATTATAAATTGTAAATATAATATATTTTGTTATAAATCAGTATATTTTAATGATTCGTACATATACATTCCAATAAAAACGTATTTTAAATAAAAAAAACTAATTCCATTTTCACTTTTGTTTGAGAACTGCTTTCAGCCATTACAGGTATATTTTAGAACGAGAAATCTTGAGAAAAACGGCGAATTAAAAGGTGATATTTGTATTATTAGGTGTATTACTATAAAACTTAATTTATCTATATGTTTTCTTTTCAATTAAAACACTTTAAATTACAAAGTTTTGTATAACCGGCAATTTTGACAGTTGCTTCCGGGGCTCATCAAGTGACGGATAGCTCGGTGAAAAAGGCTATTTTTTCTAATATTACAGCGAGATATTGTATGAGAATTATCACAAATCATCAGTAATACAATGTATTTTAAGGTATGATATAAATTTTTGCATATTAATACTAATTTTTTCTCATTTTTATTTAGTTTTCCTAACCTGTATGAACTCTGGCATATCGAGATGAAATTTATATGAAATAAGGCTATTCGTTGGATGAAAATCATTATTAAATGTGGAAATATAACGTATCCTTTAAAATGAAACCAGAAATTTTGCACGATATTATAAAATTTAACAAAAATGCCGTATTTGACACTTGAGTTGGTGACACGACCGAGTTATCTGCTTGAAATATGACATTTTTACTAAAATGTATAATGAAATATTGTACGAAATCATCTCTGTTACAAGGTACTTCCATATGGAATATAAATATTTATATATTAATAGTTAAATATTTCATTTTTTAGATGAGACTATAACCTACACGTACTCAGATACACAATGGTGAATTTTTAAATTAATAAAAACAATTCGTTGGGCAAATATTGTTAAAATGAATGAGAATATAATATATTCTTTAAAATAAATTCACAAGACTATTCCAGAAAGTATTATTTAATCAAGAAAACTCCATTTCAAAGTCGATTTAGAATCTCACTTTTAAAAATTGATTTTTGATTACTATTCAAACACTAGCAAAGGTAAATACATACTGTACCGTATTCTACCCTTATTATAAATACTTTTTTATCTAATTTATACATATTTTAGAGAGCTAGACAATGGATTTTGTCTGATTACGTGGAAAACCTGAAAACCCTTTGCTTCATACCGTTTTGGAGGGAATTGTTCAACAGTTTAATGTACAATAATTAGTATATAAATAAATGATGTATCTGGACCTTATTAAACTTTCATTAATTGCATTTTACACTTTCTTTACGCATTTCTTAACATTTCTGATGAAAACATTTGATTACAATAGAGATTACATTTTTCAAAATTCTGTAGTATTTTATAATGAAATGAGATGATTTCTCAGATGTAAATGTTTACATAAACAAATTATCTATCCATTTATTCATTTGTAACTGATGTATGAAACAATAAACATCTTTTCAAACCAAATATTCATATTCTCTTAGTCGAACTTGACTGTGATTGTACTGCACGAAAATTCATGTTTTCATTAAGAAATAATGCAAAAGAACGTATAAAAATTGGTTACTTTATCTACAACTAACAGGCATATAAATTTTCAGTTATGTGTGAGTAGTTCATATATACCTCAACAGATGGCGCCACAGGATCACTTAAATTCCAAAATAACTATTCAAATTGTATTTATTATACTTTTATAATCATTTATATTGATATTTATAATAAAAAATAAATTATTAATAACAATAACAATAGTTGTAGATAACTACATATATAATTCAGCTTCATAAATATATAAATGAACATAGCAACAGAAAAACAGGAATATAATCATGTTTTTTTTGGCAATATAAAAATGTATCAGTTTATAAATTTTGGTATGTTATTTCACATTATTTATATTTATAAAATAGATAATTATTTTCAAAATAATACATTTTTATATATTCTTTAACTAACTTCATACTTAT
This sequence comes from Stenolophus ochropezus, assembly GCA_035578165.1. Classification (NCBI taxonomy): domain Eukaryota; kingdom Metazoa; phylum Arthropoda; class Insecta; order Coleoptera; family Carabidae; genus Stenolophus; species Stenolophus ochropezus. The sequence goes on from JAQOWZ010000037.1 coordinate 1,513,480, forward strand.
TGTGTCAAGTTATGACATTTAAGTTCTGTCAAACTGAATGTATTGTATGAAAATACAAATATTGTTAAGATATAATAAAAATACATAAAATTGGGTTAAACGTATTATTTAAATCTTTTCTTCTTATGAATTTTGATGATTAAACCGTTGTATCTCAAAATCCCTAAGCGCGGGAAATTTAAAATCTCTATAATTTCATTTATTTATCAACATGTATTTTTATTTATTTCCTAAACGGTCTCGCGTGCCGCTTTGAACGTGTTATAAATAAATAATATACATTACAACAAATGTTTCTAGATCTAACACATAGTAGCACCCCCTGTAGAAGGGTGTGAAAAAATTCATCAATTTCCAAATTTGGAATATTAAATGTATGATATTATTTGATAAGTTATGTGTGAGTAGTTCATATACAGCGTGTTCCATTTAAGCGTGCCACCATTTCTATCTCGAGAACTATAAGAGCTACGAGGTTGGTTAAATTAGCAAAGAACCACCATTTTACAAGACTAATACAAAGAGCAAAAAAAACTTTTTTTTGACCTGTGGTTCTCAAAATACGGGACACAACTTTCTCTTTTTAGATGGGAACATATGTTTATTTTTAGGTTATTCGATAGAGCATTTTTTTCTGAATTCAGCGATATAAACATCATATACTATTTTGGTAGATTCAGTCTTGGCAAGGGCTCGCGTACAAAATTGACAAAAATGTTCCATTCCGATCGACTTTTGTTTTCTGCAAAAATTTCTCAAAAGTATGTCAAGTTTGGTCTCAAATGAAACGTCTTGATGAGAGCTAGCGTGCAGAATTGACAAAAATGTGCCATGTCGATCGGTATTTGTTTTTTGCAAAAAGTTGTCAAAAGTGTGTGGTGTTTGGTATCAAATGAAAGGTTTCAATAAAGGCTGGTGTGCAGAATTGACGAAAATGGTCAATGTCGATCGGCTTTTGTTTTTTGCAAAAGGTTGTCACAAGTATATAGTGTTTGGTATCAAATGAAAAGTCTCGATGTGGGCTAGCGTGTAGATATGATAAAAATGTTTCATGTCTATCGACTTTTGTTTTATGCAGAAAGTTGTCAAAAGTATGTCGTGTATGGTATCAAATGAAAGGTCTCGGTGAGAGTTGGGGTACATAAATGACAAAAATTGTTTCATGGCGACCGGCTTTTGTTTCTTGCAAAAAAATATTAGAAGTATATCGTGTTTGCAATCTAATGAAAGGTCTCGGTGAGGCCTGACGTGGAAATATGAAATAATTGTTTCATGTCGATCGGCATTTGTTTTTTGCACTGACAGCGGAGCTCTAGGGAATGCTCGGCGTAGCCGAGAATTCGCTAGTTTAATACTATTTTGGATACAAAAAAATGTGAATGTCAAATAATTAGTATGAGACTAGTTTTAAAACAGTTTTTAGAGCTTCCAAATATGCTAAATATAATTCTAAATTATATTGCAAATCAGGAAACAAATTCAGATTGCATATCATCAATGTTTAATGCTAATCTGTGGAAAACAATAAAGAAAAAATTTCCTTCTAAAATAATTTTGCCCTTGCTTATTTATTTTGATGAATATGAACCTGGTAATCCATTAGGAACTCAAGCAGGTGTACATAAAATTGGTGCTCTGTATTTTTCGATTGGTGGAATTCCACCAAAATTCTCTAGCTTACTAGAAAATATTTTTCTGTGGGGTTTATTTTATTCGTCCGATAGATAGTTCATGGTAATAAAGCAGTTCTTCATAAATTCATCCAGGAACTCAAATACTTGGAGCAATATGGTATATCAGTAACAACAAATGAAGGTGAACAGAAATATATTTTATTTTAGCGTTTGTTCTTGGTGATAATTTGGGAATCAATTCTATTACTGGAATGAGTGAAAGTTTTTCGTCAAATTATTTTTGTCGTGCATGTAAATGTTCAAAAGAAACAACTCGGGAACAATGTGTTGAAGACTTTTCCTCACTGAGAACTGCATTCAATTATAAAAATGATGTATTTTCATTCGGTATCAAAGAACATTGTATATGGAACGAACTAAGTAGCTATCATAATGTCACAAATTTATCTTTTGATTTGATGCATGATTTATATGAAGGAATATGCAGGTATGAAATAGGTACTATTTTAAATTTTTTCATTAATATAAAAAAATATTTCACATTGAATCTTTTAAACCATCGCATAAAATATTTTGACTACAATGATAAGTACGATGTTGGTAATCGTATTCCTTTAATTAATAAAAACCATATTTTCTATTGTTTTTCTATTCTTTATATTTTATCTGTCAGTATAATATGTTTTTTGTATATTTGCTATTTTCTAATGTTCCTATTGCTATCCTCTATTGGGCTTGTCCTGTTAGGATAGTTGTAAATTAAATAAATAAATAAATAAATAAATAAATATTGAAAACGAAAATATAATTATGTCGTGTTCTGAGATGTCTGCTCTTGTAACATATTTGGGTTGTTTAATAAGAGATTTAGTTGACGAAGAAGATGAATGCTGGATTATTTATATAATATTATTAGATATTATCCATATTGTTTCAAAACCAAAAACTAATAATAATGAACTACAATACTTACAAAATTTAGTTTTCCAACATCACAGAATGTATATAGATTTTTTTCAGAAATCATTAAAACCAAAACATCATTTTTTAGTCCATTATTCTCGATGTATACGTGAAGTTGGCCCATTATGCTTCCTTTCTTCTATTAGATTTGAAGCATTTCATAAAATAGCAAAAACAAATGCTCATATTGTTACCTCAAGACGAAATATAATCTATACTTTAGCCGTCAAACATCAACTAAAATTATCATATCGATTAATGTCAAAAAAAGGTTTAGATGATTTAATTGAATTTGGACCGGAATCCGAATCATTACCAAATATATTATTGGAAATTACGACAGAACTACAATTTAAAATTAAGCTTAATGAAATATTAGCTCTATATGATACATGTACTTGTCTTTCTTGGATTAAAATTAACGGTATAAAATTCCAACCAAATATTTTTATACAAATTGGACGAGATTCATATGGTGATCCTAAATTTGGATGCGTTAAACATATTTTAAGCATGTCAAATACAGATATATATTTCATTATTTACATGCAAGAGATTTATGGCTTAGATAAACATATTGGTGGCTATTTAATAAATGTAAAACAAACAGAAAAAAAAATAAAAATAGTAAATTATAAGAATTTATATAATATTTTCCCAGTTATTGCTCATAAAATAGCTAATGCACAAAGAGTCATTAGTATCATTAAACAAAATTTCTAAAAAGTAGGTGTTTCTAAAGGCATTTACGTTTAAACATTCGATAAAATTTATATTTATAATTTTTAAATGTTTGTAGAAAATCCTATTTAATTTAGAAAAATGCGCCAAAATTGACAAAATATGAAAAATAAATATTTAGGGCAAACTGTTTTCTAAATTAATTAAGAGAAAATTGCTTCTAATATTAAATTTACAAAGAATAAAATATTCCATCATCTATTTTAATCTGTAAAGAAATATGTATTAAATTTTCGTACAAAAAAAATTTTTAGAAGCTTATATTCTGAAAACATTGAGGAACAATGAATATAATAATTCATTTTGAAATTTGGCGTGCTTTTCAACTAACATTTCATTTATAATTTATTTATAAATATTTTTTTATAATAAAATAGTTATTATTAAATATATTTTATTGTTTTTTATTTATACCAAATATTAACATTAAATAAATATTTATTAATCCCAACAAATTTTATATTTAATACTCAAAATATGTAATTTTATATTAAAACTAATTTATTTACTCCAGTAATGCTTCGTATTAGAGATAAAATACTTTTTATTTATAATTAATAAATCTTAATTTACTATAAAAATTCTTATATAACAGTTAAAATAACATATATTAATTATGAATATATATTTATTTATATGAAATAAAACTTATTTAAAATTTTTAAATAAATTATTTATTACTGTGAAATAAAGGTTTGTTTCGCCATATTTCAATAAATTATTTATTTACATTCAATGAGCCTGCATTATGGTAAATAAATCTTTTTCTCAGTGATGGTAATAAGAGACGACGAAGGAAACTTAAAAACAAATTGGTATGTAAAACCTACTGCATCTCAACGCTACGTTCATTACCAATCACAACAACCTAAAAACATGAAAATAAATGTAATTCTAGGTCTAAAAAATAGAATTTTAAAAATTTCACATCAAAGTTTTCACCAACAAAATTTAACAAAACTGAGAGACGTATTGTTAACCAATGCTTATCCAAAAACATTAATTAATAAATTACTTTTTGGTACACCGACGCAAAACACTAACAATAATATTGAGTTACATAACAATAATCCACCTGACGCTTCCTTTCCATATATTCCCGATCTCTCACCACAAATAATGGGGATTGTGAGATCCCCTACTTGCAAAATTGCCTACCGCAATTGTGTTACAATCAAAAGCACTTTTACAAGACTCAAAGATAAAACACCCACTTTACAACAATCTGGAGTTGTGTATTGTATACCATGTCAAGACTGTGACAAAATATATACAGGCTGGCCCAGCGAAAATTATCAGCGCAATTTTTGGCCACTTAACATTAATTTTGCAAAAAACGCTCGAACACGTCAATTTTAATATAAAGGGGGACACCTAAATGGATTAGTACCAATGGCATAACTTCAACCATAAAATGGGTGTGGACTGCACCTCAAAAATTTTAAATGGAAAAGGATGTCAAACATGACACTGTTCGAAAGGCCTTTCAATTCTCTTTTCAACGGTTTTTTATTTTTCAAATCCGATCATTAGTTCCAGAGAAATATCGTTTAAAACAAATTTTATCAGGTGTGCAAAATTGCAATCAAGTAGGCTTAAACAAATGACAGAAACTAAATAAACAATTCTTTCGACAAGTTGTTTGTAATAGACAAATAATTTGTAAGTTAGATTTCTTTTTGAGGGGTTATTTGAAGTCTAAAGTTTATGCCACGCTACCCGTATGTTTAGAAGATTTATGGCAACGTACCGCAGTTCCAAAATTTTAAGCAAAATCTTTATTATTATATGGAAGTTGGTGGTAGTTATTTTGAACACCTAATAAACTGATACTTGAGTTTCTATCATTTGTTTAAGCCTACTTGATTGCAGTTTTGCACACGAGATAAAATTTGTTTTAAACGATATTTCTCTGGAACTAATGATCGGATTTGAAAAATGGAAAAACTGTTGAAAAGATAATTGAAAGGCCTTTCGAACTGTGTCACGTTTGACACCCTTTTCCATTTAAAATTTTTGAGGTGCAGTCCACCCCCATTTTAGGGTTGAAGTTATGCCATTGGTACTAATCCATTTAGGTGTCCCCTTTTATATTAAAATTGACGTGTTCGAGCGTTTTTTGCAAAATTACAGTTAAGTGGCCAAAAATTGCGCTGATAATTTTCGCTGGGCCACCCTGTATAGGTCAAACTAAAAGAAATCTACAAAGCAGACTCACATCGCATAAAAGTGATGCTAGACTTAGACCAAAATCTAATGCCTTAGCAGAACATCAACATTTAAACCAACACCAAATTGACTATGAAAATGTAAAAGATTTTGACATTAAATATAATGATTACAAACGCTCCTTTCTTGAGATGGTACACATACACAATACTAACAACTGTATGAATAAAAGGAAAGATGTTGATGATTTGAGTAATATATACAGTTATTTATTAGAACATATCAAATTACAAACGAGTAGAAATTCAACGGCAGTTACTTGACTTTTTTCACTATTTGAATTTTCAAATTTTCCGCCAACCTGTATGGTATAACAAGAATAAGAAGCAGGCTAAATGTAAAACTTCGTCTTAACTTGTAAATTAATATGAACACTGAGCCATGTGTACATAAATAAATTTCTGTGATTCATGGTATTTTACTAAGTTATTAGTTTAAATTATAACAAAACATTCATAAATATCAATAATGTAAATTACATCAATTTAAAAATATTCAAGATACAAAAATTTCATGGACTCGACCATTTTAAAATTAAAACTCTACCAAAATTGTAAGTTACTTCAAAAGTATTATTGTACATAAGTACTATTTTAATGACTTTTTTATGTAGTGACCTGAAGAAGGAATAAAGTGATTCCGAAAGCTTGTCAAAATTTAAAAAGACGTAAAAATTATTAGCCCGATTCCTGACTGCCATTACCACGAAATACAGTTTCCTTATACATATCTAATAATTTTATGAAATATCAACTTGTATGTGGTTCATTATTTTCTCCTGATTAACACGTGTTCAGAACTAACTTGCAAACAGGAATTCATGGTTCTGCATGAAAGCAAACATTTTGTAAATACCAAACTCAGTTTACAGTTCATTCAGATTGCACATATCTTGAACGCAAGGTATAGTGGGTCAGTCCAGCTCCTGTCAGAATAAGGGCGGAGTGTAGTGTATTGTCCTTGTGACTAGGGTGCATGGTTCGGCCTGGCGATTATGTTCGGATAATGAATGAAACATTCAATACTTAGCATAATGTAAATAACCCAGGATTGACTTTCAGTCTGCCATGATATTCCTAACAGAACAGAACAGAACCAAACTCAGTTTACAGTTCATTCAGATTATGCAGATCGTAAACAAAATCGACCATGGGGTAAGTATTTTTTGCTATTTCTCTTCTCATTTTCTAAATTTTTTTTTTTTTGTTTTATGTATTCCATGGTAAATGAAGAAACACGATTGAAAACATTTCACACTTGGTCAAATAAATTCATAAGTCCGATCTATCTAGCAAAGGCTGGTTTCTATTACGTAGGCTTTATTGACATCACTCGTTGTGCATTCTGTACTGTTCAACTGTATCTCGTAATTGGACAGAGGGAGATGATCCTTTAGAAGAACATAAGAAATATAATTATTCATGTGAATTCATAAATAATATGTTAAACAACACAACCGCCATCGCCACCGCCGCCACCACCAACTCTACTGCAGTTGTTTACAACCAATATTGTTGTGAATTGCAATATTTACGTAAACCACTACATGAAGTTGATGGAATCCCATGTAGAATATGTAATTCATTTTGTTACTGCAGATGTAACTGTCTTATATTTATAAAAAAAACTAAATTAATTAAAATTAAAAATAATTTGCAATAAATATTAACATAAATAAAATATATTTTTATTATTTACCTGACTTACACACACTGCGTGTTCTTACTTCCACATGTATCTGAGCAGATTTTACTTTGATAAAACGTACTCTATTTTCAAAAATATAGATACATTTACACAGCTATCTTCATGAGTTAGATATTACGATACAGACTCTATAATGTATTATCATTTACCAGAAATGTATGAACTTCCTACAGGTAATTTTCTAGGAGACTTGACAGATGAATTAATCAGTTACGGTCCCGGGAGTTATATCACTGAATTTGTTTCCGGTGGACCAAAACTTATGGCTATAAAGTGCATAATCCTATTAGTCGTGAAACTAAACAATTATGTAAAGTTAAAGGTTTCACTTTAAATTATAAAAACTCACAAATAATTAACTTTGATAGTTTAAAAAGAATGATACTAAAAGAAAACGACGAAAATTGTAATCCTCCTGTTATTGTATCTAATAATATAAGAAATACTCTCGATCATAATGTAATTACTCACACAGAGAGCAAAATTTTTAATGTTACATATATGAAACGTCACTTTATAGATAATAATAATTTTTCTGTACCCTATGGCATTAAGAAACATAGAATAAATTATAATTAAATTATAACTCCTAATTTATTGTTTTTGTTGTTCCTTCTCTTTTCCTGTTAAAAATGTTTATGAGAGTTTTTATTATTATTATAAATGAATTGTCCTGGAAACTTTTTTGTCATTTCCGTCTTTTGTTTTATGGTGAAATGTCGGATCCTATCAAATTCAAACATCCGTTTAACGCCATCGTGGCCGGACTCTCGGGCAGTGGTAAATCGTACTTTGTTGTTAGCTTCTTAAAAAAGATGCACAACATGTGCGACACAGTTTTTACAAAAAGTCACCTGGTTCTATAGCACTTGGCAGAGTTTATATAATACAATACTTAACGTGAATTTTCAACAAGGTTTACCCGATATGGATAATTTTGACGGTAATAACCCGCACTTGATAATAATAGATGATCTTATGCGTGAAACAGATTCACGCGTGGTTGATATTTTTACAAAGGGTAGTCACCATAAAAATTTATCTGTATTTTTCATTACTCAGAATATATTTAATCAGGGCAAAGGTCAACGAGATATGTCACTTAATGCTCATTATATAATTTATTTCAAGAATCCACGAGATAAAGCACAGATATTGCACCTGTCGCAACAAGTATGTCCAGAAGATACTAAATTTATTCAAGATGCTTATAATGATGCTACTTCAGATCCACATACTTACCTTATTTTCGATTTAAAACAATCTAAACCAGAATGGAGTCGTTTTAGAACCATACGCAATAATCTAGTTTACGTATATATACCGAAGAAAAAGTATAAATACGGTGATACGAAACTACCAGAGGTTATTATGTAATTATGTCTAAAACGTTAACCAGTAACGCTAACTTCTTGCGAGCCTTACATTCATTGAAACCAATTCAACCTACTGTTTTGTTGAAAAACGCAGACAGTAGTAACGTACGTTGTATCTGTTAATGTATACACAATATTCTACGCGGAAAAGTTGAACTAAATAAAAAACAACGTCATAATCTTGGACGTCATAAACAAATTTTACGTAAACTTGTAAAGCGAGGAGATAATTGGAAGCAGAAAAAAAAGATTTTAGTTCAGTCAGGAGGGGCGTTCCTCCCTTTGTTAATAGCACCACTTATTTCGGGTGTTTTAAGTAGCATATTTAATAAGAATTAAAAATGGAACATGCTAAAAAAATATGCTTTAATTACACCGGAAACGTTACAACAACTTCGTGAAAATACCGTAAATGATAATAACAACACAACCACGCATCTTGATAAAGATATGAAAAAAGTATTAAATTAAAAAAATCCTGTTTATAAAAATGGGCTTTATATCAAGAAAATCTTCAACGATATCTCCACTTTCAAAAACAATTACGTGAACCTGTAAAAATTCCTCTGATTAACGATACACCCGTCACTTCTAATGACGTCGCAACCGGGTCTATTGAAATAAAAGAGCAATTAGTTGACGCCATAATTTTAAATACTTTACCGAAAACATATCGTGAAAAGGGAAATAGTTTTTTAAATATACTTAAATTAAATAAAAATAATACGTGGGATAAATACGGTTTAGTCAGTATTAATAATAGTGAAATATCAAATTCAAATATTATTGATTTAATTGGAGATATCATTAGACCGAGGAGAAGAACTAACCCTACGGGATGGGAAGAATTTTCAAAAGCGTTGGAAAGAAACAATATTCCTAACGAACTGATTGGAAATCGAAGTAGAAGGAGGGATTATACTAGTACACCATCTCCGTCGGGCCGCAGTAATAAAAAAGGTACTCCCCGAAGTACACGCGTTTCTAAAGGTAAACACTCTGCTGAAGATGTCAAAAAATGGCTAAGTAGTCAAGATGCATACACGTTACATAAACCGATACGTAGAAGATTTCACTGAAACAAATACAAGGTTTACAATATTAGTGATTTGTTTCAAGCTGATTTAAACGATATGCGAAGTCTCAGTAAATTCAATGACGGTTTTAAATACATTTTGACTGTAATTGATATTTGTAGTAGATTTGCTTGGGCGATACCTCTAAGAAGAAACCGGGTACTATTATTGATGCATTTAAAAAAATATTTAACGACAGTAATCGTATACCTGTATATCTACAGACAAAGGCACAGAATTCATTGCAAGTAGTGTACGTAGATTTTTGCGTGAATATGATACTAAATATTATGTTGTCCAGAATCCTGATGTAAAAGCTTGTTTCGTGGAAAGATTAAATAGAACATTAAAAACAAGAATGTATCTCATTTTTTTTCGTGCATTTATCTCAAATAATTATATTTGAACATTTTATAAAGTTACTTTGTCAAAATTATATAAATAGAGGTCATTAGTCAACATTTTTTCAAGTGTGCTTCGCAAGCACATTGCGACCGAACTCGTTTTATCTGAAAACCTTGCAGTTTTTTCTATCTTTTGTTCCAGATTTTCAGTAGATATGGCTCAGAAGCGATTTGATTTTAATAACCCAAAAGATTTAGAAGAGTTACGAAATTTACTGTTAGCCGACGATGAAAAGGACCCAGCGGCAACAGAGGATTTAGGAGATGAAAGTGACATTGCGTCAGAAGATGAGCTGGAAGAAAGAAGAGAGGAGTCAAGTACTGAGCAGGACTGCACTGATGAAACTGATGATGAAGAGGCCTATGAAGGAGATGAGTATTATGCATTAGGAAGGGATAAGAATACTAAATGGATTAGGAAGCTGCCGTTGAAGGCTAAACGTAGAGGACCTGAAAATATCATCACTCGCCTTCCAGGGGCTCATAGGAGCAGCTAAACACGCTAAAATTCCAGAGCAATGTTGGAACCATTTTATAACTGATGAAATGCTTCAGACTATTGTGAAATACACTAATCAGTACATCGGAAGTATCGAGGAAAAATTCTCCAGACAGAGGGACATCAAACCTACAGACATTACTGAAGTGAAGGTATTTATGGGCTTACTGTACTTAGCAGGAGCATTCCGAGGTAATCGACAGAGTTTGGAAGAACTTTGGGGTACAGAAAATGACGGAATCGAAACATTTTCTCTCGTGATGAGTCTCAGACGGTTCAAAACACTACTACGCTGTCTTCGTTTTGATGACCTCACATCCCGACTTCAACGCAAACAGTATGACAGACTTGCTCCAATTCGCGACATTTTTGAAACTTTTGTAAGTAACTGTCAAAAAAAAACTATACTGTTGGGGAGAACGTCACTATTGACGAGTTGCTTCCCGGTTTTAGAGGTCGATGCCCTTTCCGGCAGTACATTCCCTCAAAACCGAATAAATACGGAATAAAAATTTTCGCCCTCGTTGATGCAAAGATGATGTATATATACAACCTAGAAATATATGCCGGTTCGCAGCCTGAAGGACCGTTCAAAGTTAGCAACAAGCCAAGTGATGTCGTCAAACGAATGGCTCAGCCCTTATTCGGATCTGGGCGTAACATAACAGCGGACAACTGGTTTACTGACTTAACACTAATTGATGAGTTGACAACAGAAAAGCTTACCTTTGTCGGCACTATCAGGAAAAATAAAAAACAGCTGCCACAAGAATTCGTCAATGTAAAAGGCAGAAAACAGTTCACGAGCATGTTTGGTTTTAACGAAGGCAAAGTTCTGGTGTCATATATCCCGCGCGAGAAAAGAAACGTAATCCTCGTTTCTTCCCTCCATCAAGACGACGCCATTGATCCTTCCTCAGGTCAGCATAAAAAGCCGGAGGTTATAACTTTCTACAACTCCACGAAAGGAGGAGTAGATACAACTGACGAGATGTGTTCGACTTATAATGTATGTAGAAACAACAAGCGTTGGCCAATGGTAGTATATTATGCTATGATGAATATGGCCGGAATCAACTCCCTTGTCGTTTACCTGGGCAATGATCTTCAGCCATTGCGGAGGAGAATTTTCCTAAAACAATTGGCCCATGAGCTTATGGTTCCAGAGCTGACGAGAAGAAGCATGAAGAAAATTGGAATCCCTTCCAGCCTCCAAATCCGTCTGAAGAGATTCTGCCCAATGGTGGATGATGATGATGATGATGCCGAGAAAACGAAGAACCCTCTCACCCAACCTAAGAGACAAAAATGAATGACCTGCACAGTTGAAACTGGTGTAAGGAGGCTTACAAAATACGAATGTGTTCGTTGCAAAAAGTCAATCTGCCTCATCCATGCAAATTACATCTGTGGAGAGTGCAAATTTACCAGCATTTCAAAATTTTCTGAGGCGCCTGAATCCAGCGAATCTGATGTGGATTAATATCATACACATCTATTGATTGTACCTGAGTGATGTTTAATTTTTTTAAATAATTTATCTTTAGTCTTAGCAAAAATATTTAATAAACTATAGTGATGTATTAAAAAAAGAAGGCTTTCCAGTTTTGGATGTTTAAACTAATAAAATATTTTTTTTTTAATTTTGTTTCCTTTATATCCGTTAATATAGATCTCTAAGAAGGTCAGTAGAAAAAGGGGTAACCCATATTTGAGAGGGATGGAAGGTATGTCAATTTTAAATTGTGTGTCTGTCAGGCACAATGCGAACGAAATGAGAAGGTCAAACATTGCGACTGACGGGGGGTTAAATATCATTTTAAAACAGTAATGGATGGAAAACCTAAAATACATAAAAAAGAGGAACATATCATACCTGGATACTATAGCACCGTAGACGATATAATAAACGCAATAAACCAACATACTAAACTTCAAGACCATATTAAAATCGAAATTGACAAAAAAATCTAGCGTATAAGAATAAAATTTATTACTAACCACATATGTTATTTGAAATTAGCTCCAAAACATTCACAGCAGCTAGGGTTTAACCCGGAAACTGATTTGTATGAAGAGAGATTATCATATTATAATTCGTCAAATCTTTATCTAGGAATACATCCTGAAATGTTTATATATTGCGATATTCTTGAACAGCAATTTGTTGGAGATATTCTCGCACCTCTGTTAAGAACTGTACACGTTGATATTTCAAATTATATGTACGGTTCTAGTAAAATGGTGACATTTTCTTCACTATATTATATTCCTGTGCTCCGGCGAGATTTCCAGAATATCGAAATTGATATAAGATGTGTTGAGGGACAACCAATACCATTCCAATTCGGAACTTTAAGTGTTAAGTTACACTTAGGACGCTGTTAAAAATGAAAAATTGTCCCTACCAGATTTATAGGCTAATTCTGGACATTTCATTCGTTAGATCGTAAATACGTAAATTGCTAAATCTGTAAATATGTAAATGTACATCTGTAACTTCTGAACTTACAGGCTTAAAATTTTCGGAACGTTACTATTTTATAGGTTATGACTAACTTCAGAACTATTATTTACATCAGTTGACAACTGTAGCTTTATTTTGGAGACCGCAGTTATATATCAATATATATATATATATATATATATATATATATATATATATATATATATATATATATATATATATATATATACTTTTCTGTAGATGAATATGACGTAAGTATACTCTTAATATAAATTTATATTTATTGACTGCTTTTTTATTATATTTCATCCTTATAATATAATAAACGTAGTTCTGATACATCTTTAAAATAGAAACGAAAGAGGACTATAAATACTACGAAAGAACAATATGAAATATATTTATCATTTCATGAAAATGATTATGCTTTTAAAAGTAATACAATTAACCCAACTTTGGGTGAAAACTATCTAGACAAAAAATGGTTCGAATTATCCGAAAAATTAAATGCATGTGGTGGCGGTACCCAATTATCTCAAAAAGAGTGGAAAAATGTAAATATTATTATTGTTATTATATTCATTTCTAACTCAGCTTTTAAAGAGAAGACATTATACTGGAGTTTTTTTCATTTTTTGTTACGGAGATTTTCAGATTGGAAATATAACACTAGAAATAAATATCGAAAATTGGCAGAACATAGGAAACAAACGGGATCAGGACCACATTGTGGAATTACAATTAATAATACAGAAGAACGTGCATTATCATTATGGGGAAAAGTAGTTGTTACAGGTGCTGCTAATGTTACAGAATACGATGGAATACCTCGTGAAATACTGTCCACTCCAGAAGTAGATCTATCTACTTCAATCATTTTAGACATTCCTGTAAATGTAGTAAACACCGAGGAAAATAATGAAGAACAGAGTATTTTTATGGAGAAATTACCAAATTTTACACCTACAAAAACAAGATCCAGGGTAAAACCGTTATCCACATTAGCAGAAAAATTAATAGAGAATCAAAATGACTGTAATGTAAATAATGGGAAATTGGTTTCTGTTATTCAAACTTTTACCGAGAATTATGTCAGTATTGAAAAAGAAAAAATCGAACTAGAAAAATCTAAACTTAGATTTAAAGCTGAAAAGCTCAAATTAGTTCACCCAAATTTTCAATTCGATTTGTAGTTCTTACTTGATATGTGATGTGAATAGATATTTATTTGTACGAATACAATTTATTTTATGTTAAATAAATGATATAATTAAGTGTAACATTTAATTTTTTTACTATTTACTTTGGTATATTAATTATATTAATAATTTATAATATATTTTTCTGAATGTATAAGTCAAGAGCTGCACGACCTTGGTTAAAAGTATTTTGCTCCTGCAGTGAGCCTGAAATAATATATATTAATATAATAATAAATTAATATTTCAAATCATACCATTGCCATCTCCATCGTTATCGTCCCTATATTCGATATAATTTTCTGGTAATAACAAATTAGCAGATAACGCAATTTTGTGGAGGACGCAGCAAGTATAAATTATATTAGCAGCTGCTGTTGGATGGTACATTAAAACTCGATGTCTTGAAAGACATCGAAATCGGCCTTTTAGAATACCGTTGGTTCTTTCAATAATATTTCGTACAGAGTTTAACTGTCTGTTGAAGCGTGCTTGGGGTGTATTTTCTTGAACGTTACCGATAGGCGTAAAAAGCCACGGTTCAAGTGGGTAGCCGCTATCACCTATCATATAGTAATTATACATTATATTTATATGTATCTACTGTAGCAATTACTCACCGATCAAATGAGTTAATTTATCACCATTGATATAGTTTTTCTTTAAATAATTTCCTATATTACTCATTTGCCATACAGCTGAGTCATGTACAGACCCAGGATACCTTGCAGAGCAGCCAATAATTCTAGTGTTGGAGTCACAAATCTATGTTAAAAAAATATTATAACTCGAAATGTACATTCATTTTAAATTATAAGAAACTATTTACCAACATGACGTTTATTGAATGTTTCCCTTTTCTATTAAAGTAAACGAAAGGAGGGTGTTCTTCATCAGTAAATGAGGGAGCCAGAATTTCTACGTGGGTGCCATCAATTATTCCTACAACACCTCGACATAGCCACTTTTCGTAAATTCTGTAAAATATATTTTTTTCACAATTTGTACTCTGATTATTAATTATAGTTGTATGCGAACCCTTGTTTTACAATATTTTGGTCTTCTGTGGTAGTTGGACATTTTGCTATTTTTGGTAATAAATATGTGGCAATTAAGCTACATATGTTTCTAATAATTCTGCTAATTGATGGTTGACTTAAACATGCCCACTTATTTGCGCCAACCGAATTTTGAAATGAACCACATCCCACAAAATGTAACGTTGTAAGAATCTATAATGAAATATTTACAAATATGAGATATACTGATACTCGTATGTCATTGTTATACATAGAAGTAGGTATACGAGTACTAACCTGAATGTGAAAAGGAATACGAAAAGTTGGATTGTGTGGACCTAAATCATTTATTAAATTTATTACATATTGTTTATTTAATCGAAACATTTGTCTAAAATTCGGATTTGGCATTTGAAATGGATTCATACTATCTCTCAAATTTCTTCGTGTAATACGCATATAATTCCTAGAAATATTATAAATACCAACACCAACCTACCTTCAAAATTATAAAAGTACATACCAATCATGTTCCTCTTCAATCATAACACCAATAAGTAAGGGCAGTTGTAAATTATTCATTTTATTATATTTTTTATTAGAAATGACACTCTACCGTAACCTATACAGGCAGCTCAATCCTCACTGTAACGTTTATAGAAATCTATAAGAAATTTACGATTTTCTGTAAGATACAGATTTTCCAGAATTGTCACTAAACTGTAAACTCTTACAGATTTCACTACAGAACTTACAGATTTGCTCAGAATTGGCCTATTATTATAACCATCAAGCAGGAACCGGGATTGGTTCTGTTGTTTTTCGAGGCTCTGCTTATCAACGGGGATACGGTCTAGGAAGTTTTTTTAGTGGATTATTTAGAACGGTTTTACAGCTTATAAAAAGGGGAGCGAGTGTCGTTGGAAAAGAAGCACTTAGAACAGGAATGAGTTTCTTAGGAGAATTGAGCGAAAGTCGTCCTGCAAAAGAATCGTTCCAGCAAAGGTTATCTGAAGCAGGAAATAATTTGAAACGAAAAGCGAATGCCAAAATTGATACACTTATGAGTGGTTCTGGTTATAAAAAGAAGAGAGCAACTCTAAAACGTATTCACTCGCGACAGTTAGCTGGACGCGTAAAGAACAAGATAAATAGAATTCTGGACGTGTTCGATAAATAATAATAATAATCTAACAATGGCTTTTCTACATACGCAATCATGCGAATGTATTAAAACTGAGCTTGATTTATTTTCGTTACCACCTATTCAAACAAGTATAGAAAGTGGTCAATGGATTAATTATAAGCCGCTATCATCTATAACGGACGATGGACCACTTGAGTTCGTAGTACCCGGCCAGAGTGATGAATATTTAGATTTGTCACAAACTATGATTCATTTAAAAGCAAAAATAATCAAATCAGACGGTAATGCCTTAGTAGCCACTGGCACCTCAGTAGAGTCTGTAAACAATTGGCTTCATTCTCTATTCCGTCAGATAGACGTATATCTCAACCAAAAATTAGTTTCACCACCAAACAACACATACGCGTATCGTTCATACACTGAAACGTTATTGAACTATGGCTGTGATGCTAAAAATTCGCATCTCACTGCGTCATTATGGTATGCAGACAGCGCAGGAAAAATGAATCAACTGAATGTCGACAATAAAGGATTTCAAAAACAAAGAAAATATACTGCGTTAAGCAACGAAATTGATTTGATGGGACATCTGCATGTTGATATTTTTAATCAAGAAAAATTTCTTATCGATGGCGTTGAATTAAGATTAAGAATCAGGATTAGCAGATATGAATGTGAAAACTCAAATAACGGAAGCTACATTACTTGTACGACGGGTGAAATTAAATCCTAGCGTCTTACTAGCCCACAACAAAGCATTACAGTTGACAACCGCTAAGTATCCCGTAACTAGGGTTGAATGCAAAACCCTGACAAAACCTGCTGGAGTTCAAGAGAAGTCTCTAGACAATGTATTTCTGGGACAGTTGCCTAAAAGATGTATTCTAGGGTTTGTAGCGAATAATGCTTTTTACGGAAGGTACGCTACAAATCCATTTAATTTTGATAATTTTAAAATTAATTTCTTATCATTGTATGTAAATGGACAGCAATTACCGTTAAAACCATTGCATACAAGTTTCTCAAATGTTAAATCTTATATTCAAATGTACAATAGATTGTATTCCGGTACAGGATTTCATTTTTCAAATGACGGCAATAGGCATGATGACAGCAAGTAAATTTCATTGAAATAATTTGTGTGTTCAATATACCGAAATGCTTGATTAAAAAACACTGATTCTTTTTATAATTAAAAGCAAGATTTTTATTTTATTAAAGAAATAAAATCACTAAATACGGCAATCCGCCATATTATATTGAACGCCAATCAGAGCGCGTGACGTCACGTTAGAGTTCTTTCTCTTTGTTTACTAATAATTCAGTACCATTAATATACACTCGCTCGTTTGTATTAATAAATATCGCCGTGTTTAATTTGTTTTTACTTCCAATTCGTTTTGTGTAAATTGTATAAGATACACTGAGTCATGGAACAAGGATTTGTTAAAGCTTCCAGTGCAAATTTACCAAGAATCGACTTGTTAATGCTAGGGACGTTTCTAGGATCTAACAAAGACTTTTGTTCAGCAGAATTTAGGAATGTTAAAACTTCTATGTAAGTACCTTAATATAATAAAAATAATTAGTTATTTAAAGCATAAAAATAAGTGCAAAGCATAGCGATTGTACCTATTTCAGTATAATATCCAATGTTACCATTTGAGGTTATGTTTATGTTGAATATTTCTTTTGCAACTAAATATTTACCATTGTTTTTGTTTATTCCAGGTCCGCGAGGGCATCTTATGGAGATGATGCTATAAGCTATGTTCAGCTCAAACGCGAAGGAAATTTGTGCACAATAAAAGCTAAAATATGCCCAGAACATAAAGTGCATGCAAAGTTGTATGGAGTGACTTTAGTAGTCGACGAACAGGAAGAAACAGTGAAGTCAGTAGAATGTCATGATTGTGTGGCTTCACAAGGAGGCTGCAAACATGCCATGGCATTCTTGATGTGGGTTCATCGTAGGAGTGAGGACCCGTCTTGCACATCTATAGATTGCTATTGGATGAAGTCCAAGCTTTCTAGAGTTGGGAATACTCTTAAATACATAACTGCTAAGGAATTATCTAAGGGCAGCCCTAGCTTACCGTCAGATACTGAAGTATTTGAGAAGTTTTTAGAGGAAGGGAAAAGGAGAAAGCTTACCAAGTGTGAATTAATGAAATACCAAAATGAATATGTTTTGGATGGACCACGAAGTCTATCGATGGACAATTTAGTATTGAAATATAAAGAAAAATCTTGTGATGAATTTTTGAAAAGAGTTCTATTTTCTGATGATGATATCAAGAATGTAGAAGAAGAAACGAGGGACCAACATAAAAGCAGGCTTTGGTACGAATTAAGGTATGGCAGAGTGACCGCTTCAAGAGCTTATGAATTCAGTAGGTGTAAAACCAGTGATGGCACTCTGATGGCATTAATAATGGGTGGAAAAATTCCTGACACAACAGCCATGAAACGTGGTAGAATGTTGGAGGATGATGTGAGGAAAACTGTTAGTGCCAACCTGGGAAAAAAATTAAAATATGTGGTTTAATGTTGTCCAAAAACTATCCCATGCTAGCAGGTTCACCTGACGGGATTTGTGAAAATAGTATTATTGAAATTAAGTGTCCTATGAGTGAAAAAGCTGTAAAAAATTATGTTAATAATGGAAAACCAACCCAGAAGTTTTATGTGCAAATGCAACTTCAAATGTTATTGACGGGACATAAAGAAGGCTACTTCTGTGTAGCTGACTGCAACTACAGTGCTAATAAGAAAGTACATATAATGGACGTAATGTATGATGAAAAATATATTTCAGATTTTCTTAAAGTTATAGTTCCTTTGTGGAAGGATAATGTATATCCAGTACTGTATAAAAGTGTAAATAAATAAAAAGGCAATTTATATTTTAGACAAAGTTTGTTTTATTTTTGTAGGATAAACCTCAACTGTTTGTCACATGATTATAAACTTACCTACAATACATATAAATTTTCACTTAAACTTACTCGTATCTATTTTTCCTACAGTAGTAATACAGAGATAGTGTTGGTTTCTAGTGACCAGTTAAAGGTTAAGATAGCTGTAATTATTCTAACAAAAGTAATAACAGATTTTACATTGTATTTATACCAAACAAACTGGTTGAAACTAAATATAGGTAAGGATGTATGTATTTACAAACTAAAAATATACAGAGAGTATGTAGGTATTTATTTAATTAATGAATCTTGCAAGTTAATTAATCCGCAGGCAATGGTAATAACATCGTCTAGTACTTTCACAAGATTGTGATTTAGACATGCATGTGGCTTTAACATATTAAATTCACGCAAGCGTCTAATAACTCTCTCCACATGGATTCTTAAGCTGGCAATTTGTTTTGTTTCTCTTGCCTCATGTTTCGACAGCTTTGTACCAGTTGCAACACTTGGAGGTCGAACTAAGTGCACTCCCTGTTTCCTTAAAAAAATTTCTACATGTTTGAACCCTCTGTCAGCCATCACATTCATACCTGGTTGCAAACACTTTATGAAGTCACAGGATTCAACTAGACATGTGTCAGTAATTCTTCCACCATATCCTGGAGAAATATAATTAATTAATCCATTAGGAGTACAAGCCACAAGATACTTTATGGTGTTACCTTTTTTGTATTCTGACCATGAGAGAGACTGGTTCAATGCTTTTGAAGGCTTTTGTATCTCGATTTCTAAGCAGTCGATAATACAGCTTACATTATAATATTTATGCCTAAAAGCCATAGGCAATATTTTTCTTATGGAATCATTATCTAATGCAACAAGAAAAGGACGCATCAAACTAGCTATCAGAGGTATATATTTAAGAAATATCTTGCTGGCATATGTTGGAGAAATAGTAAAATCATCAGAAAGCTCTCTGAAACTATTATTTAATTTAATTTTTTTTAAACACATTATTATATGGTGTGTGGGAATATTTAGCTTTTTTTCAATTAAATCTATAAGAAAGTAACAACTTTTAGGAACTCCAATGTAAGACTGTGGGTTATTAACTATTTTCTGCAAAGTATAAGTCAAAATTTTTGATGCCTCTTGTTTCTTGTCATCTTCAATTAATTCGCTGCAATCAGAAGACGGAATTACTTTTAAAGATGTCACTGATGGTGAGTCACTATGCACCACAGACGGTGTGTATGAAATATCACTGTCAGAATCTGCCTGAAAACCTATTAATTTGTTGGTGCATTTCTGTAAGGTGGATGTTTGTGGTTTGGCACTTTTGTCACTTTTTATTTTGAATGGGGAAGTAAAAGCAGACCGACAAAAGGGTCTCAACGGTGATGTCATCTCATCTACTGAATTAATTTCTGTTTGAACAGCTTTACTTCTGAACTTATTTGTCATGTACACTTGAATGGATTTATTGGCCATCTTAGGTGCATCTTGCGTAATATTTTCCTGCATGGCTGATGTTCCGGGTGAAGGTTCTTGAAGTTCTAGCTGTTCTGTAGTGATAGTTGTAGTTGCTCTCTTTTGTAATTCTTGCTCTAATTCTTCAATTACTTCTCTTCGTTGCTTTTTCTCAATGCATTGTCTTTCGTTTGAGTCGGAAGTTCGTTTTCTTCTACCAGGTTGACATTCAAATTTTGAGGGAATGCACCCTCGTTTCATGTGAATCTGCGACACTGACCCCATCACATGATATTCCATGTAGTTTTCCATATCATTTGGTAACTGAAAATGAATTAGAATACCTTTATAATAGCTCATAGAGGATAAGACTAAGTAAGAGATTCCTAACCTCCAAAAAGTTTGTTTATCAATGTTTGCACCATTTATTGGTCACATTCATTTAGTATCATTATGAAATCTACAAACTAAAAAAGTAAATACTTACGTCAAAGTGATCTTCACAAAAATAAAGCTGAGTAGTAGGTGACATTCCTTTCAAATCGCGTCTTGCAAGTTTAAGCCACCTATTTCGTATTGTCTTGTTGAAAGGAACCCAAATAAATAACTTCTCAGGAGTTTTTATGGACGTGTTAGTACACAGGGGGACAGAACACCACCTATATGCTTTTGAAGTCATTTTTAAAATGTAAGATTTAAAAATTATCAAGATTGTGTCAATGTTTACAACTGTCGTGTGATACCCAATACTCTAAAGTGACGTAGCAAGTGACGCCATGACACTTTTGAAGTGTTTTGGTGCATATTTTAAATTTATGAATTAAAAAGTAATTTTTAAATACTAATCCTTAATTTTCAGCAGAAATATTGTGTTTCTTGTGATTAATATATATTTCCGAATATTATAGACCAGTTTTTCAAAATTTGTCATCATGCCTATTGTATTGACAGAGATAGCTTTCCAGACGGCTTCTGTTTAGCAGCTTTCGATCTAACACCCGACTTATCAGCAAATACAATGAATCATTGGAATCTTACAAGTCACGGGACAGTTCGTGTCGAAGTCGGATTCCAGGAGGCTTTAGCAGAAACAGTGAATTGTGTTATTTATGCAAAATTGATAATATTATTGAAATAGATAAGGATAGTAATGTTATTGTAGATTTTGGTGGTTAAATATTTTTGTATGTATTTATTATTAATATGATCTCTTGTGTAAATGTTGGTTAGTTTCATTTGAACCTTTGACAACGATGGGCTACATTATTGACGTACAATATTTTTACGGTAAAAAAGATGAATTAGTAGTTAAAGAACTTGCCGTAATATCGGTGGACAGAAAAGTTTTTCAACATTTTTTATTCAAACCACCGTATTCGAAAAATCATCTATCTGTAAAACAAATTTCTCAAATAAATTGGCTGAAAAATATCATCACGGGTTTGACTGGGATGATGGGTTTATTGAATATGACAACTTAAAAACAATATTGACAAGTATAATTGATTTCGATGAAAAGTTTGTGTTTGTTAAAGGGTTGGAGAAAAATTACTAATTGAAAAAATACTAGAACGCAATAATCTGTATGATTTAACAAGTCAGGGCTGTCCAAGTCTTACAAAATTACGCAGTCTTCAATATATAACATCGGAAATTACTAGTAAATGTTGTATTCCGTATGCACACAGCGGTATGATATGTGCGTCCGAGAATATACTTCACTTATGTAAATGGTACAACAATTATTGTAAAGATGAATGCAGTACTTATAGAGACGATTCTTCAACTCTATTTCAAGAATGTCTGTCATTATGGACTATATGCAGCAAATAGATTACCATACCAGGTAAACTACCCCTGTGCCATTGTGGTTAACACCGATGATGATTCAAAGCCGGGAAGTCACTGGACCGAATTTTCATTGATCGTAGAGGACATGGCCAGTATTTCGATAGCTACGGCAGACCACCGCATATCCATGAACATATCCAGTTTTTAAACCGTAATACGGTAATTTGGAATTACAATACACTTAATATGCAAGACTATTTTTCGTCAGTGTGCGGACATTACTGTTTAATTTATCTGTTTTTTAGAATTAACGGATATTCTTTAAACTATTTTAAAAAATTGTTTAGCAGACATGACCGCCTGCAAAATGATGTTTATATTAAAATATTGTTTCATTATTACTTTAGGACAATGTAACTAGGTTAGATTAATGATAAAAAAAATACAAAACTTATTTTTAATTAACTATGTTTCTTATTATTGTTACATATATTTTATAGACCTAAGATAATTTCAAAGTGTAAATATGTAGGTAATTACTATTGAGAATACATATACATTTTTTTTTAAAAATAATTGTTTTATTTCGGCCTAGTGACATATTTTTTTCCCTATTCATATGATGATATACATATTCCATATCCATGTTTAACTTAACATTATAGTATGTAGACAGTTCCCATAATATTGCACTGATAAAACAATCATCCATGTCACAATTCTCTAATAAGATTTTATAGGCTGTTTTTCTTAAATCTAATGTTACATCGACAAGTTTACATTCGGCTGTTTTTTGTAGAAAATTCAAATAGTTTTTATAAATATCGGCATTAGAAATTCTCGTTTCCAAACATAATACTATACTCTGTAACAAATTTTGAGCATTTATTAAATTTTCAATTTCACTTTTATTCAAAACAATACAATTTCTTTTGTACAGTAATTTAATTTTTTCCATGGGTAGCTTCGTAATATTAAGCCCACTTACATAAACACCCTTGCACCCTCTTGAAGTCTGTATCATCAGAGAATTCTTTACATTCTGATTTAAATATTCACATATTTTCGCTATATTAATAATAACTATTTGTTGACTGGTTTCAACGTCTACAAGTGTTACAGTTATTTTAAATTTATTATGAGGATTTAAACCAATATTAACAAATTTTTTACGTTCAACCTCATCGATATATATATATATATATATATATATATATATATATATATATATAAAACTTCCTTGCAATAACCTGTTGTTATGATCGTACTTATTTAAAATGGCCGAAACGTTTAATAAATACAAGACTCTCAAGTAAATGATCCAGATTGCCATTTTATTCCCAAACCTTAAAACAATTTAAATTAGGATCTTCAAAAAAATGTTTAAAAAATTATTCCATGGTGGAAGGCTTCAGGACCACCGACATAGGACAGAAAAACACTAGAATTTACCCGCACATACAAGATAGGACTTTTCAACATGAACCGGACCTTCTTAGATTCAATTTCACAAATCTTCGGCCGACAAACCTCAAGTTGTACTGATGATGGCCACTATCGCCGATGGCCGAAACGTTTAATAAATACAAGACTCTCAAGTAAATGATCCAGATCGCCATTTTATTCCCAAACCTTAAAACAATTTAAATTAGGATCTTCAACAAAATTTTTAAAAAATTATTCCCTGGTGGAAGGCTTCAGTACCCACCGACATAGGACAAAAAAACACTAGAATTTACCCGCACATACAAGATAGGACTTTTCAACATGAACCGGACCTTCTTAGATTTAATTTCACAAATCTTCGGTCGACAAACCTCAAGTTGTACTGATGATAGCCACTATCGCCGATGGCCGAAACGTTTAATAAATACAAGACTCTCAAGTAAATGATCCAGATCGCCATTTTATTCCCAAACCTTAAAATGATCGTACTTACTTATATTGACAGGTAAAGTGAAATATGTATCGACTGACGCCGTTCCCGTTATGAATTCAAAATTTATATTTTCGCTTTCATCAATCCATTCATCATGTGCATAACGATCCAGTTGTGATAAATTTTCTTCTAGCGGAACCGTACTGATTGGTAAAAGTGTGGACTCTGCTACCTGGACATCAGGTGTTGTAGCCCGTTCGGGTTTAAGGACTGGAGAATCCCACTGTATTTTATCTTTGACATAATCACTAGCATTTACACTGATGTCCTGTACAGCTCCTTGTGTTTTTCATTAATTGTAGGAATGATCAGTGTTGCCAACCCTACCGATATATCGGTAGATCTACCGATATTTTTTACGTCTACTGATAAGCTACCGATGTACCGATATTTAAGCATTATCTACCGACTTTCCATGAAGATACATTTATATTTTTTATAAAAATTAAATATATTTAAAATAAAATAAAACCTCTTCATTTTACGCCATAGTTTAGTCGCATAACATCCGAGTCATCTTGGTTGCATATGTCCATACCCATGGGCATTGCCCATGCGCAATCTCGTTCGTCAGTGAAGTGAGTTGAGTGGGAGTGTGCGTGCACTTGTATCTGTTACGAATGAAACTTGACAATAACACTGTGATAGTGAAATCAGCTGAAATAATTATTCATTTTAAACAATACTGGAGAATTTGGACACAAATAATATTATAGTTACTAAATATGTAAGTTAATAAATAAATTATTGTTGTTATTTTCATTTAAGTGAAACATTTATAGGGCTGGTGATTCATCATCTGAGGTTAGCAGTAGTGGTGAAGGAAAATTAGTCGTAGAAAAGTTAAAGAAGAACAAAACTGCTAAGAAGTATTACAATAAATATCAATTATCATGGGAATCAAACAAAAATTTCCGCAAATGGATAGGTCCATCAAAGAAAGGCAACAGCTTTGCCTATTGTGCATATTGTAAGAGTGATATAAACATAAAATCAGAGTTGATCAAACATTCAAAAACAAAGGCACACGAAAGCATTTCAAAATCACTTAAACATCAACCATTTATTTCTAATTTGACAACCGTAAACGAACAAACATCTTTAAATAAAAATACTAAATTGGCTGAAATACGAATTGCAGCGTTTGTAGCAGAGCACAACATAGCATTCAATGTTACTGACCATTTACCCGAATTAATTAAAATTATATGTCCCGATTCAAAAATTGCCAAGTCATTAACCTCCAGGCGAACAAGGACAACTGCTATTGTTAAAAATGTGACGGGATCTGAAAGTTTTGAAAAGTTATGTAATATTTTGAGAATTACAAAATTTTCGCTGATTGTAGATGAATCTACGGACAGGGGCACTGCCAAGCACTTATGTTTAGTTGTAAGATATTTTGACAATACACTTGGATTAATTGTAGACAGATTTTTTGCTCTGATTCCATTAAGTAATGCAACTTCAAAAGATTTATACGAAAAAATTATCGAACAATTTCTCAAAAATAATATTCCGTATAAAAATAATTTAGTAGGATTTGGTGCAGACGGAGCTAGCGTCAATTTTGGAAATAAATTATCAGTTTCTAGATTACTTACAAATGATATACCACATTTGTATAAGTTTAAGTGCATATGCCATTCATTTGCTTTATGCGCATCATAGGACATTATCATCATTCCAAATGATGACAATGTCCTGTACCGAAGGATGCTCGATCGTGTAAATTAGATCATCGCGGGCTTCATATTTTGGTTGCTGTTCATTTACGGATTTCGTCTCTTTCAAAAATTCACTTTTCATTACTTTATTCTTTCTATACGTAGACCGAGCTGACTTAACATTACCGTTAATTTCAATATTCTTCTTCTTTTTCTTCGTCTCTGGTTGTCTAAAGGTTTGGCTACCTTCTCCGAAGAGGTCCATACATAATTGTTCATATGTACTCATCACGACAGCGGTTCCTTCTTCAATACTTAAACACATACATATACAGTTTTCAAAGTTTACAACTCTTCGTTAAATAGTCAAAAGGTTATCCCCACCACTCATTCACAGATTATTATTTAAATTTATTACCATTAAACAATTGTACAAATACATTATTACATACAGCTTACTTTAAAACAGATCATGTAAAATTCAAATTAATTTATTTGAAGTAAATTTGAAATTAAATCAAAATGAAGCTAAAAAAAAACCTAATTTACGAGACGTTAATGGTCCAAAACAAAGGGTTCTTATGAAACATTTCCGGCCATAAATTACCCTGCAGAAGGTCAAATGTTAAAATAAATATGTTTCGACGATTCAAATTTATTACTTTGACCTAATTCTCGACTGGTTTTCAAAGCTCACCCCAAAGTAGCTGATTTGAATAAATTATAGACAGCTCCAACTCTTACCCCTATATATTCTGACGTAATGGTTATTAAAAATGAAAATAAATTAGAATTCGATATCTATTGAAAAGATACTAATACCAATAGATTCATTAACTACGGATTCCAATCATTGTTGGCAACATAAATTAGCATCATTTAATTTTCTCATTAATAGGTTAACTAAATTCCCATTAAATAAAGAACGGTACAATAAAGAATTAACATTAATTAGAAATATTGCTAAATACAATGGGTTTTCAAATGACATATAAAATAATTCAAATATTTAAAATTCGGCAACTTTTACAAAACAACTCCACCCTAAAATTTGAAAAACCTAAAAATAACAGATACATAGGTTTACCCTATGATAATACCTCCAGAGGTTTAAATTAAATTTTTAAAAATAAAGATTTAACAGTCACCTTTAAATCTAACTATACAATAAAATTACTATTAGGAAACCCTAAAGACAAAATTACTATTAATAATAATAAATCAGGAATTTATCAAATAAATTGCAATGACTGCGATAAAATATATATAGGCCAAACTAAACGTCAAATTAAAACTCTATCACTTGGTGGTGCTCGAGGGGGAGAAGGTGAGGCAGGGGTGCGGGGAGGGGTCAAGCGGGAGGGGGTGACATCATGCGCCGCCAGCTGCCAACGGTGACGTCATGCGCCGCCAGCTGCTGTTGAGGACCTAGCCAACGTCTTAAGGACCTAGCCAACGTCTTAAGGACTTAAGGCTTGGTTTCACTGAGCGCGTCCGGCGTCCGCGTTCGGCGTTCGCGTTCAGACGCGTTTACTGCTCTTATGACTGTACGTGCATGTGGTTTCACTTGCGCGTCTCAAATCCTGAACGCGGCCGCCGGCAGCCAGCTGTCACTTCTCGACTGCTCGGAGACCAGTCTAGACGCGCGTCGAAACGAACGCCACTGAAAATGGCTCCGAAATTTTCGCCACAAGAAGACGAAATATTAATTACTGAAATAGAAAAATATAGGATTTTATGGGATATGGAGTGTAAGGAATACAAGGATACTATTATTAAAGAAAATATTTGGAAAACAATTTCAAAAACTGTAAACAAAAATGGTAAGAAACTAAATTTATTATGAACATTTAAAAGTACATTAACTAAGCCTGGAAACATCTTTTTCCTGCCAGGATACTGTATTTGTTTCATTAAAATATTTTGCAAAATCTTCTCTAACATTAAAACCTTCTTGATTTGCAAATCCACCAGTTTTTCGTAATGATATCAAACCCGTGGATTGTGTAATGTCATCGTATTCATTGTAGAAAGGTTGTCCATTGGTTTCCAAGTAACCGCTTCTTAGAAAATTGTGCAAGCAGCAAGCTGCCAATATTAATTTTTCACACGTTTCGGGTTTTAAAGCAATCGGAGTAAGAAATACTCTGAAAATCTGACAAAGAATCCCGAAAGCATTTTCTGAAACTCGTCGAGCACGTGATAGTCTATAGTTAAAGACCGCCTTTCTCTTATCTGAAGCTGCTGCTTCTCTAGTATACGGTTTCATTACATGTTTATGTAGACGAAATGCTTCATCGCCCACTATAATATAAGGCATAATTTTATTAAGCCCTATTAATTCTTCATCTGGTGGAAAAAGTTTTCCAGAATATACCAATTTTCCCATTTCGGATTTTGCAAATATGCTACTATCTCCTTCCTTGCCGTAAGACCCCACATCTATAGCTACAAATTTGTAATTTGCATCTACCATCGCAAGCAGTACCATTGAAAAATATTCCTTATAGTTAAAAAATAGTGATCCACTATTATGTGGACATTTCATTCTAACAGGTTTTCCATCAATAGCCATGGTACAGTGAGGAAAATTCCATCTCTTCATAAAATCAACAGCGTTTTGTTTTAAACTTTCAATAGTTGGTGGAGGCATAAACAATGTAACAAGATGTTTACACATTACATTTAAAGTATCTTTAACTAAAATACTTATGTAACTGTGAGACACACGGAAGGCAAAAGAAAGAGACCGAAATGATTCTCCGGTAGCCATAAATCTGTAACAAAAATAAAATCAATTGTTATTGCACCCAGTATTTCATCAGAGGACATGATGGAACACATATACTAATATTTTACAATAAAATATATACTTCGTTTAATTTCAATAACAACAATTTTTTAAAACATTGAATTTATCGAAATCGTCGTTTGAATTTATTTTATCTTATACATTGCTAATTACAGTAGAGGAGTGCAAAAAACGATGGAAGAGTATGAAGGATAATTATATGAAAACAAAGAAATCTCAGAAAATGGGAACAGGAAGTGCCTACTGTAAACCTGTAAAATGGCCTTTGTTCAAACATCTCTCATTTCTGGAAACTGCAAAGCAGGAACGCAGGTGTCTATAAAAATAAACCATAAGAATATTACAGTTACTAATTTCATTTTTGTAGTTCTACAAACACTTTTTCACAAATTGATTCACAAGAAGCTTGTGGGAATACTGAATACGAAGGTGAAGGAGAGATACAGGATTCATCGTTTCCGGAAGAAGAACCATTTGAAAGTTTGGAGCAAAATAATAGTGAAATAATGGTAATCGAAGAAAACCAATATGTTGAAGAGGTGGATACTCCATCACATGCAAAAAGTGGTCATGTGGAACGTCGGATAAAGTATTCAGGATTATCCCACAATTCTGATTCAAGCAGATGTTCTACACCAACAACTGCAAAGCGTAAAAAAAAAAATGTGAACACTGCCATTATGGAAGAATTAGCTAATAGACGAGAAGAAAGATATGAAATATTTAAGGGAATTATGGGAAGAAAGGAAGAAGATGATGTAGATTCATTTATGAAGAGTATCGCAATGACAATTAAAAAATTTCCCCCGCACAAAAAAGCTCGTGCGAAAGTGGAAATTTTGTCTGTAGTTACAAATTTAGAATTTTCACAGGACTTTACAAATCCTCTTTATAATCAACCAAACCAAAATATGGCCTCAACGTCGTACTTAAACTCAACTGATGATGACTCAGTTAATACAATGTATAATCTAACGAATTTGTAAGTTTTATATATTTTATTATTCACCATCGATAAGAATTTTTATTTTGAAATATTTTAGTTATTTAAGAGTTAGTTTTTAGTTTGTAATTACTCATAGATGTTTATATAAAATAAATACTTATTGTGCTTACCTTAGAGTTATTGCTAATTTTTCCTCTGGTGATATAGGATGCTTTATTATGTTGCTTCTCAATTTTGTGAGATCTTCCTTTAAAATAGTTAATAAAAAATGAAACTGTTCACGGTTTACTCGAAAATATTCTCGAAATTTTACATCGTCTCTTTGTAAATGTCGTTTGAATAATATATTATAACAGCCTTCTTGAGACCTTGTTTTAAATAGCTCACGATGTTTTTTCCTTTCTCTATTTACTATTAATTGTAGTAAATCATCATCTGCTTCCTCTTCCAATAATAACAGTTGTAACAATTTTTCTTCTTCCATTGTATCTGCCTGATACATTTTTCTCCTCTGTTTATGCACTGTATTCAATAGTGGACGTTCGTGTTTAAACGCTCCCAAGGAAACCACTCATATGCAGCTGCTGACTGCCGCGTCTGAACGCGAACGCCGAACGCGGACGCCGGACGCGCTCAGTGAAACCAACCCTTTAGCCAGCGCCTCAGCTAACGCTCCAAGAACAATCTTTGTTATATACGTTTATTGAAGAAAATAATATTGCCTGACAACGTTTCGAACCCAGGACCTTCGGTTTAGGAAGCCACAACGCTATACACTGTGCTATTTGGCTGCTTCTGCGCGACGCGTGTCGGTGTGTATAATAAGCAACGACTCGGCCAACGTTTTAAGGATCTCAACATAGGTCTTATGGATGGTAGGTACACCCAAAATGATTATTTATCTCTTGCGCAAGTTTTAATTTCGCGCATTGCAGTTTGTAATTATTTAATTACTCACTAACTGATTTAATTTTATGCACCCCAATAACGAACTTTGTATGAGTTTTTCAATTAAGCACTTATTATTGTGAAAACATCTGTTCATGGATATAGGAATGGGTTGTGTAGGCTTTTTACAAAATTAAGAACAATTTTTATTATATTCTTTATTTAAAAGTATATTACACTGTTCATTACATAAAATATTAAACTATTATCTTATACTTATGAACTAAAACTATAGCCATGTGGATAGGTATCTGGAAAAAGATAGTTAATAATTATTTTGTCATCATATGCACTTAATGCTAATTAGGAATGCGATATGTAGGTTTTTTTACAAAAATAAGAAAAAAATTTATTATATACGTTTATTGAAAAAAAAAATAATATTGCCTGACAACGATTCGAACACAGGACCTTAGGTGTATGATGAATTCAAAATGTCATCCATGTAGTAGTTTATTTCACTACATGGACAACATTTACAAATAATTTTGTCTTCTATTATTAATTTTATGGAAGGTGTGTGATGTGGCGTATATGGCGTTTGTTGTCGTTGTCGATGAGCCTGTCGTGATCGTCGTCGTCGTCGTCGTCGTTGTGGTTCTGGCTCCTGACGTTCCAATTGACCTCGTCCTTGTTGTTGATCTTGCGTAAAAGTATTTATATAATGCACGCTGATTGTCTTCTTTTGGTTGTAACTTACCCTGATCTAGGTGCACAATAGGTGTTGCAAGTACAAGCTTCAATGTGTCAGCCATATCGAACTTAACACTTCGACGAGTAAAGACAGATTAAAGAGAGGACTGTTTAAAAGTTTGCATTTAAAATTTTTTATAACATATTGCATTATAAAATTATACGGGTAATTATTTACATAAATTCACAGATGACGATTGCTAAAAATTGCAATGTAAGTTATTGGCAAGTTTTAAAAAATAATAGGGAAATACGGTAGACAGAGATCGTTACAATCTGCGACTACACAGATAAAATAAAAGAAGAGTGGGGGTTAATAATTTCAACATATAAACCTATGAGCCCTTGCTTTGAAATTAGTTCATGTCCAGACATACTCGCTCTACCAGTAAAAGATCTGCAATATGTCTGTCTTCGCAACGTTAAATAAAATAGCTCAAGTTAAAGTGCCTATTCCACTCAGCGATTTAAAAAAAGGCGAGAAATACAAAGTAATGAATTGTCGACGAGTTACAACAACTTTTGGTGAAAAAATAGTCCTCGAATTGGAGCAAAATATTCTATTCTTGGGAGCTCGCTTCAATAAACTCACCGCAGAAGAATTAGAAGCTGCTAACAAGTGAGTGAGTGATAGTGAAATGAACAAGGAAGTGAGAAAATCAGAAGTGAAAGTGAACAAAATAGTGTGTGAAAAAGGAAAAACTGTAAAAGTGCAACACGTGCGCGAAACCATAGATGATCCACTGGAAAGGATTAAAAAACTAATACTAACTGAGGAATCAGAGCCATCTATAGACACGGGTGCCAATATGCATGCATCTGAGCCATCTGGCCGCAAAAAGCGAAACGCTAGCGAAAGCCCAAACCAGCAACAGAGCGCTGAAGACAACATCTCCCTCCCTGGGACATCTACAATGGCGTATAACCAGATAGCGATGGCGGCCAAGCAGCCATCACTCCCCCAGCGTCACAAGCGCATGCGTCAAGCGCAAACTCAAAATCCCAAGCCAATAAGAACAGAGAATGCGTACGAGTCACTAGCCGAGCTTCCTGATTCGGACATCGCTACGGATGACGAAGACAGCGATAGCGAAGCCCCGCCTACTGCAATGGCCACTACAATGGCGACTAGAAAGAGAGCTCCTGCGCCAATAATAATTCAAGGAAAGACGACACAACACCAAAACCTTATAACTACACTTACGACTAATCTAAAAAAAAGGATTTAGCATAAAATATACAAAAAATCATATCAACATCTACCCAGACGACATCGACGAAAAGAAAAAATTCCAAGAATTATTAACAAACACAAATACATCACACCACACTTATACAGACACGAGACAAAACGCATACATTTGTTCTTCGAGGTTTGGATTCGAACCCTGACCCAGAGGAAATAATTGCAGAGCTAAAAGAACAAAACATAAAAGTTTTAAAAGCTTACAGAATGTCTACAAAACACAGACCACTGTTCCTAGTAATAACAACTGCAGATGAAACACTGACCAGTTTACAGCGCGAAGTAAAATGTATTCAATGCATGAGAATAACATGGGAACGTCATGTAAACGAAAAACATTTAACACAATGCCACCGGTGCCAGATGTGGAACCACGCCACATCAAACTGCTTCCGAGAGCCGCGGTGCCTCAAATGTGCAGAGGCACATCTCACGTCGACGTGCACAAAACCACGTGACACGCCGGCAAAATGTGCAAACTGCACAGGCGAGCACCCGGCAAACAGCGTAGACTGTAAAGTATACGCTTACAAACTAAAAATGAGGAACAAACGACACGACAAGAACAAAGTTTTAACAAACAAATACACAGCAGCACCATTACCAACAACAAGTGCGTGGGAAAGCCGCCGCCTTCAACAACAACACCAGCCAGCGGGCGTCCCGTGGGACGCGCGCGACTTTCCGACGCTACCCCAGCGAGGCAGGAGCTTCGCCCCAACCCCCAGCCAGCATGCTGCCTACCCACCCCCAACCCCCAGCCAGCATGCTGCCTACCCACCCCCAACCCCCAGCCAGCATGCTGCCTACCCACCCCCAACCCCCAGCCATCATGCTGCCTACCCAGCCACAACCCCCAGCCAGCAAGCAGGCAACCCTGCCCCCAACCAAGACCGACACCAACACTGGTGACAGCTTGCAGTGTAGCTGAGCTCGTCAGTGAAATGAGAAAACTAGGCTAGGTTCTTAAGACGTTGGCTAGGTTCTCAACAGCAGCTGGCGGCGCATGACGTCACCGTTGGCAGCTGGCGGCGCATGATGTCACCCCTTCCCGCTTGACCCCTCCCCGCACCCCTGCCTCACCTTCTCCCCCTCGAGCACCACCAAGTGATTTCGAACTCTCATGACTATACTACTTGCGCAAGTTTTCAGTCAGTCTACTGCTGCTTTACTTCAGATTCTTACGAATGCGAATGCAATAAATGCAATAGGTACCGCGATTTTTGCAAAGTTCATGAACGACTTGTTTGATTCTCTTAATTCTGTTTCCGATTCCCCGAAACCTTTAGGTCGGGAACTTTCTTGTGATTCAAATCACATTTCTTTTTGGCGTAGTTCAAGACGTTCACTAGAACGAGTAAAATTCTTCGTCGAAGATAAGCGTGTAGCTAATCCACCTTTTTTCAAATTATTACTCGCGACAATAGGTAACGCAGAATACTTATGAAACTCTGCAGAATATTGGCTTTAAATATCTCACTTTGATAAGGGTTGTGCGGTGGAAATACCAGACAATCAACTTTACAGTTTGTCGATGCATATAAGACTGTTATTTTAAATAACACTGTCAAGTGCAGCGTCTCCAACCTTCTATCAACTTCCTCTGAAACTACAAACACAAGCACACTTTCATTCCTGTTCCTTCTACTTCCTCTGATACTACACCACAAGCACAGACTTCTAGTACTGCGTTGCCCATGATTGTTATTAGTAAAACCGCGTACGTTTCTGGGTACTTGATTAAAAAAGGTATTAAATTATGAATGCCAGAATTGTGAACAGTTTCTGTGCGCTGCCGCAACTACTGATATTCATCATTTAACACTTTTGCGTGATTTTGGCGACGATCACAATTTATTAATATAACCTTTTTAAACGCCGAAGCAAAGAACAAATTTTTTTCTAGCATACCCGAGATTATCCGTTCATCCAACATCCTTCCTGACGACTCATATTCCTTTATTTCCGTCGACTTTTGCTCCGAGCATGCCATTATTAACAAAAAAATTACCGAATTATTATATTTAATTTTATTAAATTACTTTGTTAACTTGTGTAACAAAAAACTGTATAAAAGTGATATGGAACAAATAATATAATACAAAATTTGGAAATAGTTTATTATAGTATTTAATAAAAATATTGTATATAAGTATAAATTATTTGTGTATTTTTTAAATAACATAATATAAATTTAATTTCAAATCTATTGGATTATGGCACAAAGGACTGTTATATAAAATAAAAGCCACGCTACCAAGTCAGTACTACTTATTATTTAAGTCATACCTCAGTGAACGATATTTCCAAATAAAATTCGACAGTGCATTCTCAAAAATAAAACCTATTAAAGCAGGAGTACCACAGGGAAGCGGTCTAGGACCTGTGCTATATCAACTCTACACAACCGATCTGCCCTGCGCAGAAAACACCTTGACTGCTACATATAATACATACATCAAAATAAATGGAAAGACACTAGAGGAGAAGGAAAACGTAAAGTACTTGGGCATGCATCTAGACAAGCAATTAACGTGGCGAAAACACTTAAAAACTAAAAAACACAGATAGATTTAAAAGTCAAAAAATTATATTGGCTCCTTGGAAGAAAATCTTTATCCTTAGCTTTATCCAAATTTAGTTCCATAATACATTAGCAGATGTCACTTGCGTACAGCGTTTTAACATCTTCTAAATTAACATACAGTTGACCAGTCTGATAGTAGGATGGTCTGTGTCTGTCACTGATGCCAAATCAACATGGCAAGTTGCATTATTGAGCAGCACATCCGAATGATAAAACTTTATTATCAAAATGATTGTTCGTTAGTGCAAATGTTTGGTGGCCAAATTAGAGACGATCGGTTCGATGAACAATCAGACAACACCGGTACGTCAAAGGAACGCCAGATCGGCCGAGAACATTACCGCGGTCCATGAAAGTGTACAGGAGAACCCAAGGCAGTCAATTCCTCACTGTGCACAAGAACTCGGCCTTGAGCCTACACCAGCATAAGATCTAAGTGACCTAGGAGCTCAAAGTTAAGGATCATAGACAACGCCATTTGTTGTAGAATCTATTGAATCCGATCCATATGCTTCTAGTGATGATTCTCGCGATCCAAACTATGAAAGCAAATTATCTGAGACAGAGGAAGAGGAAGATAGTATTGAAGAAGATGTGGAACAATTTGAAGAAAAAAGCCGTTCTGAAAATGAAGTAGAAAGTTTCGTAAATAGGCCAGATGTACAATCTAGAAAAACAAAAAATAAAGATCCAGATGTCATTTGGTCGAATTTGTCTCAAAATTTCAAACCAAATTTACCGAAAAGAGATTGTGTTATCCATGAAAGTATAACAAGAAACTCTTCTAAACTAGATATTTTCAAAAAACTCTTTTCTCGTATTTGTTACTTACTATAGTAGAGAATACAAATAAAAGGATTAAAATTTATGAGAACAAAAAAAGTTAAAAAGTTACCAACAGATTTTTGTGAGATTATTATTGTTCTTGCAAAAAATTTTGTAATGTGTTTCAAACATTGCCAAAAACAAAAAAATATTGATCGAGCAAAAATGTATGGGTAATGAATTTATAAAACATTCTATTTCAAGAAACCGGTTCATTTTTCTGATATCAAAATTATATGTAAATGAACCAGATAAACTTTTTATATAGAACCAATGATTGAATGTCCAAAACACACGTTTAAAAAATACAGACAAGATAAGGAGAACGACGAACTTGAAACCGATAATGATTGTGATGATGTGTCCATTTCTGTTACAGCAAGACAAAGAACATCAAGCGATCGTAAAGGCTGTCGCATACGAAAACGAGTACGACATGAAGCGATCGTTCGTTTCAGGGAATACTCGCCGTATAGAAACGATCTGGAACAGAATTGCTTGACGAAACTTTTAGAAATTGTATTAGTTGATCGGGCAAGCGTAAATGCGCTGAAAGATTCCACAGGTTTATATTTAGATGAATATTTACATAGCAATCTGATTCAGAAGGAGAACGAAGCAATGCAATTTCTTGAAGACGCTGCTAAACATGGTAACACATTATAGCATTTAAGAGAGATAGCAACTCGTCTCATCAACGAAAACTGACTGCAAGCCTTCAAGATCAAAACATTGATCAACTGCTAGAAACCGTTGCTTCCTATCAAATGCAGATAGATCGAGTGCGTAACGAAGCGATCGGAGATGATGACAATGCAATTATTATTACCGATTGCGATGGACTGGATTTAAATATTCGTACGTACTTATCAGTCGAATAGTATACTGCATGCTTCATAGCTAGCCAACGTGCTACCTTCGCTCATGTTATCAACAAATGGCTAAAGAACGAGCAATGTTTAACCTTCATTACCGGAGGCGCCAATGTTGGAAAATCATTCTTGCTCGATAGCTTTGTTGCGTTCTGCCAAGAGAACCAAAAGACAGCAAAAGTTGGCAAAAACTGGGTGTGCAGCCCATATCATTGGAGGACTAACAATCCATTCATTTTTGCGAATGTCTTTAGTTTTAGTTAGCACTATTGAACGTGGTTCGACGGACGCGTTTCTTATTGACCACTTGGAAGTGTTTGTGATTGACGAAGTGTCCATGCTTGACGAATGCGTTATGCAGAAACTCGAAGAGTACATGATAATTTATAGTAACTTTAAACATTCTGCTAAACGATTTGCACCTGTCCAAAATCACATTTGGCAACCAACATTGCTGAAAGGTTTTGAGTACATGGTTCTAAAAGAAATCGAAGAGCTTGTGCACTCAGAGAAAGAAAATGCGCAGTAGCCAATATTCGTTCGGACGAGTCCAACTCGTAAAAATAGGGGTGATAGAATGAATGACAGCTACATACGACTAAAAAAATTCAATGAATATATTTTCCATTTGTTTTATCTAAAAATTTGTTTCCTTGTTTTTCTTAATTTTAATCATTTATAATGACCGAGGCAGAAGATCCGAAAGGGAATATAGTAGGAAAAAGGGGTCAAGTAATTCATAGACAAAGTCGACAAATTATTGCTAATTGATATACCAAAAGAACTTGTACGAGAAAGGGTGGCAGCTGCTACAGGTATATCAAAGAATACGCACTACAAAATCAAAAAAGAACGATCCGAAATTGAAGCGGAAACAAGTTCGCAATTTTTAACGCCACATAAAAAAGACCACGAAAGAGCCCCAAGACATAAATAGAAGATTTTGCGGAATGTGCCATTCGACGAATCATTCATAACTTCCACATCACCGAGAAAGAGGGACCAACACTGAAAAAAGTACATTCAAAAGTGATTGAATCGGGTATAGAATTCAGTGGAGGTTTAAGTACTTTTAGAAAAATTTTAGTACGTCTAGGTTTTAGGTAAGTATCAGTAATATATGTAATATCGTTTATTTATTAATTTATTTTTTACTTTCCACTTACCTATAAATGGAATATATATTAATTTTATTATTTACAGATAGAGAAAAGCTGCCGATAATAGGAAAATTTTAGTGGAAAAGAACGATATACAGTTGCTTCGAATTAATTATTTAAAGAGAATATCGAAAAGAAGGTAGACCAATTATATACAATGATGAAACATATATAAATGCATCACATACAGTCTCCAAGGGATGGTCCGATGATTCATTATTAGGTTTAAAATCACCTGTGGCAAAAGAACGGCGTCTGATTATAGTGCATGCAGACGGAGAAAAAGGATTTATTCCCAATGGTCTACTTATATTGAAGTCTGGGGGGAAAACTGGAGACTACTATAACGAAATGAACTTTGATAACTATTCAAAATTGATGAAAACGCAGCTCATTCCTAAATCCTGTACAGAACTAGAACTGTACGACATAATAAAACTTAAGAAACTAACTTCTAATATATATAAAAAAGATCAATTGCTAGCTGAACATAGACACACTGTTCTTAGAATACTTCCATACCACCCAGATTTAAACCCGATTGAAAAAATATGGGCTCTAGTGAAAAATTGGGTAGCTCAGAAAAATGTTCAGTAATTAGTCAAATCCAGATTTTCCATGATAAGAGAAGAGCCCTGGAAAGCTGTATGTGACCATGTCGTTAATACAGAAAATAATTATATGGAGCAAGGACATATCACCGATGCAGCACTGAAGAATTTATAATTCATCTTGGCAGTGATGAAGACGATGACATTAATTTTTTTTAGCCTTCTTAAACATTTTTCTGACCTATAGAAATTATATTTTCGTTTATGTTGTTTTTGTATGTGTCTACGTCTTATTTCTTATTATTATACGTTATAAAAGTTATTTATTTAGAACGTTTGTATATATTTAGTTTTTCGTTTAAGTATGTTTTTTTGTGTGTATTTACATTTTTTTATTATTATTATACGTAGTACATGCTGTTTACCAACAAAGTTTATGTATGTATATTTAGTTTTAATATTATTAATAATAATTAAGAATGTGTGCGAGTATTGTTCGTCAAATGCAGCTTTTCCCAGCTCTTTTGAAG
Source organism: Stenolophus ochropezus (assembly GCA_035578165.1). NCBI lineage: Eukaryota > Metazoa > Arthropoda > Insecta > Coleoptera > Carabidae > Stenolophus > Stenolophus ochropezus. The sequence continues at coordinate 1,552,902 of JAQOWZ010000037.1, forward strand.
CTTAAAGTTGGCGCTCGCGTAATGCTCACCCGAAATCGTGACGTTGAACACGGATGGGTAAATGGCAAGTTGGCAAGAGTTGTTATTATGTCAGATGATAACACAGTCGTGGTAGCATTAGACAACCCCCAACAGCGGTTAGTAAATTTCGCACTAGACATAAAATTCATAGCAGAAATGCAAATCAAGAGTATTTCAGAAAGCAGTTTCCCCTAGATTTAGCGTGCTGTATTACCATACACAAGTCGCAGGGGCAGACGTTAGATGTTATAGCTGTGTCCTGTTCCAGCCGCAGCATCGTAAGTCATTGTTGACGGTAGTTTTCAACGTAACGTTGCAAAATGTTCACGTTGTCCAACGCCTCCACAGTTCAATGTGCCCGATGCTTTATCACGGATTCACAGGATAAATCCCAACATCCCTATAAAAACCTACTAGAGAAAGTTTAACGTTTTAATTAACGAAGACAAACTTTTACAGTTTGCAGTGTTTTGGGGATGTCGGGTTCGTGATGCACATAGAAGTGCGTACGACGATCAGTCGGTACATTACCGCGTGGATCAACGACGCATTTGGGAAACATATACTACCATTGCTAACACGTACGGCAGAGTGATTCAGACGACTGGGGGTCATGTATGTTCCATGCATTGTCCTTGTGCCTCTTTGGTCATGAGAATTACAGCACCAAACTCCGGTTGTTAAGTATTATGGGCTTCTGGGAGCATAGTGTTATCTTTGAGACCGAACACGCCCAGAATCATTTGGACTACACAAATGTGCAGACTTTGATTCCTCAAACGGCCAACATACAAGGCGGTATCGAATCTTGGGGTGGTGCAGCACACCTCGAATCTTTAGCCTGCATAACTGAACATGACATTTATGATCACATGAGTTTTACACGTGACAGTACCGATCGAATCTATCGGTGATGTTTGGCCAACCGAAATATATCAGTTGTCGAACTGCAGCGGTAAAGTGATACAGGTAACCTATATGAAACGTATTTCACACGATACGAACCCTCTTCCACAGGATCTAGACGTCCATTAAATATACCATTCGATGCAGAATCTATCATTTGATTCCGTACAACAACGCCATAAATATAGTTAGAATTTTTACCGTTAGATGACAGTTGCGTCGTTGTTAAAATATTTACTGTTGACAACATAGTTCCGGGAAAATACTGACGTATATATCACTTAAGCTTCAATTTGGCTGTGATAGTATTATTCTCCAGTGCGCCAACGACACGCGAATTCCAACAGGTGAGTTTAATTTTATGTGTTTAGTTTTCGAGGAACAACGACGCAAGTGTATTTTGTATCTCTTTTGCCTCAAAGATAGTTTTGACTGATCGACAAAATTGTAACTAATGTTCAATGTTTCACAAATATTGATGTTAACATAGATAAGCAAAAACATGTAAATCTTATGTAAAATTTCAATTTATGAAAATTTGTAATTCTGATGTACTCGATAATTTGTAGACCTGAAGATGGTTCCAATCAGAACCGAAACGTCGTCTTTTAAATAAAGAAATTCCAATTTAAACAAAGCCATAGTCCCCAATACCTAATTCCATTCTAAACTTCACTTGATATAATGGAAGTTGGGCATCACAAAGTCGTGTTGCGTTTTATTTTACTAGCGATTATTTATTACTGAGTAAATATTAAATTATGAGCCAGCATGGAAATTAGTCGTGGAAACAAAATTCTAGGTCTTCTAGAAAAAGAAAATAATAACAAAACGTCACAGTACGAGCCAAGTAGTATTGGTATGATATGTACAGAGTTGACTAAAATAGTTCGTAAAAAGTAAATCACCTGATACAAATGCAATAAAGGGGGGAAATGAAGAACTTCCTACAACTCGTACTGTTTTCACGGTTACACACTTGTCCGAAAAAATATCATCTGATATTATACCAAACACTTTTCATTAACTGTGGTCAACCAGGGCAATGATTCATTACTTTCAAAAATTTAAATCATTTTATATGATAGAAAAAACGTTCAAATAAAACGAGGAGTCTGACAGGTACATTATTTAAAACCGAGATTCTACAAAGCTGACTCTTCGAAGAGTGATGAAAAAAAAAAACGAATAAAGAAAGTAGTACAATCTAGCTCTTCAAATTCACCTGTAAGTTCAAGTTCATCATCGGATTCAGGCAACGAAATTGATAATTCCCTTGCAACTGAAAATAACCGGACTCGCCAGTGTAAGGTAAAAAACGAGTTCGAAACATTAATAATTGGACTAAAGTAAAAGTCAAAAAATTAAGAAATTCTGGCAAGGAATATGTCAAGAACGGGAAATATTGTAGAAGCAACGAGCATGAAACCTCCTTATCCAGATAAGTGTGTCCTGTTATGCTCAAAAAGAAACTCAGAGTATTTTAGACGTCAACTTTTTCGGGAATATTGAGGAATGGAAAATTTACATCGTCAGAGTGGTTTTTTGAGTTCTTGTGTCGAGCAGCTGGAGCTTAAATATAGAAGTTTCGTCTGCCATGCTCAGAAAACCTAACTGTGCCTATTATCTTCTCAATAATGAGCAAAAACTTCCAGTTCGCAAATAATTTATCACTATGTAACAGAGCGAAATCACGATAGTTTAAATAAGTTATTCATTGTCTTGTTTTTCAAATTCAATCGAGGAACGTGTCAAAGTACCGTTTAAATTTCGTTTTATCCCTGACGTCACTGAATAACGAGACCTTCTTCCATATGAGGCAAAATCAACCCTTACTGACTGAGTATCGGAAGTGACGCAAGTGACAAATAGCCAATAGATAAGTAAAGAGCTAAGTATAGTGGGGGTGGTTGCAACCCCGATTTAAAACAGGAACTGTTGGTTCGCTCTCTTGCATCCCGACCTCGACGGGAAGAAGTTGAAATTTTAAAACTGTGTTTATGAGTATTGTTCAGACCACGTGTTTCAACATGCTCTTCTTATGTTAGCAATATACTGGTTATTCACTCTTGTATTAGTTTTGTTATATTAACTGTACGTTTAGCTAACTTAATTACATATTTATTTTATTTTAAACCACATTGGTTTATAATCTTTTTATTAGAAGCATTACCTTTGAAACAGGCGCATATTAGTGATACTGCTATTTTCACTGGTAAAAGATTCTTTTTCCTATCTTTTTTTAATTAAAACAAAAGGTAGTTGGTGGCAGCAAGTAAATTTTCTACTCATTCATTTAAGTTAAGTTTAAGAAAGAAAGAAATGATGAATGTTAGGAGCGGTGCAGCAGCCAAACATTTCAAACACTGGGCGCTATACGACCAATTAAAATTTTTGGACGACACTATTGTTCCCAGAAAGTAAGAAAATATTGTTAATAACTATTTAATTTACTTTGTTTTATTGTAGAACTGCATCCAGCATTTTACAGAGTGGAAGGGAAAGGGAAAGGTATTTATTTTGTGAATCTGAAAATTTTTAAATTACATACGGTTCCTTCATTGTAGTCCATCAACTTCAACTGCTGTTGGAGAAATGTTTATGGAGCAGGAAGAGTCGGACATAATTGTTCAATTGTCCGATGAGTCTTTGATGTCACCTGGAGACTATTCCTGCAGTCCGTCACCGCAGCCGTTGACTCCAACACTAGGAACAGACACTTCCAACTACTCCACGGAGCATTCAGCCTGTTTTAAAACGAAAAAGGACGGATGATGCACTGGAGAAGATTACTGCCGCAATTACAACCCTCATTGCAGTTGATACTGTACCAAGCGATACATGGACAGTATCAGAGGATGTGAAGCATTTTTCCAAATTTATTAGCGGCATTTCGTGGAAACTGTAGTTTCAGAGTCTACATGCCTAGCAAGCCTAATAAATACGGCATTAAAATATACGCAACTGTGGATGCAAAATTGTTTTATACGATAAAACTGGAGGTGTACATTGGCAAACAGACAACAGGACCTTTTGCTGTTGATAATTCAACGTTATCTTTAGTATGCCGATTGTGTGAACCACTACGTGGTTCTCATAGAAATGTCACTATGGATAATTATTTTACAAGTGTTCAAGCTATAGATAAGTTACGAAATGAGTACCAACTAACAGTAATTGGTACAGTGCGAAAAAACAAACCACAGATCCCCAATGTTTGCATTTCAAGAAACATGCACAATGGTGTCGTACATACCACGAAAAAATAAAAATGTTTTGCCTTTATCCTCGATGCATTTCAACGACAACATAGATAAAGAAACTAAAAAGCCACAAATAATTATCGATTATAATAAAACAAAAGGAGGCGTCGATACACTAGATAAAATGTGTGAAGCCTATAATTGTGCTCGTGGTACATGCCGATGGCCATTGGTTATTTTTAATGAGCTACTAAATATTGCAGGTGTTAACTCGTGTATAATTTATAAAATAAACAATAATACAAATCTCGTCCGCCGCAAATTCTTAGAAAAGTTAGGCCACGAGCTACTAGAAGAGCATATTACGCGGCGCTCTCAAAATGAACACTTACCTCGACAAATTCGTGGAAGGATAAATGAAATTTTAGAAAAAAACGTTCCAGAAATCAACCAAAATCCTACTGAAACCCACGGAAGATGTGTTTACTGCAGCTCTAAGAAGAACTGTAAAACGAGATACAGATGTCACTCTTGCAAACGTTTCCTTTGTCTTGAACATCTGAAAGGAGTCTGTTAAGAGTGTGCGTTCATTAGGCAAAATGTAGATGAATAGTTTCGTTATCTAAATATTGTAAAATCAATAGATTTACTTTTTCCTTATTTATTGGAATATGTTCTTACCATTTTTTATATAATACTGTAATTTCAGTTTGCAGTTTTTTCATATAAAAATTAATAAAATTAGATTACCAAAAAAATTGAGTTATTTTCAAATGTCAAAATGTTGCACAAAAATTACATTTATTAATGCAAATTCCATCCCTAGACCTCAACATTTATACAAGAATTACACAGATATCAAAGTTTTATTAATTAACGGCTTCACAAATTTTTGGCTAATTTTTAAAAATTGCGGTCTGCCAGACCGACCTTACCCATAAAAGAAAATTTCGCACCTTACCCACGGAAGGTTAATAAAAGTTATTTGCATTGACTAAGCCTGTTATTTTCATTTCAAAATTTAAATGGTTGAAAAATCGACCAAGAACTTATTGTGGTGTCTAAGAGCCTAAACAGTCTTTCGTCAATAAATCGACCACCCTCTAGAGCCTAAAGGACAAAAATAAATAAATTATGATTTGAATAAAAGTTGCTCATTTAGCATACAGCTACTTATATCAGAACAGAAAAAAAAATTTCTTACAAAAATAGTACTACCCGTTAAAGGATTAATGCTTTGAGATCAAATCATGTTCAGGTAGTCCGTGGAATTATTTGTTGTTTTACTGGGAGAAATCTAACCTCTGATAATGCAACAGCATGGTTACTTAGAAGATTCAAGGCCTTTGCTCAAGCTTGTGGGCCTGACTCTGACAATGATAGTTACACACACAGAAAGTATTTCTTCAATGCAGTTTGCTTCCAAGGTGTATGCTACAATATCATCCAAATTTGCAATAAGAAGGAAGATATTCTCCCAGCTTCGAATATTATCAAAAGGTTCCTCTATCTGGTCCGTTACCACAAAGGTTACTATAACATACCTCAGCAGAGCAAAGATGAATAACTTTTTACTAATAAATAGATATATACTTGTTGAGAATCCTATATTATTAGCATGGAATGAATTGTCAAAGCATTCCTGGGCGATGATGCCCCGTATTCTAAGTTTTTATAGCCTCAAGAAAAATTACCTGAATTCAATTGGCAAAAGTTGGAGCCATTTGCTGCTATAGCTAAAGCTATAGCTGAGAACGATGGCCAACTCTCTCTTAAACACTACAAGGAAACCGCGTAAAACGAGAAGATAAATAATATAGTAAAGAAAACCTTTATTATTGTAGGATATTATGGTGGGCTATCACTCATAATACCTTTGCTGTGGATAGAAGCATATTAATAGAGAGAGACTAACTGGACACAGAAGTAAAGTTTGTGTCTCTACATTACTAAAATGATCAAAATATAAAAATCAAGTCAATTCAATAAATCACATTCAAGATCCAGATTTCATCTTTAATATAAAATCTACAGAAAACATATTAGTCGATGTTATAAACAAATGTCATACATCAGTAAAGGACATGGAAAAATATATTGATATCCAAATTGAAAACCAAAATCAAAAATTTTAAGTTGACTCCGGCGCATGGTTTACGTTAATACCAAAAGATGAATTCAAGAAATTAAATATTCAAGCTCGCCTACAACAGACAAATGTGCATTTTAAATCGTACACTCAAGACATGACAAGAAACTCAAAACCATTTTCAAATCATTCAACTACAACCTGTTTGTGACAACATTTCTAGAATATGCTGCAGAAGTAGAGCCTCTGTCAAGCATTGATTGGAATGAAATGTCAGAATTTAATGATTTCAGATCAAATTATGTTCAGGCAGTCCGTGGAATTATTTGTTGTTTTATTGGGAGAAATCTCACTCACATCTGTCCGTAACTCACACAACAGTCTGTAACTCGCGACTCGTAACCATCTCGCGCTGTGTGTACATCGATACGGGTTTATCTTGTTATTTTCATTTGTTAGTGTTTTTCGTTCCGTTACTACGTTAGTTTGATACCGTTATCGTCTTATTTTTGATGATACTATCATCCAATTACGATTCATTGTCACAGACTTGTCTAAACTTGTCGCGAACCACTGAACCAAATTCCCTGTGTTAAACGTGTCAAGTGTTAGTAACCCATGGGGTCGAATTCCCATTAGACCAACATTGTAAAAAAGTTTTCGGGTTCCAGACGCGTTGGCCAATAATTAGTGTTACTCAGTGATTTGTTGGTGTTCAGAAGTGTATAGTGAGTGAACTGCTTTCACGCCGCATAATGCCTGACAAGGACCCAGGCCGAAAGAGTAAGAGAGGACGTCGGAGAAAATCCATTGATGCAGCACCAGATCCTCTCCGTTTCTCAAACAAATCATTGCCTGACTACAACAACAGCCGAACAACAACCGAAAAAAGAACCAAAGCCAACTCAAGAGCATCCTCTACGTCCACATATAAGTCATCCGTTTCTCGTTCGCCGTCACCAAGGCCTGAAATTCAGTCCTATGCCAAGGCCGTGAAGTCTCAGGAAACAACCCGAAGCACTACCTCTGGGCATTCTCCTAGCATACCTGCAATTTTTCCAGATGCAAGTCTGCATATATTTCAGATAACTGGCCTACCCAAAGAGTTCAACAGCCCACGAGGCCTGCTCCCATACTTCCGAATGATAAGAGGGTTGGAGATTGTGGACGTATGGTCTACCCGCTCAGGAGCAGTCATGCACATCTCGTCACTGCCGCACAAGTAGATGCTGCAATAGACAGCCTCACCATAACAGTCCAAGAGGCTTCGAACCTTGTCAGTGAGACCAAGAGACTTTGGGTGGACAAACCACCTCTACCACCTGCCATAATCTCAGCAATTCGTAATAAATGGCGTTTATACCGAGAGTATATCCACACCAAAAACCCAGGCATCAAACTAGAATGGAACAGGGAAAAAGCCAGAATCCGGCGCGCTGTCCTGCAGTTCCGGGAGATGAAGTGGTCCAGAACTCGACCCTAGAGAAGGTGCGCTTTTCTGGCGCCGATTCCAACAACTTACTGGCCAAAAATCTAAAAAAAAGAGCAAGTTGGTGGTGGGGGATGATGTCCTCACCCTGCTCCAGGACCTAGCAAACGCTCACGCAGAGGTACTACAAACAGTTTTTGGAACCAATGTAGATGACTGGTTCGAGGAACCATTCCGAAACCGGCACAAAATACCAGGGCCAATCTCGTTGCAGCTGTGGAACACAGGAGTACGACAACAAAGGAAGGCCAAGTCCCTGGGTCATCACTTCACCGACACGCTTTACTGGGGCCTGGACACTCTGCAATGCGTGAAGGAGATGCGGTGCAGGTCCTCCCTCATCACAAGACTCCGTGGTCGCCTGAGAGGATGTTCCCGAGCTGTGCAACTCACCACATATAAAGCCTTCGTGCGACCTCTTGCCGACTTCCGGGCGGTGGTCTACTCCACTGTGCGGCCAGAGCTGCTGAAGAAGCTAGTTACATTTGAAAGAAGATTTCTCCGGCGGGTTCTCAACCTACCTTGAAGATCCCCTTCCGCCGAGGTTCATCAGCTGGCAGCTGTGGAGCCCCCCAAAGCCATCACCACCTCCAAAAGCGCTTCGTCAAACGCTGCGTGGACGGGACGTCGGCCAGCGCCTCTATTGTCCGCGAGTTTCCCCGTTTGGTCCCACGCAAACCAAAGCACAAATACAAAGCTCCGGTGGCAGTTCTCCTCCAGCAGGTAGAAGAACTACCAGAAGAACTAGAACTTATACTTGATTCTTTCTCAGAATCCGTCAAGTAACGAGTTAATGAACTTAATACTTGCATTGTATAAAATCATTCAGATTCTCTGTATCATTATTGTGAAATGCATATGACCCATGTCTACTGCTGTTGAACCATATTTAATGTGTATTTTTTTTCCTTCTGTCTGTTTGTAATCACGAGCTGAAGAGGGCGATGCCCTAAGTAGCTCATTCATATATTATGTATCTTTTTTGTATGTATCTTTTCTGTATAAATAAACTCCATTTGACTTCACTTGACTTGGGAGAAATCTAACCTCCGATAATGCAACAACATGGTTACTTAGAAGATCCAAGGCCTTTGCTCAAATCTGATTTGAAAGGGTTAAAGAAATATTAGGCATGTGCGAAGTAACTGACAGTGGTTTAATACATAGATGTGCGTGTACAGTAAAAAAAATATCATTTTTTTATAATCACATATTACATTATTCTTATACTTGTTTCAAAATTCATAGATTGTGTCAGGACATTTTGTAAAATAATACGGTAAAAAATTAAAGAGAAAAAAGATGATAGATACAGCAAATGCTGCAAAACAGTAAATACGAAATTATTCAGTGTGCTAAATTTTCACAAAAATTAAATCGTGGTGAATCTCAATTCCGGGTAAATAACAATGGTACTATTATTTGTCGCTGGGAAGATACGAAAGACTTACTTGCAATAAGTAATTGCGTTACCAATAATACTGTAGAGGTACGTACTTTGAAAGATGGCACAAAGAAAAATATATCTTGTTCTGAGATGCTTCAATTTTATAATAAATACATGGGCGGCGTGGATTTAACTGATCAAATTATTGACCTTTATAATTTTAAGAAGAGGTCAGGAAAGTGGCGGAAGAAAGTTTTTATACAACTTATTGATGATGTCTCAACAGACACTAACCTAGGTTATCTTTAAAACTTAAAGATGTCAGGTGCTTTAAAGAAAATTCGTAATCTCATTAAGGATCGGAAGAAGAGTGTTGCTTCTGGGAAGATAGGGAAGTCCCTTCATATCTCAGACGCCCTGTCTAGAGAAGCCATTTAGATTTATAACTACGGTTGGGTCCACACCTTTTCTTATCCATTAAAAGAAGATAAGGTTGTTGAGTATAAAGCTATTTATGAATTCATCCTAAGACAAATGCTCATGTTTTGTACAATACTCAAAACCTTTTTGAAATCATTCAACTACAACCTGTTTGTAACAACATTTCTAGAATATGCTGCAGAAGTGGAACCTCTGTCAAGCATTGATTGAAATGACATTTTAGAATTTAATGCTTTGAGATCAAATCATGTTCAGGTAGTCCGTGGAATTATTTGTTGTTTTATTGGGAGAAATCTAACTTCCGATAATGCAACAGCATGGTTACTTAGAAGATCCAAGGCCTTTGCTCAAGCTTGTGGGCCTGACTCTGACAATGATAGAGACAAACACAGTAAGTATTTCTTCAATGCAGTTTGCTTCCAAGGTGTATGCTACAATATCATCCAAATTTGCACTAAGAAGGGAGATATTCTCCCAGCTTCGAATATTATCAAAAGGTTCCTCTATCTGGTCCGTTACCACAAAGGTTACAACATACCTCAGCAGAGCAAAGATGCATAACTTTTTACTAATAAATAGATATATACTTGTTGAGAATCCTATATTATTTATTAGCATGGAATGAATTGTCAAAGCATTCCTAGGCGATGATGCCCCGTATTCTAAGTTTTTATAGCCTCAAGAAGAATTACCTGAATTCAATTGGCAAATGTTGGAGCCATTTGTTGCTATAGCTAAAGCTATAGCTGAGAACGATGGCCAACTCTCTCTTAAACACTACAAGGAAACCGCGCAGAACGAGAAGATAAATAATATAGTAGAGAAAACCTTTATTATTGTAGGATATTATGGGGGGCTATCACTCATAACACCTTTGCTGTGGATAGAAGCATATTAATAGAGGGAAACATTAAGAAACTTCGAGAAAAGCTACATCTTGGAGCAGAGATAGAAGTAGTAGATCCTCAAAACAGAACCCTAGGGGATCAAGGGGATGATTTAAATTCTGCTGGTAGTAATTAAATATACAATCCCATCCTCGTAGCCAATTTATTGTGTATGGAATATAATAATAATAATTATGCACGCTTATATAGCTGTATTTATTAAAAGGAAAATACAAATGTCAGTTTTTGACATATATATATATATATATATATATATATATATATATATATATATATATATATATATATACAGGGTGTTCATTTTTAAGTGGCTACCATTGCGATCTCGAAAACTAGAAGAGATACGAAGTTGGTTAAATTAGCAAAGAATCACCATTTTACAAGACTAATACAATGAGCAAAAAAAATATTTTTTTCGACCAGTAGTTCTCAAAATACGGGACACAACTTTCTTATTTTAAATGGGAACATATGTATATTTTTAGGTTATTTGATAGAGTATTTTTTTCTGAATTCAGCGATATAAACATATCATATACTAATATAACAAAATAATTGCGAAAAATGTATGTTAGATTTATATGTATTTTATTTATATCTGTCTGAAACAAGAGTGCTATGATTAGAAAACATAGACATATTGATCTGTCTAACATTGTTTGATTATTTTTTGTTAAATTTTATGTTCTTAAACTGTCAATTTTAAGACGAAAATGAATTGTTTTCTTTCCAAAGCACTCTTCTTTCAGCCAGATATAAATAAAATACATATAAATCTAACATGAATTTTTCTCAGTTACTTTGTTATATTAGTATATGATATGTTTATATCGTTGAATTCAGAAAAAAATACTCTATCGAATAACCTAAAAATAAACATATGTTCCCATTTAAAATAAGAAAGTTGTGTCCCGTATTTTGAGAACCACTGGTGGAAAAAAAATTTTTTTTTGCTCATTGTATTAGTCTTGTAAAATGGTGGTTCTTTGCTAATTTAACCAACCTCGTAGCTCTTATAGTTCTCGAGATAGCAATGGTAGCCACTTAAAAATGAACACCCTGTATATATATATATATATATATATATATATATATATATATATATATATATATATATATATATTGATTCTACATGATCATGTTAACAACTGACCATTAACAGGTACTGTTATTTGTCGCTGGCAAGATACTAAAGACTAACTTGCAATAAGTAATTGCTTTAGCGATAATACTGTAGAGGTACGTAACTTTGAAAGATGGCACAAAGAAAAAGATATCTTGTCCTGAGATGCTTCAATTTTATAACAAATTCATGGGCGGCGTCGATATAACTGATCAAATTATTGATCTTTATGATTTTGAGAGGAAGTGAGGAAAGTGGTGAAAGAAACTTTTCTACAAATTATTGATGATGTCTGTTGCAAAAACTCATGTTTTATATAATGATTTGCATAGGTATAAAACTCAATGTTTCTGATTAGAGTTGCAGAGAGTCTTATTTCACAGGGCAGGCAAAAAACAACAGTAAAAAGAAAATCTGCTGTTTGATTAGGTCGACCATCTAATATAAAAAACCTAAGATTTTCAATGTGGGTGATCATAGAAGACCCAACGCAAAGAAGGTGCCAAAGGTGTTCTGTGCAGTTTAAAAGGGAAAAACGAACCAATACATCATGTCAAATGTGCAATATTGCTTAGTGCAAAAAATGCTTCATTCCGTAACTCCGTATCATTTGAAATGAAATATTATATAAGTTTTTGTATTTTTCTGTGTTTTGTCTATATAATAAAGAATAATTTATGTAAATATTGGATCAAATATATCCCAGTTCAGGTGTTTTAGTAGGACGTATATGCCCCGTCCATAATGGCGTTATTTTTTCTAAAAACCAATTTATTTTTATTAAATGTTATGTCATGTTGGAGCAAAAAAAGTATAAATAAAGCCTAAATTTTTGAATAAAAAAATCCGATTTGAAAGGATTAAAGAAATATTAGGCATGTGCGAAGTAACTGACAGTGGTTTAATATAAAGATGCGCGTGTACAGTAAAAAAAATATCATTTTTTTTATAATCACATTACCTTATTCTTATACTTGTTTCAAAATTCATAGATTGTGTCAGGACATTTTGTAAAATAATGCGGTAAAAAATTAAAGAGAAAAAAGATGATAGATACAACAAATGGCTGCAAAACAGTAAATACTTATTCTTATACTTACAGTGGTGGCCAAAAGTATGCAAACTTTTTAACATTCCAAGTTTTTAATACACATTCATAGCTGTCGCAAATTTAAATATTTTTTTTTCAAGGACAGTGTATTAAAGAATATATTCCCAAAATATTTCTCGTTTCTTCATGTGCGATTTAAATGAAACAGCATATGCTTTATTCTCTGCAGGACAAAAGTATGGAAACATTTTAATATTATTGTTTTATTCGTTCTGGCTTCAGTAGTTTTTTGTCCGTTTGCTTAGAAACTTAATGCTAAAATGGGTAAAAATAAATACTTTTAGAAGATTTTAGAAAAAAAATAGTTCAGCTTAAAACCAAAGTTAAAGTTGGTCGTCCACGAAAAACTAATATTCGAATAGATAAAACCATTCAACGGATATCCATATTTGATCCTACTAAGTCAGCAAGAACAATTTGTGCGGAAGTTCGGAAACAGTTTGACTTAAATGTGAGTGATCGTACTGTGAGACGACGGTTAAATGATGCAGGATTACTGGGTAGAGAAGCAGTTAAGAAACCTTTACTGTCCAAAAAGAACAGAAAGGCCCGACTTGAGAATACCGTCTTTTGGAGTGACGAAAGTAAATTTAAAATATTTGGTTCCGACGGAAGACAATATGTAAGACAGCCTCTTGGTAAAAGATATGATATTAGATGCCAAAAACCTACCATGAAACATGGAGGAGGCAATGTTATGGTTTGGGGATGTTTTTCTCGATCTGGTACGGGATCAATAACTGAGAAGATGGATCGGTTTTTATACAGAGATATCTTGGAGAAAGAAATGCTTCCTTTCACTGAAGAAGAAATGCCGTTGAAATGGCGTTTTCAGCAGGATAACGATCCAAAGCACTCATCTAAATTGATCAAGGAATGGTTTTTAGAAAGCAAAATTAAAGTTTTAAACTGACCTTCACAATCACCAGATCTAAACCCCATAGAGCATCTTTGGGAACATTTAGAAAGACAAATAAGGAAAAATAATGTTAAAAATGCCAATGAATTATGGCAAACTTTGAAAGACGAATGGCATAAAATTCTCGTTGATATTTGTCACAAATTAGTGGATTCGATGCCAAGGCGATGTCATGCCGTAAAAGTTGCAAAGGGTTATGCAACTAAATATTAATTATTTTTTGTTTCATTTGTTTTTTATTTGAAAATTAGTTCAGTTTCCATACTTTTGTCCAAGAATTTTTATTTATACTGGGTTAAAATAATAAAATATTTATTTAATGGCATTTTGCCCTATATATCCTTTCCTATAAATTGTGTTATTGTTTATAATATTAATAAATATCCAAAAATATAAAACAAATAATAATACTGAGTAAATAAAAAAAAATTCCATACTTTTGACCACCACTGTATTTCAAAATTTATAGATTGTGGCAGAACATTTTGTAAAATAATACGGTAAAAATTTTTAAAGAAAAAAGACGATAGCTACAGGAAGTGGCTGCAAAACAATAAATACGAAATTATTCATTGTGCTGCAATATTTAGACACGTAAATGAGAATAAAATCGTTGTTATGAAAATGTTACATAAATAATATATCTTTAATTTCACTTATTTACTTATCTTCGGTTTTTAATCTTTTCCTAAATGAAGTTTAAAAATAGTATTAAAATTTTTACGACGCTATGGCTGCTTAGAATGTTGGTATGAGTTCTTGAAAAGTGAACGAGCTATGAAAATTTTGAGAAGCGCTGTTAATTCCTCGTAAAAAATGTAGAACGTGAAAATAGAAACTTTGATGAATTGAAAAAAGAAAGTTAAGAGTCAAAAAATAAATTAACCAAAATTACTTTTTTGCTCATATCTAGTGGCTTATGCATTTTTTGGAAAATCATTAAAATGACCAAGTAATATGACAACTTTGCACCAATTTAATCGACTTCGTATCTCTTACGTTTATCGGGATCCCTATGGTTAGGCTCCAAAAGTGGATACCTGTATGGAAGGTAAACAAAATCAAACCGCCATTATCTTTTTTACATTTGAAATAAAGGTTGACATAACGACTTCTTGAGATGAAACTGACGCTAAAAGAACAGCTTTTCATCATTCTTTTCACTTCACTTATATTTACATTAAAGTGAATGGAACTAATAGTTTTTATAATAAAATTGTGGTCAACTTCAGATCTACCTTTAAAAATATCTACTTCTGCTTCGAACTAGAGATAAATTAGAAAAAAATATCCGTACCATTTATACTAAAGTATAAATGGTACGGATATTTTTTTCTAATTTATCGATTTTAATACATTCATATACATCTTAAAATATCGTTTATAACTATTTACTTTAAAATTAAAACTTACTAGCACAATAACTTCAATATTATTAGCAGAAAGAATAGTAATAATAATAATAATAAATAAATAAAATCATGTTTTGATTAGCAACTGAAATAGACAGCTAATATTTTGATTGGTGAGTGAAAAAATGCTGTCACCAATTAGGCACTTTGTCAGTTGTATTTATGTCTTATTTGCGGCAGTATTATTTATAAGGAAAGTGCATAAATTAGCTGTTTATATGTAATGTGTTAAAAGTTTGCATCACTAGCGCCACTGCTACTCTCAAACAGTTTTTATTTGAGATATTAAGAATAATATTAATTTATTGTTTATAAATATAATTTAGAAATAACATACACTTGAAGAAAATTGGTTCACGAAGAAAACAGTTTGATTCTTGG
This sequence comes from Stenolophus ochropezus, assembly GCA_035578165.1. Taxonomy (NCBI): domain Eukaryota; kingdom Metazoa; phylum Arthropoda; class Insecta; order Coleoptera; family Carabidae; genus Stenolophus; species Stenolophus ochropezus. The sequence goes on from JAQOWZ010000037.1 coordinate 1,568,292, forward strand.
AATTTTCACCAATATTCTTAGTTTAACTTATGCGCAGTTGCACCAACAAGGCTTAAATTTTAAACAAAACACATGACTTCCTTTTAAGCCTGTTAAATTAGAGAAATGCATAACTAGATATTCCAGTCGTACCACAAAAAAATTACAACATATTAAAGATTAATATGTAAGTCAATGTTTTTTGTGTGCAGGGACAATTTCCCTCTTCGGCGTCCATTTTTTATTGTTGATTTGTACTTAAAATTATTATTTTCTTGTAAATATTTGGATGTTTAGACACGATTGGTGATAGGAACCGCGTCATCCAGCTGAAGGATGTCGCTGGAGGGATACCACAAAAGTTAGCGCAGATTCGCCGCAGAATCCGGCAATCTGTACGGAATATTGGCTCCATGATGTGGTCCCTCACCTTGGCGAACAGTATGGCGAAGTATTCCACCGTTGGCCTTTTGGCACTACCGATTTCAATAAAAAAGGGAGGTCCAAGTTATGTAACTGTAATTTAGAAATAATATGCTTCATAAACATGTCTAGTAATAAATCCTAGATATTACGAGTAATCCCGGCAGAAGCTCACAGATACTGTTTTAAAATAATCAACAAGCATTCTAATTCTCATTCCTCTAATTAAACTAAACACTTCTTTGTTATCAAATAAATATTTTTAAAAAAGAAAAGTCTAGCTGATTTTTCATTATTGATACACTCCTTTTGTTCCTTTTTAAACGTTAATTCGCTTATTCGAATCAAAGAAGTTACCCAAAGCCCGCAACCCGATTGCTCGTATCTTCCATTCGTCTAGAAATGCAGTATTATATTGAGAATCCGGTGCAGAGTGCCACCAAATGTAGAGCCAGCATCGCCAACCCCAGTTGCAGAGAGCCACCCAGCGTAGTGCGAGCAGCCAACCCTATCTAGACCCAGTCCCCCGTACACCGATTGCCTGTCTGTACCACATACTACAACCTCCAATACGCCCATGAAAAATGCAGTATTCATTATGTGCATAATTTTATTGCAAGTAGAATATAAATTTAAATACAATGGCTGGCAGAATTAGTCAAATTAACTTTGCAGTAAGTGCAGTGCCAAACTACGATAAAAACATCGAATATTTGTCATGTTTTATAGCAGAAGTAGATACCGCTCAAAATACAATAGGTTTACTGCAACCACCCCTAAATGCTTTTGAAACAGCATGTACGTTTCAAACAATAAAGAACAAATTAATACATGAAGATCAAAGCACAATTAAATACAATATTATCGATACCTGGAATGAACTTTAATCCATTTAGCATCAAATTACTATGTAAAATTCTAGATTAACAGATGTAAACCTAAAATACTTGTTATGGGACGAAACGAAAGAAGAAAAGCAATATTTAGTTAACTATTTAGAGAAACTAATTATCAGAAAATTCATTACAAATTTAAACGATCCGTATCTTAATAACCTCGTGACAAGAACTTCCAACACGCTCATAGAAGTAAGGCAATTCTTATTTAATGATTTCGAATACTTAGGAAATTCTAATAATAGATTTCCAAAAAAAAAAAAAAAAACACACAACCCATGATATTTTCAAACAAATCACCCCAACATATGACACAACCCAGTTCACAAAACAACCCCAATTCCCAACAGGTCCTATTCATTTTAATAATAATAGAGCCAATATACTCTTTCTACCGAGGCAGCAAATTACAAGTCACAAATTGCCTCTTAACCTACACCCAGGTCGGTGCAAACTCAACAAACATTCCAACCCCGAAATCCACAAAGTAGTCATTTCCAACAGCAGACTTATTCATCCCCAAAATATCAGAAATATTCAACAATGAGAAAATAAATAACGATGAAACTTATATCCAAAATATGAATAATGAACTCACTGATTTTAATTATAATTAAACTTATGAATTTACTGAAAACAATGACTCTTTTTAGATCTAACCAGCTTCAATATGATGAAGAACTTCTAAACATCAATTGTAACTCAAAATTACAATTTTTAAAAAAAGTTAAAGACTATATATGTTACTAGATACCGAATCATAAATAATTTTAATTAATAAATATTTTGTTAAGAATAATCCTGGTCGTTTCAAAATTTGTAATGAATAATTTAGCTTCACAACCGTTTTAGGAAAAACATCTGGAATGTCAAACTGATTTTTCATTACTTGCACAACTACACGTTACATTAATCTCTCCTATACAAAATATCAACATTCTACCCCTAATTATTTTTTGAGTTATGCGAGATACGAACGTGCTGACGTTACGCCGAAACTAGTCAAAATGGGTGGTCAAAACGTATATTTCCGTTCAAATGAAAGAAGTAAAAAATGCAAATCGAAATTTCGACAGCAATGTTCAAAAATTCATTTCACATTTATTCCGACCCTTATACTTTTAAATGAAATAAAGAAAAAACTATTTCGCTGACTGACAGCAAAACGTAACCTATTCTTCAAGTAACATTCAAGTACAAGCAAACACAACTTCTCGAGGTCAGGCAGAGTCCATAAGGGGGGGACGAGATTTAACACTTCTTCACAGTTTATTAATGACGAAAAGAACGGTCACAAAGATTGAAATGAAAAGAATACACCTTGTATATCCTTCAACTATCGATGAAGATTGTCAGTCGCCAGGTCAACTCATGCATCGCCTATAAGCTTAGCTGACGTACGCCTGAAGCAGTGCGCAGTGTACATCTCCGGGTTGGGCAGCTTTAGGTATTCCGCTACTAATCTGGGCATTTTACCAAGAGAGTGTATTCCAACACGCTGCGGAGTGCATTTACGCCTTCGGTAAGAAATAAAGAAGTAATCATGTGGTACATTTCGTGGACGAAGATTAATATATTTATGGTATAATTCCAGTGGATTAACAGCATCGCCTTTCGCACCTACAGAAAATATTCGTCTACGATGCGTCTTTGTTTCAGAAAGGGTAATAAATAAGGAGTTGCCATTCTCCACAATGTCGGAAACTCGCAGAGAATGTAATTGTTCCCTTCTACAAGCTCCGTAAATGCCGAAAACAAGAGCAACCTAATAACAAAAAAAAGAACATATTGTAAAGTAAATCCTTGCTACACAAATAATGAATATTTTCCTACCTTTATCATCAAGTACAAGTCATCATTAGCCTGTCTTAAAAATGTATTAACTTCGCTTCTCGAGAACACTTTTGATTTTGTCGGCTCATATCCTATTGAATTACTCTTCAGGAATGCCGTTACCTTCGAATATCTTTCAATGTTTAATTTTTCTTTCAGAGACAGAGTTGCCTTCAGCATGAAGTATTTTGCCCAGACAGAAGCTGACTTCAAAATTTTTGACTGCAACAGAAAAATCATCATTTTAGATTAATTACAGGTGTATTCTTTTCGTCATCCTTTCTACTTCACTTATATTTAAAGTAAAGTGAATGGAAATTTTCTATGACAATAAGAAATTTGCTTGTTTTATGTTTATATTGCTACGGATACATCAGTGATGTTAGTCGAAATAAAATTATAAACGACAGATTTGCAAAGTTATTATTTGTACATTGCAATTTAAAATTATGCGAACTCAAAATTATTTTGCAAAATTAAAAATTTGTGCAAAATTCTGGGGCGTATAAATTTTATCCTCCACACATGTTATATTGCTCATCATTGTACTTTGCACACATTCAATCTTGCACACCTTTTATCGTGCACACTTTTAATCCGCGAGAAAAGTTATCTTGCACTTACTGACACTATATATTCTGTATTATAATTTATGTATATATTAAGGGAATAGAAAAACAAGAATATACTTAAAGGTACAATTTTTCACTTTTTCTAAAATATTTTGAGAATTATTGAGTTTATTGAAAAATTAACCGTATACAAAATTAAACTAGAATAAGTTCTCTACAAAAAAGATCTTACTCATTTATGTCGTAATGTCAATAGTTTTGGAGATAGGGTTGGGTAAAATATGAAAAATTTAAAAATGTGGATTTAAGGAAATTACGCCATACACAGTGTAATTATTATTAATAATTTTAAAACTATAAATATATACAAACACATAACGCATTTATTATGTATAATATGATTTTTTTAAAGTTTGTAGTTTGAACATCACAGCATATCATTTATTCTAGCACCCCTATTTGGATTCGTCCGAACGAATATTGGTTTTTGCGCATTTCTCTTCTCTAACTGATAGAGATAGACCTCTAAGTAATAGCATATTGCGTCGTAAGGGAAGATATATAGCAAAAGACGAGGGATGTCATATGCCGTTAGATTCCCGTAGGACACAAGGTATTTTTCCGTATCCTTGAGAAGACTGTATTAAATATAAAAGTTAATTTTATAATGTAAAACACAAACCTATGTACTAAGGTATCGCTTTTCTATTCACTACTGAAACCATGGCAACAGAGAACAAAATACCTAATAAATAATTTGGAATTCTGACAGTTTTGGTTTTTACAATAATTAATATGAAACATAATTATGGAAAGTGATAGTGATCTTTCGAATACTCTACTGGAATTGTTAGAAATCGGAAATTCAGCATTTAATAATTTATTACCTTCCAAATCATAGTCATCATCATCATAATGACGTCTTCCGCAAATGGAAGAAAGAAAATAATGTCAAGAAAATCTCAGAAAACGTTATTTTGACATACAAATCGGAAATATTGAAAAAGAAAAATGCAGCTACATACTTGTATTATAAAGGTTAGTGAGTTTTGTATGCTAAAGAATGTCTGCAATTTGACATAACCCCAAATTATAAATGTCATTAATGATATTTTCTATAATAAATTTATGGGACAATTGAAATTTCATTAGTATATCTTTGTATTTTAAAAATAATTAAAATCATCATGTAATTTAGAGTTAACTTCAACAGTATTTTGTTGTAATCAAATAATTTTAATTTTAAATTTTATCGGTAGATGTCACGTCGTATGCTTGCACCGCTAAAACCCACAGCTGTTCATATCATCCCGCCTTTCATATTTACCCTTCATTGTTAAGGGCGCGCAACCTTACTGCTTTTAGAGTATAATTTTAGTCCAAAATTGACTTAATTTTCTACGCATTTTTCTCAAAAATGATTGAATTAAATTCCACGAAATTTTGTATGCACAATCTTTGATGGTTGAACTATGTCATGAATACAATTTGCAGTTGAAATTATTTACCACTTTGTCATAATTATTTCATATTGTGCATGCATTTTTTTCTGATTTTAGATATCATATTTCATTACGAAGAAAAGTAATAAAAGTATTCATTTCTATCTCAAGACATAGAAAATAACTTTTATTGCAATATTCAACAAGAAAAAATATCAGTTTTGCCAAGCTTCTTGAGAAAACTGCGTAATTTGTTCCTTCCATATACTACAATGTTAAAAGTTTCAGCGTTTGTCCGCTAGAGGCTCTTATATTAATATCTACTCAAAACTACCTTCCACGAATATGGTGGTGGTAGTCATAGTATCGCTGATATTTATATGAGTTGTGATTGGTTAGTAGCCTATAAATTTCAACTCCTTACTTACAATAGAAATTGTTTCTTTCTACGAAATAAATCAGTATAAGCCTAAACAAGCTGAGAAATCCAAATGAAATTTTTGAAAGTATCTATGTTTCTATTAATAGTGAGAAGCAATAGGTATTTTATGAACATTTTTATTGATTTGGCTTAATATAAGAAAGACCCCGTGGTATTCTTCTACAAATTATTTCTTTCAATAAACATTCTTTATAAAAGAATGTTAATTTAGGTAACATATTTTGTTCCCAGAAAACATCGTCCCGTAATATGCTAAAATAAAATTGCTATACAACTAAAAATAACAGTTCCATTTCCGTCTTAAACATTATTAAATAGTTTCGTCCGATCGAATAAAAAATAATGTCTGTAATATGTAAGAAAAGTACATTTCCGGAGTCCTATTATTGCTGGACGCGCGTTTACATCATTACATCGTTCCTACAGGTTGCAAATATATACTCGTAGGTACGATTTTACTATTATATTATATCAGATATTAAGAATTCGAATTACAGTATTTTTTTGAAAACAGTGCAACATGGCTTATTAAGAAATGTAGGTGTGTCAATATGCATTATCGCAGATTTTAGTAATGATAGCAAAATTTTTACATAATTATCATTAGCATCCCACTTCCTGAGTGTCATAATTAAATTTGAACGCGGGTTGCAAGAGCGTCTGCCACATTATTTTTACTGGATGACGGAATCCTGAATAATGAGTATATAAGTATGTGTTTATTATTATCATATAAGTCTGGTATGTGGAAAATAGGAATAAATTGATAATGAAAATTAAAAATTTATTAAATAATCGAATTGCATTCAAATATTATTTCCTGGTACCTACATATGTACAGAATTTTTATTTATCTATTATAGCTTGTGATATTCCATTATGTATATTTGGGAGTCTTTGAAACAATTTTTTTATCACAATTCAACTTGCGACGCTTATACGTATAGAAAAGAAATGTTTCGAGGGTTCTACGCCCGCCTTCATTCCCTCACTTTTAAGACTGTAATAGGTGGGGATAGACAGAAGTAAATTTTGGTAACTGATTCACACTGATTCTGTATCGCTCGCCACGAATGAGAAAAAGTACTGGTGGCGCCTACAGATAGGGTACGACGGATGTTACGAGTACTAGCATTTGGATTCGTACCCTTAACCTCAAACCAGGTAAACAATCTGTCAATTACATACCATGGGTACGGAAAAATGTTTTTTCAATGACCACTATGGAAAGTGAAACTTTTCTCACATTTTATAAAGCTTCAAAGTTGTATATTTCCCACAATTGTGGGATAAAGTGTGAGAAATTATTTCTAACATTGCGCATGTGCAGTGTGAGAAATATCATTTTTTACAATAATTGTCGATACTGCCGATACTCTTTGTGCGCCATGTTGATTCTTGTGTCAAATAGCTTTCGTGCATGTATTTTTGTTCCATAACGTTTAAAAGTAAGGTCGTAGAAAAAATACAGTGTGCCATTCGTGCAGAATCTTGAACCGAAACTTTCACATCTTGTGGAAAATACGCGACTTTCAGCACTTGTTGCACAGTATACTATTCTATGCTTGTAATTGCATCTAGCCGTGATCTGTACAGTTTCACGATTTTTGTTTACCGTATATAATATAGGATATTAGTGCTATAGGACTATAGTATATGCTAATGTGTGGATACATGAGAAAAAATTAATTTAGTTGGTGATTTTGTTGTTATATTCATTTTATGAGAACATTGTATCATTTTCTTTAAAATATAAGGACAGACAGCTACATATTTATTTATTTTGTTCTCTGTTTTCAAGAACTATTTAGCACTGCTTCTGTAAGTAAAGTTGTTGTGAAAAATAGTGCAAGTTATTTTTTTTTTTGGCTAGCAAGCTTTTATACTGTGATATGAACAAATATTTCCAGGTTACCATTATCATTTTACACTAATGAAATTATACTTTTAATAATACTTTTCGCAATTTGTTTGCATATACTGACAACAAACTTATTCTTATTGTATTAGAATGTATATTTTCCGCCAAAGGCCAACTCTTTCGTCGCACGTTACAAATAAAATAACAAATTTTAAATGCAGTAATGAAACAATTTTGTTGGCTAACAACAAAACAACCCAATTTTTCAAGTGCCACTCAAACATCTGCAACATCTGCGTTCGTAAAAAAGGAAGATATGTCATCACATAATAATTAACTGAAATGTAAATTATCAAAATTAACGACAGTTAATTTTTGTCTATAATTAACCGGTAAATTTAATTTTCCCGCTATTTTAGAACATGATTAGGTTTATGTTTTATATAATTTGAAGCGAAACCAACATCAAACGAAATGTAAGTAATTCAATAATAATGTTGATTTTATATTGGTTTTTGGTTTGTATATATTTTACAATTTTTAAATTTTTTGTTTGTCACTATACGTGTATGGATAAAAGTTAAACGTTGGGAGTTTTCAAGGTAATCTAATAACAATTAAATTATGAATTGTGAATTAATTAATTTTGCATAAACAAATCAATTGAAAATAATTCATTTTTCTACTCCTATATACAAAATATATCCCCATTATTTATTTTTTTTGATTAATTAAAGTGGCCATATTTCAGGACAGTGAAATATGAACTCAAAATTCGCTCATCTCGGCCAACCACAGAATCGGAAATCAATTATTCCCGTTTATTTTAAATCTGCCGTGCTGTGAATCCTTTAACAAGCTATACAGGATGGAATCGAAAGTTGGGTATAGTTGGACAAGAGATCTCGAGTTGACGTTTAAATTATTTTATGGTTGTGGTATCTATTCAAAGTTTTCCCTGAACGAAAGAATTGAAAGAAATGTGACCTTTATGCGTTCTGCTATAGGGTATAGAATTGTACGAAATCCATTAGAATACACTGTTTGTTCCAGGTACCCAGTTATGCACTGGATTTGGAAATCCCAAAGTAATATTAGCATACCTTACTTAATATAGATGGATTACTGTACAACCTGGAAATAACTAGACAGGGATGTATTTCAAATTTTAATACCATGTTTTATGAAAAATACTCTAATAATGGGGTCATTTCACATTTTCTGTTTTATTTTTTTCCTGAAAGTCTACCGTCTACAATATATGTAAATAATAATCTGTCAATAAAGTCTATTATTATTATTATTATTATTATTATTTTCATGTCATTTGGGTACATTGTTTTGTAGATATAATTTTTTGAAATTAGACTTCGATTTCAAATCTCAACAGGACGCCATTTGCCAATACATACCGAATTAGAATGATCAGCTCACTCTTGCGGACGAAATTTAAACTTCGTTGACCATGCTTTACCTAAATATTTAAATATATTACACTTTGATGTAATTTCAACTATATTTCACGCTTACAAACATGTAGTTCTACACTAATATAAACAAAACAAAAACCTGCGTAATTTTCCTCTGACAACTATATAAATTTTAGGTTATAGGCCGTACAGCGAGAACTGGCGGCTGGCCGGGCGGAGCCGCGCAAGTAGGTTTAACTAGGCGGTATTTAGGAATCGGAGGTACAGTATGAGATACAAGTTTGGAAACCAGTGGTCGTTCAGTTATTACAAATATGCAGTGTCAAAACAAAATATTTATACTTACCGATTATAGATAACCTAAGTAAAAGATATTTTGTAGTTTACAAGCAACATAGGATTATGCAAGACCAAAATATTTCCTAGCAAAATTTTCTACGTTGTTTGTACTCTTCACAAATAAGAATCGTAAATCATACTAGCGTAGCAATAAATGAAGAGCGGTGAAGAGGGGCCCAATAACCCCTCCCACGACGAATTTGTGTGTCTGCGCAAAGGTAATTCACCCGCCAGTTCTCGCTGTACGGCCTATACTTTGCGTCACAAAGTATAAAATTATACTTCCTGCGTTACACTGACGTTCAACTTGTAGCGCCTCGGTGTACGTGTATGTGTGAGATGTATCTTTGTGTGAGTTTTGAATTCATGACGTCACGAAATTCGCAGCGCGAATATCTTATAACAAAGTTATGAATGAAAAGTATTATATTTCTGCATATATTTTATTGCTATATGCATAGTAAGTGTCGCAGATTCCATATATATAAAAAAAATCGTAACATTTTTTTTTTTTAAATGACCCCATTGTCACAAGTTGTAGTAACGTTGATGTACTCTTAGTAATAAGAACATTATGTTATAGCAGTTTCGTTTTTATGCAAAAATTGTTTGCAATTCCACGAAGATAATGATTATTGCTAAGAAATTAACGGTATTAAAATTTTAAATACATCCCTGTCTAGTTATTTCCATGTCGTACAGTAATCCATCTATATTAAGTTAGGCATGCTAATATTACTTTGGGATTTCCAAATCCAGTGCTTAGCTGGGCACCTGGAGCAAAACTTTGAATAGATACCACAAACATAAAACAATTTAAACGTCAACTTGAGATCTTTTGTCGTACTATACATGGTTATTACAGATACAAAAATATACTAAAAATCAAAGTTGTAGAAGATCAAGGCCGCCATTTGATTATAGAAAGAAATATTTTTTTAAACCATTGGTTCTCAAGTTACATCTCAAAATTATATTTTTTTAAATATGATTGTACGTATTTTTTATGCCTATTCGATTGCGTATGCTTTTCTGAATTCAACCATGTAGTAGTTTTATATCCTTACATAAGAAAAATATTGAATAAAATGTACAGTAGACTATGGATGAAAAACATAAACAAAATCTAACAACTGTGAGTAATATTGTTGTTCTAATTTTATTGGGGGAGCCACATAAATGTACAATGTTTCACTTTTCCTTTAATATACTGGAAATTATTAAGTTTATCGAGAAACTAACGATATAAAAATTAAACTTGAGTAAATTATCTACGAAAATAATAATAATATTTATTTTTGTCATAGCTTCAATAGTTTTGGAGATGGAGTTGGGGAAAAATATGAAAAAATTAAAAATCAGGTTTTATAGAAATTACACCATATGTAGTGTAATTATTATTAATAATTATAAAACTATAAATATATACAAACATACATTACATGTATTACGTATAAAAAGTTTTTTCTTCAAACGTCATAAAAGTGACATCTTCTGTGACGTGATTGACAAGGTTGAAGTTTAATTTCTATGCCTCCGTAATATAATTTTTTATTCTAGCAGCCGTATAATTTTTTCGCCGCCGTATGTAGAATCAGCCAATAAGAAGTAACTTGTACAATAGAAATCTGTAATATCGCCCTAAATGTCACGTTACTAAAAATTATAAATAACTGACAGGTAACATACATATTAAATGTCAAATAGTAGTTTATTTTTTAAAATTTCTAAGTTTGAAGAAAAAGTAGTATGTGTTATTTAGAGTAAAAGTGTCTTTGTGTGCCTCGCATGCAATTGTCCGACTCGCTTCGCTCGTCGTGCAAACTTCCATGCTCGCCACACAAAGTATCACTTTTACTCTTAATAACACAATATACTATTTTTTTAATAAAAAAAAAATAAAGCAGTTGTCATTTATTCTAACACCCATATTTCTAGAGTTAGGTTAGTCTGAACAAATATTGGTTTCTGCGCATTTCTCTTCACTAAATGATAGAGATAGACCTCTAGGCAAAATTTAATTTTCTGCATGTATCACACATAGCGTGACCTGTGCTGTTTCACGAATTACATACAACCTGATTTTTTATTTTGTCATATTTTTTCTCCCAACTTATCTCCAAAACTATTGACACTAAGACAAAAATAAATAGGACGTTTTTTGTTGAGAATTTACTGTAGTTTAATTTTGTATATGACTAGTTACCTCTATTCTTCCACTAATAATTATGTGCCTTATCTTTTGCACCTATACCCAATATTACGTTACTCAAAAATCGTGAAACTGCACAGGTCACGCGATGTGCAGTTACATGAACAGATAACATTTACCTAGAGCTCTATCTCTATCACTTAAAGAAGGAAAATGCGCAGAAACTAATATTCCTTCAGACTAATCCAATTCTTGAAACAGGGGTGTTACAATAAATGGCATGTGCTGTGATATAGTTCTCAACTGCATAATATTAAAAAAGTATTATTATACGTAATAAATGCTATCTACTTTTTGTAAATATTATTAGTAAGTCACAATATGTATGACATAATCTCCAAAATTACTGATGCTACGACAAAAATGAATAGGAATAAAATCCGATTTTTATTTTTTTATATTTTCCCCCAACTCTATCTCCAAAACTGCTGATGCTACGATAAAAATGATTAGAAATGAAAACTGCAAGAACTGCACTGCTTCAAATTATCGAGTCCATCAAGTATTTAGCAGCGTAAGGGCTTGCATTTAGAAGCCATACGGAAGACGACTCAAACTTCATTCAGCGTTTATATCTTCGAACTGAAGATTCAAAAGAACTTCAGTCACGGATGAACCGAACTAACCACAAATGGATATCGCATCGGATATTATCAATGAAACATTGAGTATTGGCGATGCCATCGTAGATGTCAGCGACGAATGCGGCAAATATTGAAAGCTCAATACCCGGTATAGTGTACGTTATTTGACATATGCACTGTAGGTTAAAGATTATGATTTTAACATTAGTTACTGTTTCATATAAATAATTTTACTGATTTCAGTGAAAACTAGAGTGACCATTTATTTTTTTAATGAAATCAGTACAAAACCTATGTTCTATATTTAGATTAGATTTATCACAGATATGAATTACATTACTAGATTACTTATTGACTATATTACATTGAAATGTTTATAGTAAGTCATTTAATATAATATTTAAAAAAGTGATAAAAGTTAAATGAAATTTGATGGCATATGCGATAATTAATATTTAAAAAAAATTCTGTTGTGTTTAAGCAGTGTTTTAGCAAATATTGTTTTAGTTTCTTTAAATTTGATTTCTTCGATGCTTTTATTATTCTCATATATTAGCTTTAAAAACAAATGGAAAAATTATAACGATATTATTGCTATAATTTTATTGCTATTACTAATGTTTAGTTCCTCTCAAAATCAAACCTTTTAACAAAATCACTTACTAAAAAAATCAAACCATATCGAGAGATAGAAATTTTAGTTATTACTTACATTATATAAAAATGTATAAACATTTATCAAAAATAATTATAAAATATCAAGAATCAGTACAGTATGTAAAAAATCAATAGAAAATATGTTACGATTTGTTTATCAGTAGAAGGGTCTGAAAATCAGTACGAATGGTCTCTTTAGTGAAAACTGATATTTTATAGTTAACGTAAGTCATCATATTCCTATTTTGCTCATTAATTACAAGTAAGTGTTTTATTTACAACCTGGTGAATTCACTTCACTTACCTATCCTAGCAAAATAGGCATCATCATCAAAATGACGGGAACACAAGTACATGTACTTAGTTTGTACTTTCTTTCTAATTCGTAATAATAACACCCATGCTAATTGTTTATCTATCTTTTCTTCCACCCCAAATTTATTAATTATTGTCACCTTACTTTTACCAGATTTAGGAAATTCATGAAATGAAATGTCTTTATTCTTTTTTGCCCACCCCCCGGAACACAGCAGTACATGTTACTCATACTTATATAGATGCAATAAAATAATATTGAGTTAAAAATAATCAATTACTACTTTTATAAACTTGTAAATCACTTGAATTATTCTATTTCAACAAATAAATATCTATAACCTAACAAAATGAATACCGGGTATTAAGCTTCCAATTTATCTCGCTAGGTAGCGAGCGCTAGGATGGCATCGCCAATACTAGCTGATCACGTCCGTAATAAAATAATTGCAAAATATATTTACAATTATCACGAATGAATCAACAGATCTTTCAAAACAAAAACAACTTTCAGTTTGTTTTAGAAGTATTGACGACAATCTGAATATTTTTAGGACTTCACGAAATGCCTTTTACTGTTGCACAAACGTTTTTATAAGATATAGATTAGATATAATGTTACTACGAGGTTAATGCTATAACGGTACTGCAAACGTAAGTGATGCTCTATCAAGGCTAAAAAAATTTAGTATATGTTAAAGTCATTATAAATTATATTCGAGATTCAGCAAAAAGATTACATATTTTTAAACATATTGAAACTAACCTGAAAATGCTGGTTTATCGTCCTTAAGGCATTTTTGTCCTACAAGATGGTGTTTTCGTGTAGCATCTTTAAAATTTTTACAATTTATATTTGGAATATCAGAATCTACGGATTCAACGAAATTTAAATATTAGAATAATTTGAATAAGTTCAATCTTCACAGGGAATAGAACCCAAGACCTACGCCTTGCCGGGACGTTGCCCAGACCCATGGGCGCCCATAAAATATTATTCAAAGGGGGGCAAAATAAAAAAAAAACAATAAAAAGATATATATTTTTATGTCCAATTATTCTCGCAAGGCTTAAATTTTAAGCAACACTTAACAAAAAATACATAATCGAAATTTTTATAGCATTGTTGAATAGTTCATTTGATATTCTATTCCAATGTGATATTGTCCATTCAAGGGAAACTTTTATATTATAGAGATAGACTGCAAACATATATTTACTAATAAATAAATAGAAATGTTCAAAAAAATAAAAATAAACAGACATAATGTAATTTTTTTGGATAGGTTTGTATGGCAATTTTCAAATTCATTCCATCTTTCGAAAATTCCTCAGAAATTTCATTAGGAACCTCTTCAATAAGTTTATTGTAGTTAATTGTCTCAGATTTCTATATTTTTTAATGATAGTTAAAATAACTGAACATAAATACTAATGGAATTATTTGTCCCACACACAAAAATGCTAAGCCCTAAGATATAGCAAACATTAATAATTTTTTTATAGAACATAACGGTGGTGAAAGAATTAAATAATAAATTTGCGAAAAGCCAGGGGAGGGCAATTGCCCCCTCTTGCCCCCCCTTATGGGCGCCCATGCCCAGACCCATTGGAGATTGAACATGTCCGGCTATGTCAATGCGTACTAGACAGTGTACCGCTGCCATGCAACCATTGAGCACTCTATTTTTTGACGCCACGACACTTCTGTGAGCAATCACAATAAAACTGAACAATATTTAAACTATCAGAATCTACGGATTTTTCGAATCTTTAAAATCTCTGTTTGGCAATTGGCGAAGCAGGAGCAAAGGCAGTTGATTTTCTAAAAAAGAAAAAAAAATGTTTAATTTTATTTTTACTGATAATATTAATAAACTTTTTTTTGAAAATATCGAAATTTTGAATACTAACATACAAAAAGTTAACATTAACATCGCTGAACTCAACGAAATAATTTTGAAAATTTTTGGGAACAAATAGTTACTGAGAGGGATACTTTAATATTGAAAAACCAATTTTGTCAAGAGAAAAAAAGCTTCCTCTTAAATTGGATAGTTAAAAAAATTAACGATTTTCAAATTCACCTGAAGAGTTATACAGATTTTTATATTACGAAATCAAATTATCTTCATCGCCTTTTTTGTTTATTTTTAAGTGATATAATAATATTTTTAATTTTGTCTTTTTCTAATTTGTATATTTTGTTTTATGAATTTAGTTCAATTTTAATACCCTCGTTTTAAATTTTTTAATTTTCATTATCTATTTTTAATTTATTTAATTCATTTATTAACTTTTTTATTCTATCTTCATTTCTTTGATATCTTTCATCATTCGCAATAAGGTTTCTATTTTATCCTCTTCTTTTTTACTGTCTTTTGTTGGTGTTCTAAATGTTTTCTTACTTCTTTTCGTAATTTCTTTTAATTTATTATCTTTCCTCTTCCTTTTTATTATTTTTATTATCATCTGATATATCATCATCACTATCCGTTGTAAATGTCTTTTTATTTCTCTGTACATAATCCATTCTTCTGATCTCTCAAATTATTTTGCAAATTACTGAGTACGCCACTTTCTTAGTTATGTTTATTCTTGCAAGAGCGTTAACCTTAACATACGATTGGATTTTTAAACTGATATTTTTTACAAAATTCATAGAATTTCACCCCAGTTTCCTTCAATTACTATTTCCACATATGTTTTGTGCTTGTGTTTATGCAAGTAAAGTTCACAGTTGGTCCGCGGAATTGTAGTTCCAAGAACTTACAATTTTTATTTTCGCTATCCACCATTTGCCGTGCACCAAGTCATAAAGTTTTTAAAACACTAATCACTTTTTTTGTATATAAAATGCACACCAGCGGTATATTTAATACGAGATAAGGCTCGGAATTCGAGTGTACCTATCGCCATCTATTCACCTCGAACGTCACAACAGTGAAATAGTAAGAAGCTCCTCGGAATATGGTGTGACTAGAACCGTAACTCAGTGGAATCAAACCTGCATAGGCATAGCAAAAAAAATGCATGTGCAAACATATTTACACAAGGAAATATGTTTATTTATTGGTACAAATACGTATCTGTAGCCTCTTCCCGACTTAAAACTCCGAACTGTAATTTATTTATTGTTTTTTATTTGTTAGTTATTTGGATTTTTACATAATATTTTATTTTCTTTGTGTAAATAATTCATGTTTTATGTTATTTATGTATTAATATAAATAAATAAATAATACTGCAATTTTTTTATCGATTTCTTTTTCGATGTAATTTAAAATTAGACATTGATTGTCGGTGGCACTTAAGGCGGATTCATGCAGCCGTTTACATTTACTTTTAATTTTAATTTAAAAGATAACTGTATGTTATTGTATTCAAACATACATGCATCATTTAATTTTATGTTTTCATTTAATTTTCATTTCCAATTAATTTACAAGATAACCAACTTTTATCTTTTAAATGAAAATTGTAAATGGCGCATGCAGTGTTGCCAGATTGTTACAAATGTAACAAATTTGTTACGTTTTTTCTACTTTCGTTACGTTGTTACACCTTTTAAAAATTAGTTACGTTTTTATAATAAGTCGCTTTAAACGAAACGAAAATCTCATAAGAGAAAAAGAAAATTTTTATGTAGCGCTATCTGGTAGACAGATTTTTATTTTGCATTTATTCAGTCAGTGCACTCTGTTAATTTGGATTTGAAACTGTGAAACAAATGAACGAAGCCGAATGTTTTGCGTTTATCTTTGGTCGTTTGTGGCAGGTTTGTGGCGTGATGCTGACGATTGACACGCTGACAGTTCCTAACCTAACCTAACAAAGGAAGTAAACAAGTTGAAGTTATTTTAGTTGTTAAAAATTTAGTTAGGTGGGTATTGATGGATATATGCTGTTATAAAATGGACAGGTAATATAATTTTTAATGCATTTTGCTATTTTTGCAAAATATGCATCTTTAGGTTCATGACAATAACCAAGAAGGACTATAGCGTTGCAGATAAAAATAAAAATGACGATACTAGTAATTCAGTTTTATATAACAGTGACAGTAGTGATAGCAGTGGCAGTAAAAATGTTGATAATATTGATAATAATGAAATTGTACCTAAAAAAAAGCTAAAGTATACTACAAAAAAAAGTTTAAGGACGAGTGGAAAAATAAATCTGCTTGGCTTGAGAACATAAGTGGAAAATCTTACTGCAAAGTATGCTGCAAAACAGTTAATGGTGGTTTAACACATCTTGAACGTCATGAGGCTAGTAATTTACACAAAAGAAATTTTAAGAAAGCTGAAAAGACCCTCATTATTACATCTTTTTTAAACGATGAGAAACTTGAGAAACATAATAATCTGGTTAAAACAGCTGAACTAAAATTGACTATGTTTCTACATGAACATAATCTACGATATAGTTTAATGGATCATCTACCCCAATAAATAAAGTCAGTATGTCCTGATTCACAAATTTCCAAAGATATTCATTGCGGCAGAACTAAAGCAACGTTGATGACATCATATTGTTCAGCTAAAGAGCAGTTATTTATTATTACCGAAAAATTTAAACATGCTAAATTTTCAATGATAATGGATGAAACTACAGACATAAGTGTTAACAAATCATTAGCTATTGTTGCAAGATTTTACGATGAAGATAAATGGACAGACCATTTCTTTGGACTACTAAATGTCAAGTCGTCGTCTGCCAAGGAATTATTTAATGTTATTTGCAAATATCTCAGAGACCTGGATATTCCAATAAACAATTTAATTGGATTAGCTGCAGATAACTGTGTAGTAATGATGGGAAATATTAATGGCGTGGCAGCTCGCTTTAAAGAAATTTTACCTAATATTTTATACTTGGTTGTATATGCCACTCTTGTCACTTGTGCTCTTCAGCAGCTGCTAAAAAATTACCCAAGTGTCTTGAGGATTTCATAAGAAAGTTATATAACTACTTCGCTTATAGCAGTAAGAGATTAGCAAAGTTGAAAGAGTTTCAAGCATTCCTAAAACTAAAACCTCATAACATTCTGCACCCTAGTCAGACTAGATGGCTTTCTATTCAGGTATATTTTAATACATTTATAGCTTTAGAAAATAAGTATAATTTTCAATTTTTAATATTACAGCAAGCCATAGATAGAGTTTTAGAAAACTGGGATCCTCTCATTCTTTTCTTTACCAGTGAATGTTTTGAGGATGATCTTGATTCAATCCAGACTATACTGCAGTCTTTAAAAAATCCCTTGTATAAAATTTAATTTACGTTCTTATCGTGCGTTTCAGATATAGTTAATAGGTTAAATTTAGAATTTCAATCTCAAAGTCCAAAATTACCCAGCATTCCCAGCATAGCTACCGATACTTATTTCCACATTTGCCAATGATATAGAAAAATTAAATACGGAATGGCATTTATTATCTGATTTGGACGATTTGAAAAAATATAAAGACTTAATAAATGTTGAAGAATTATGGAATCAAATATTTGTTCTTAAAAATGATTTAAACGATGAAATGTTCCCTAATTTGACTTTGTTAGTTAAAAGTATATTAGCACTTCCACATTCTTCTGTGGCAGCAGAGCGAGTTTTTTCCCAACTAAATTTACTAAAAACCATAGTTAGAAATCGTTTATTAGTAACAAATTGTGAGAGCATTTTGCATGCTAAGCAAATGCTAAATGATAACACTTGTTTCTCTTGGAAGTTCAATATCTCTATTAAAAAGAAAACCTAGATATTCAATCAATATTCAGCAGACGTTTGATAATGTGAACTAATTTAAACCTGTATGTATTTGAAAAATATTTCGTGATTTAAAATGTGATAATAATTATTTTGTAGGAAAGATATACTGTTTTTTTTTCAATAAAATAATTAAAATATTTGATTTTTTTTATTTATTCTGTATAACAAAAATTTGTTACGTTTTTTGTTTTAATGTTACGTTTTGTGCTGACATCTGTTACGAAAGAAAAAAGTGATCTGGCAACACTGGGCGCATGTGTACATGAGCTGATCAGCTATATTCTGACAAGTGACAAAATAGGTTAGGATATCTCCGGCTAAACAAAATATGTGTGCGTGAAGATGAGAATTGACCAAGTAAGAAAATACTCATTCATATATGATAAGAGGGAATCATTATTTAGAAATAAAGAAGCAAAGAAAAACGCATGGAATAGTATTGCTGAAGAACTAAACAAAAAAGGTAGGTTAAGAATAAACAGTATTGTACTCGTATATTTAAAAACAATAAAAATTAATAATATAGGCGTGGAGTGTGAACAACGGTGGAATGTATTACGAACGCGTTACAATACAGAACGTAGAGAATTGGAAAAACCATCAGGTTCAACTGGTGGCTACAAAAGAAAATGGCCCTTGTTCGATGCATTAGGATTCTTAGACCAAAATTTAGTTAAAAAAAAAAAGTAAGTGTAACATGCTATTTATTCTGATATTTATTTCTAAGAATAATTTTGATAAATGTAGAACAAAGGGAAACATCCAACAAGGAACAGATTTAACCTGGAATGCAGATGTCTCAGAATTAGTGGTACAATTAGAGCAAGAAGAAAACAATACAGAGACAGAAGCATTTCCAGATACCGAATCTGAAATATATAGTCTAATTCCCACTAATACTCAGAGCTCATCTTCCGTACCAGGCACATCATTAGAAGCAACTCAAATTGTTTCTACACCGTCAACGACAATGACGGATTTAAGAAATAAAAACATAAAAAGAAGTAGTAAAAAACCTTTGAATGGGGATGAACATATAAATGCTGCTATAGAAGATGTACAAAAGTATTTTAAAAATAAAAGAGAAAATTCCGAACCAGAAAATAGTGATATGTGTTTTGCAAAGCAAATCTATTATCATTTAAGAGACATGAAAAGCGAAAAGCAAAAAACTTCAATTAAAGTAAAAATATTAAATCTCTTCATGGACACCATGGAGGACAATTAAAGTTGTGAATACTTTTTTGTTTTTATAAAATTTATTTTGTAATTTTTTTTCATAATGAAACTAATGTTTACATGAGCTATGAATGTATATTTTTTGTTCTATACAATCTATTTCATAAATGTATTAAAGAAATAAAGTTATTGGTTGATAGTACAAGCTCCGTTTTCGGGAGCATGGTTTTAAGCGCACAATACGATGTAAGTTACTTCTTTCTGTAAAAATTCAGTTGAATGTCCTAATTTTTATAACATCTAACTGGACTTTTACAGAAAAAAAGTAGCTTACATCGTTTTGTACGCTTAAAACCATGCTCCTTGAAACACCCAAAAACAGAGCCCGTGCTACTAATCATGTTTACACTTTTAATTTGTTTGTATCCTTCCAATCATAATTTTCTTCCATTGCCATGACACTGCACCAATATTAGAATTGAAATACTTGCATAGCTTGTCTCTATTCTCTTTAACTTGTGTATTTGCATTGTTTGAGCCAAGTCTTCGAACGCCGAGCTGCATGTCTCCAATTAAAGAGACAGTATCTGCAAAACCAGTTGGGCAATATTTTCTCTCTGATTCAGGAATATCTTCCTCTGATTTTTGTAAATAATTATGTAGGACTACTACAGCCATAACAATATTTTCGACTGTATCCACATTTGCAATTATTGGTTTACGCAATATTCTCCATCTTGACGCAAGAATAACAAAAGTGTTCTCAATGCTTCTACGAGCTCCAAATAGTCTGTAATTGAATACTTTTTTTCGATTTGTAAATTTTCTCCTGGGTATGGTCTCATAATATTTTCACTTAAAGGAAAAGCTGCATCCCCAACTATGAAATGTGGTAGGACAGTATTGCTATTAGGCAAAGCTTTTGGTAAAGGAATATTTAAAGTTTTATCAAGAAGCGCGTGTCCAAGTCCAGACATTTTAAAAACAGTTGCATCATGGTTGCTTCCTGCAGCACCTACATCAACCATTGTAAACTTATAGAATGCATCACATGTTGCCATCAAAACTATACTGTGATGATGTTTATAGTTATAATATGTTGATCCCGAATATTTAGGTGACTGCATTGCTATATGCTTTCCGTCAACCGCTCCTATACGATTAGGCATATTCCATCGTTTAAAAAAACTCTCTCTTGTTTGAATAAAGTCTTCTGTACTTGGCGTTTTTAGAAATAAAGGCATTAATACATTCCACATTATTTTTGTAGTTTCATGAATTACTGTACATACAGTACTATGTCCAATATAATGTCCACAAGGAAGTTCACGCATAGAACAGCCTTCCGACAAATAACTAAAAGTTTAAAAATAATAATTAAATTATTGTTATATTCCTGTAGGAAAAAATACTTACTGTAGTGTTATTAGAAGTCGATGAGCAGGAGGCAATGGGTTCTTAGAAACGTTTTTTTTTTTTTTTTGAAGATGTGGTTCTAATATTTTTAATAAATTATCGAATAAATCTGGTGACATTCTGGTATATATAAAAAAATACTCATGATCGTGTGTTTTCATGGACATCAATAAATTATTATAAAATCCTTTTTCCTCACGACATCTGTTAATCGGCCGAACAGCGTATCTTCTCTTTCGTTTATTTCTCTGCTTTTTTATAGCAATTAACACATTTAAATATAAACTCTCCATATCGTCTTCGCTATCGCTGAATATTTTTATAAAGCATAACCTTCAATTTGATTTGAAAGATTGAAAGTTGAATTATTGCGCACCTGTACCTTCTACCAATATTGTTGTTCATTTTATATAATTATATAATTTTGCTGAATATTTAACAACTTCTTCCACAAAAATAAGCAGTTTTTGTGGAGTCACAAAACCACTGTTTTTGGTTTTGGAGGAAGTTATTGAAAAAACCATTAAATGCTTCAATATAAACAAAAAAATATATACGGAATAGAATGTGTATCGTTCTTACAAAATTAGAATTAGATCATAGTTTTCGGGCATTAGGCGTCCTTTACGAAGTGTCAAGTACAGCGGCTCAGAAATATTTCACAGAATTTGTACAAATAATGTATTATGCTGTGAAAAGTATGATATATTTTACTTCAAAAGAAGACAACATGAGAAATCTGCCCCATTGTTTTAGAAAGTATCAAAATGTACGAATAATAATTGATGCCACAGAAGTACCAGTTCAAAAAACAAATTGTTTGCAGTGCAGAATAAGGACGTACTCACATTATAAAAAAAAGTAGCGCTTATGGTGGTCGGGTATCGGACAAGGCAATATTTAATAAGGATATTAGGGTAATAAAAATCAAAAAAATAAATATTATATTTATCTAAATATTACTTATACATGACGAACATTTATATTCAACAAGTATTTTCTTAAAAGCCGTAGGCTTGGAATACCCTATTATATCAGGTAAGGGGCCATTCAAATATTACGTAAGCAGATTTATTACAATTATTTCCCCCCCCATCCCCCTTGTCAGCAAAAGTAAGCAAAGCTCTTACCCCCTCCCCCCATGCTTACGTAAACAGTTTTCAATAATTATTTTTTTTTTTAATATTATAGTTAAAATGTTATAATTATAATTTTAAAAATAAGAAAATAGATTTAGAATGGAGATTAGATTTTACTGATACAGTTATTCAAGATAGAGTAAGGGACAAAATATTATAATCTTACATGATTCATGATTTATATGGATTTGACGGATAACGTGAGCGTTGTCAATGTGAGGGTTTCCATTCATCGTGTTAAAAAGTTAATAGCTACCGATGACGTAATCATCATCTACACTCCCCTACCCCCCATGTCATCCAAAATAAGCAAAACTAAGACCCCCCACCCCCCTATAGTGCTTACGTAATACTTGAACGGCCCCTAAACCATGGGTAGTAAATAATTTTACCAAGTTTCTTATTATTTCTGACGCTATAATACTTTTCAATGATATATAACTTCCAACAATTTTGACAGCATAAACTACAGTGAAGAACATTTGACCATGAATTGGTCCAGCAAAATCTATGTGAAGACGAGCCCAAGCCCTTTTTGGCCATTCCCAGTGGTGCACTGGAGCTTTCGGCGGATTATTTCTAATAGATTGACACGTATTGCATTGTTTCACCATATCTTCAATATTTAGATCTAAGTTTGGCCACCATATACATATGTCCTAGCCAACGCTTTCATCAATTTGTAAAACATGCTTTCGCGCTTTTTCCGGAATAATTACACGATTCCCCCACAACAAACAATCCCTTTGTGTTGAAATTTCCAATCTTTTTTTTACAGAATGCTTTATACTGTTCCGCCACTGAATCTGGCCATCCATTTACAGTCCATTCTAAAACTTTCGACAAAACTAAATCATTTTTTGTTAATCTTGCTAAGTCTTTTGCTATTAACAGACTATCAAAAGTTTCTTGTAAGTATTTTAACACCAAAAATTATGGCAAGTGCTTCTTTATCTATTTGTCCATAATTTTGCTCTACTGGTAACATATTTTTCTACTACAGGTTTTTCATTGCCATTTTTATCTGCATGGGATAAAACAGCGCCGACCCCATAAGCTGATGCATCACACACTAATATTAATGGTTTGTTTCCATTATAATGTGTAAGTAACGTATTAGACTGTAATGCTTTTTTCTAGTATTTTTATAAAATAGTCTGTATAGTGATTCGAATAAATTGGCTGTATTCTCAATAAATCATAGTCATACAAATTTGTTAAACCTAACCAGGCTTGCATTTCAATTTCATATTTTGGTTCCGGAGCTTGCTTAATTGCCTTAACTTTAGTTTCTGTTGGTACAATGCCGTTTTTTGTAATTATTGCTACGTCCCTCGAGGACGATCCCTCGCAAGTACGCGATCACTAACTCCTTCACAGATTCACAGACAGACCATTCGGTCAATAGAGATGGTTCGGTCATAACGACGGAACTTAGTACGTTGATGGTAGTAAAGGTATTAACCGTGGACAGTACCAAATATTACAAGCCTGAAAAGTAAATGTTAATCTACTGGTCAAGTGTCAAATGCACGCCACTGAAACGTGCGCAAGAATGAGCAAATGCTTGGAATTTATTTGTTAATTTAGAATTAGTAAATGAATTTCACAAAATACCATCCTGATAAACTAATAGAACTATAAATTCTCAAAATTGCTCCACAACTAATCAAAATTCTAACTGATAAAAATCACAACCACACTGTTCAACTGTCAAAATTATAATGTTCGCTTAAATTTTTCTTACAGGTTTTAAAGCTATCAATTAAGTGAAAACAGCGAATGCTATGACCAGACAGATTGACATTACTTTCAGGTAATTAGGGTTGCCTACCTCAATAATTTAAATATATTTTTTAAAGTCTTTGGTATTATTTCAAACCGTAACATTCTGTATCCTAAAAATTCTACTTCCGGTGCAACAAATTTGCATTTTCCTTTATTAATACGTAGTCCTGCAGCTGTCATCCGTTTAAAAACTTTTTCTAACCGATCCAGATGTTCCGGTCTATTTCGACCGGTGACAATTACGTCATCTAAATATGCTTTAACTCCTTTCAAACCTACTAATAGATTATCCATTATGCGCTGAAAAATTCCAGTAGCTACTAATACCCCAAATTGTAACTTTTAACACGCATCAAACCCTTCAATAGGTTTAGTGTTAATAACTTGGATGTTTCTTCGTCAACTACAACTTGTTGATAAGCCTAAGATAGATCTAGAACTGTAAATTCTTCGCCACCTCCTAGCTCTGCCAACATTTTAGTTACTGTAGGTAGAGGGTAACTATCTTTATGAACTACTTTATTGTGGCTCTATAATCCGCACAGATTCGCAATTTGCCATTTTTCTTTACCACAGTGACAATTGGCGTTGCCCAATCTGCACTAGTTATTGGTTCTAATATATCTTGCTTGATTAACTTATCTAATTCTTCTTCCATTTGCGTAGTGATTTTGTATCTAACTTCATTTGTAAATTTCGCCCATCAAGTTTGACATCGATCTATATTGGATCCAATTCAACGCGTATTGCTCACTTGTGTCTTCTTCACTCTCCACCTCTGTTGAAATTTGGTTCGATTTGTGTTCTATATTCTTCCCCTTCCATATTCTCTGTTTAAAACACATTTTTTGTAATGTGTTCCTTTTTATTACAAAAATTGCATTCTTTATCCAAAAACCTACAGACTTTTGCATTGTGTTCTTCTCCACAGCTGTAACACGGCTTGAATTTTCTTTCGTTGCTCTTCAATTTGTTTACTTCTACGTATGTATTGCTACTTTGAATTTCGGCTGCATGTTGAGCTGCTTGTGCTGCTAAAGATTTTTTCTTTGCGTCTTCAAAAGTTAACTCTTCTTCTGCAAGTAGGTAACCGTCGTTGTAGCGCTTTATCTTTTACCTCACATACGAGTCTGTCGAGTAGCATGTCTTGTAAGATGTTTTTAAAATTGCACTTCTCTGCCAATTTCTTTAATTCGCTGATGTTATCATTTAACCTCGGTCAAAAAAACTTAATACTACGGTAACCTAAATTTGCATTCATCATAGATTAGAACAACCATAACGACGATGCCTTTAATATTTTCGATTTTTCGTCGAGATAAGATAATATGCCGTTTTCTGTAACATTTGCTATTCTTTTTATTTCACACCATTCTTTAAAATGTTTATAGGCCACTTCATATTTCTCTGTCTGTTTAGCTGGCAATAGATTTAAAACAGCAGCATTTGCTGCTTCTGATAATTCTAGAGGGGTACCAGAAAATGATATTGACATTCAATTCCATGTCGCATATTTTGAATAAAATCAATACAATTAAATTTGGTAAACAAATATAAACAGATGTAATTATTTATGTTGACAAGAGGAATTCGTAACATTGAGAATTACATTAAAATATATTTTTCATTGCTAAACTTAAATTTTAAGAAAATTAATGGCCGTTCGCACCTTATAACTTAAATTTTAAGCTTGCCTTAAAAATGAAAATATCGAATCGAAATGAAATGTCAAATGCATGATTTAACATTGCTGTCAAAAATTCAATTACATTTTTTTTGTTTAAGTCTGGCTTAAAATTTAAGCCTTGTTGGTGCAAACGGGCGTAAGTGTTTAAAATCACAATATAATATAAAAAATGTAAAACAGCAAAGAACCACTTTACTCCAGGAAAAAAATGTGATGCATTCACAAAAACGTACAACGATACAATTTTGTGAACTACCAGCTGATAACCTTCAACACGTAATTAGTCAAGTCGGCGCGCTAAGATTGAGAGAAAACAGTGTTGCAATATGTATTAAAAATAAATATTATATATATAAATAAAATAACATAAATAAATATTAAGGGCCGGTACTTTTGCTCCTGATTAAGCTAAAATAACGACCGATTAAATTTAAACAACCATTTTCAGTACTTTTCGTACCGATTAATATTTAACCATTGATTAAAAACTCTTATGACTGATTAAATTTAACAGCACGATTCTAGTCTGTTAAATAAATAATCAGCCGTTATCCGTAACACCGTAACTGATAACTGAGAATTTGACAATTCATCTAACAAATATGAATCATGAAGAATTAAATAATTTATTTGAAGACGATGTCGAAGATATAATTCCATTTATATATAAGATCGTATACAATAAGAGATCGTCCAAATTATATAGAAACATGCACTGATGAAGAATTTTATCATAGATTCCGATTTTCAAAAAATACAGTGATGAATAAAATTTTACCTGCCATAGAACCCTTACTAATAATTAATTCAAAAAGATTCAAAAATTATAAAGAATTATTTAATCGTCTAATATACATTTCATTAGAGAATCTACTTCTGTTGTAGTAAAGTTTGTACCTCTATCGCGTTTCTTATCCATTTTCAATATTTTTTGCATTTGACAGAAACAAATAAACAAATTCAACTGACAGGTAGAAACTTTGATTTACGTTTGCACTTTAAAATTATTATTTGTCTTCTTCTACATTATAGAAATAATCAAAAGCGTACGTTTGTTATAAGTTCATGCAAATTTAGGGATATTTTTATTGTATTGCCAATTCGAGTTAATCGTTGGTTAGTTAATCAGTTAAAAAATTTGTCAAGAAATACTCACTTCTATTTAATCATGATTAAAAGATGTGATTAATTTAACAGTAGATTATCTAATCAGTCTTTTAATCAGAAGCAAAAGTACCGGCCCTAAATGAAACAAATATATATTGCGAAAACTTTAGAATAAATTTAGTTATTTTCTTCCATTTCCATTTACTTTTTTCAATTCAATTTTAGTATAATTGCAAGACGGTGATAAGTATAATAATTGTAATATTCCCCAATAAGCATACAAAATTTCAAGTTAATATCTTGCACTGGGGAGATACTATTCATAATTAACTGATTTCCCATGTAAAACTCCCATGTGTCGGTTGAGCTGGGACAGCCGGTATATATAATATTTATTTTTAATACACATTGCAACACTGTTTTCTCTCAATCTTACCGCGCCGACTTGACTAATTAGGTGTTGAAGGTTATCAGCTGATAGTTCACAAAATTGTATCATTGTACGTTTTTGTGAATGCATCACATTTTTTTCTGAAAGTAAAGTGGCTCTTTACTGTTTTTATTTATGATTATTATTGTTAAAATTTAAGTTTAGCAACGAAAAATAAATTTTATATGAATTTACCAATGTTACCAATTCCTCTTGTCAACATAAATAATTACATCTATTTATATTTGTTTATCAAATTTAATTGTATTGATTTTATTCAAAATGTACGACCTGGAACTGAATCTGTTACCAGCTAAACAGAGAGTAAAAACGTTACAAAAAACGTCATATTACCTTATCTCGACGAAAAATAGAAAATATTACAGGCTTTAAATGTAAAAGTAAATATTGACATACGAAAATTTTCAAAATTGGTACCATACCTTCAAAATAAATCTATTGGTTACCGTGCTAAAAAATCGAAAACTTTCACAAGAAGTCAAATAAATATTTGAAATCTCTGGGCAGGGGCGCCGTAACTTAAGGGGCGCCACGAACGTAAAGATAAGGAATTTTTAAATATGCTTAAATCTCTATATCTCAATTAATAAATTCGGGAAAAGATGAATGCACAACCCGAGTAGCCTAAACTCCATTGCGCGCAAGGACGGAGCGAGTTAATATGTTGTTATTTTTTTTTATTTCTTGTCATAAAAAATTATTAGGGATTGCCATCACTATTCTTGTTATCCTTAAGCTCCATGTATTTTAACTAAATATAAAATGTAGATTAACGGGAACTTCATTTAACAAAATAATTTTATTTATAACTACAATGAAATATTAAAAAATCATAATTAAGAATTTTAATGCCTAGGCCATAGGGCGCTAATTGGTTTATAGGTCAGGGCGCCAAAATTGATAAGAACGGCCCTGTCTCTGGGGCTGATATTACTGTCTTCAAACGCCATGGACGCTGGACTTCCAGCACTGTAGCCGAAAGCTACATCGATTATTCAATAACTCAGAAAATAGTTATTTACAATACAAATGCAAGAACATGAACTTCCGTGCATGAGCTTTTGTTTGAAGTACGAGCGAGCAACGCGAGCGAGTATTTCATTTAGGCGTATGCACGGAAAGTATTTCGACATAAGTATTGTACAAGATTTTTTGTAACGAACGAATTAATTATACAACGTAGTTAATAAAAATGTTAAACTCTCATTTAATCGTCAATAAAGCGAACAAACATTCGTTGCTATGGACTGTATGCCATTGTTCACCGTTGTTATTGTTTGTTTGTGTTGCTAATAAATAGCGGTAGTAGTACGAAAATTTATAAATTCCTGTGAGAATAGCGGTTATATTAAAAATCTTTTGTAATTTAATTTGTTGAAATAATTTTAAAATGGTTAGATAGTCCGAAATTATTGGTTTTAGGCATAGGATACCCTTAATAAAATATGAAGATAATACAAAAAGACACAAAACTGCATTATAAAATATAAGGTGTTCCATTTGAAATTGAGTAAATTTAATCCGCTTTATTGAACATAATTAATTTTAATTAAATTTTAAAAAAATATGTCGGAACATAGATAATAGTGATAGTTATACAGAAAAAAATTCTTAATTTTTACTATTAAAATAACTTCAGTACGTCTTTATAAAGCAATGCGTGTATTTGGTCTTTTTTAAAAAATACACGGAATAACTTTGCAACGCTGCGGAAAACTAAAATAAAATTTATATGACCGTACAGGGGAATAAAATACAATTTAAAAAAATATAAAAACATATAGGGTGTTCTATTTAACAAAAGGCAAACAATTCTCGCCGAGTCGTAATGCAAGACCCTGTATATGTGAAAATAATTTTACATTATGCTCCTTGAGTGGACGAATAAATTCTGTTTCGATGACTCGCCTGTATACAAATTTTTACACTATTTATACAGGATAAAAATCGAAAGCAACCAATTTTCCTGGTAAAATTAATTAAAAATTAACCATCGGCGCACTTTATAGGTATTTATGATATTAGTGTTAAAAGTATCATAAAATCACTTTTACCACAAATATCATACAATATTTTTCCTACAAACAGTATTAAAAATAGATTAAAAATACTAAAAATGAATACAACTGACAAACAAAAATAATTATGAAAGGAAAGATGTTATTTGGAGTTGCAGTCATTTAATAAAATCCACTAATACACCAACGTTTCGACTGTAAATCAGTCTTCATCAGGGTGCTGATAACATACAAAACATACAATCAAATATTCGAACATACATTCAACACAGGTACCAGACTTACATAAATGGTATTAAAATCTTATCAAGTAAATCATGTAAATTATTTTACAGAAATCTTTCGTCAAACATAGATAAAACATACACACAACCATGTTACTTAACAG
Organism: Stenolophus ochropezus; assembly: GCA_035578165.1. NCBI lineage: Eukaryota > Metazoa > Arthropoda > Insecta > Coleoptera > Carabidae > Stenolophus > Stenolophus ochropezus. The sequence goes on from JAQOWZ010000037.1 coordinate 1,598,220, forward strand.
TTATCTTGTATAAGTTAGTTGATTGATAACTGTTAAGTAACATGGTTGTGTGTATGTTTTATCTATGTTTGACGAAAGATTTCTGTAAAATAATTTACATGATTTACTTGATAAGATTTTAATACCATTTATGTAAGTCTGGTACCTGTGTTGAGTGTATGTTCGAATATTTGATTGTATGTTTTGTATGTTATCAGCACCCTGATGAAGACTGATTTACAGTCGAAACGTTGGTGTATTAGTGGATTTTATTAAATGACTGCAACTCCAAATAACATCTTTCCTTTCATCAATATCCAGTCGATAAAACCAATCCTGCAAAAAATAATTATATATTGTAAGTTCATTAGAAAATAAGAAGAGAATTGCGTGCCAAATTCTTCCCACAACTTCTGCAAATACCACAGTTACAACTACCACCACATGCATTGCTGAAATTTCTTCTTCTTTAACGGAGACTCCACAAGCAATTACAATTTCTAACTGATGCAATTTTAAAATAAATATTAATACAAAATAAAATTTTAAAAATTCGTTATAATAAAAACATATTCATTTTCTTTATAGATTTTTTTAAATCTTCGTTAACTAGTGTTAAAAGTAATTTACTTTTAACACTGGTGACATAAAATGACATTTTTAACACTAAAAACAAAAGCTAAAAGGCCTACTTTTAATGGTATTTGTAGAAAAATTCATTTATAGTTATTTACAATAAAAATGCGAAAACATGGACTTCCGTGCATGAGCTTTTGTTTGAAGTAGGAGCGAGTAACGCGAGCGAGTATTTCATTTAGGCGTATGCACGGAAGGTATTTCCGCATAAGTATTGTACAAGATTTTTTGTAACGAACGAAATAATTATACAATGTAGTTAATAAAAATGTAAAACTCTCATTTAATCGTCAATAAAGCGAATAAACATTCGTTGCTATGGACTGTATGACATTGTTCACCGTTGTTATTGTTTGTTTGTGTTGCTAATAAATAGCGGTAGTAGTACGAAAATATAAAAATTAGCAATGAAATTTCTAATTTAATTTAGATAATTTTTATTCTTTTAACTAAACGTCCTCAATTATCTTGTTCTTATATTAAATTTGTTGTAACGTGAAAAAAAAAATAACACTTTTAAGCTACTCGATCAAAGTAGTTTCCGTTGAGACAATAGTGCGTGAAAGTAAAACAATAGCGGCAATATGGCCTTTTTGATTGTGAGTTGGCTGCGGGAAACATTAGTTTCATTAGTTTCTAGGTAGTGAGTACGAAATAGTTTTTTACATAACAAGCGTGGAAATTGGTAAATAGCAAGCATGTGTAGAGATTGAAGAACGAGGCGTGTAGCGCCGAGTGATTTAATACACGAGCGTTGCTATGCACTTTCAAGCGAGTTTTGTACACTATTTTTCAGACGATCACAAAATATTATAATAAAAACAGGGTTTATACAAAAGTGTCAATGTCAAACACAACTCACGAAAGCATTGACGTTTGGGTTTGAGGTTAAGTATCACTAGTTAACCGGAAACTGATTTGGAAGTCTAGTACGTATTATTTGAACAATTAATAAAACTATCAGTACATTTTGACTCTTTATTTTTGTTATTAATTCACTACCAATTTTAAAATCGTAGTTGTAAGCAAATTTTCATTAATTTTGTTACATTTCATTATCAAATTTCCATCTATGGGTCGCGTGCAGCACGTGACTCGAAGTAGGCAACCCGCCTGCCTGGTGGACCAACAAACCAATTCACTCGCTTCGTTTCCATTGTGCAACAAGCTGTTTTTTTGTGTTATAGAGTTTTGGAGAGATTTTTCAAAGATATTATTTCATCTTTCAAATCTGTCACATTTGTAGAAGTTTCATGATCAGTTTCAGTGTGAGGTAATGTTTCGTTAGTGCAAGAACTAGTGCTAGCAATGTTAGTAATAGCCTGTTCTTCATTTACAGAAACAGGCTCCACGGAAGAACATACTGTTTGTTCCTATAATTGTATAAATTTGTTATTGTCATGTATGTAATAAAGTCATTTACCAAAATAAATACATTTTTTATAAAAGGAAGAACATTTACTAATTTAGTAATGACTGAATGATATATGATAAATGCATTATGAGTTGTTAGTAAAAGTTATATACATGACATATACTACTACCATTCTATTCAAGTCAGTGATATGTACGTTTATAACTAAATGATAATTACGACATATTTTTGTTATTAAAACTTTCAAATCTTAACATGTCGATCTGTTAATCTGTTAGAACGCTGTAAACTTTTATTTGCATTATAACATGCTTTTGCTTAGCCCATATTTAACGATGGTATCCAATCGGGATTGTTTTATCTTCTAAATTAGCTGGTTTCCCTTGAATTTTGCAATAATTTTTGAGCATATTTGGTTACGGTAACATTTATCACAACACAAGTACCTATTTAAAATTAATAAAAATATGGGTTTTATATATATCATATTTCAATAATATTTTTTCTAACTTAGTATAAACAAAAATATATATAATAATTTGTTTCGAACCACCGGGCAAACTTTCTACCTATATTTGTCATAATTTCGTTAGGTACTTTATGAGAATGTCAAATAGTAATTTACTATTGTTTGTATTCAAATAATTAAGGTATTAGGGACAACAAAATACCTTTAATAAAATGTCTCGAACATATTCTGCCGTATTTTATTTTATATTCTGTTAAGTGTTGTCTCTTAACCGCAGTTGTCCACTTTTTTCGTCTTTCTACAGCCAAAGGAATAACCCTACCTCTATTATCTTTTTCTGAGGGAAACCTATAAAAATATATTTCATCCCCAATTCCACTTTTTTTTGAAGATCTCACAACAACACAGAATTGAGGCATTTTTGGCAATTTCTGCCTGGTGTACAATAGCATGTTGGTCCACCAGGCAGACATCTTTAAATGGCCGTAACGTCACGTGCACGCGACCCATTGACCACTGAACGTCATATCCGGTTATATAACACACTAGTGTGTTATTATAACACACGCCGTGTGCTATGTTACATTTTCTGGTGTTAATTACAGTGTAAATACCCATTACTTTCCTATGTGATCGTCTGAAAAATAATTTTCACATTCTTCCAATTTTTTAAAAACGTTTATTTAATTATTTTCATTAATAGGAGTTTTGAATCCATATTGCTTAACATTTTTGCTATTTAAAATGACAAAAAGAGATTGTGTCAGTACCTGTGAAAATTTAATAGTGCCAACACAATTTTCATATTCTGGTAATTTCAATTCATTTTTACAAAATTGTATTACCCAGAATACTAAATTACTTACTGCGTAGCTAGTTTTACTTTCATTATTTGCCGTTTATAATTAACAGGTATTGCTTTTAATTTATTAGCCAAATGCAGTCCTTCTCCTTTTTGCATTTTTTTTCCAATTGTTCTATATATTTTCATTCTATTTTTCATCCGTTTCCCTAAGTTAAAACCAGGGCATGTAACCGATTAAAAAAAACCGGTTAATAAAAACTGGTAACCGATATTTTGAATGAAAATTGCGAACTTTAACCGAAAAAATGTTACATGGTTCTTTGTCACATCCAAAACGACTCTTCATAGAAATGTTTGAGGATGCTCCATCGAAAGTCTGTGAAACAATTTTTAAGCCAGTTTCATGACATTTGTTAAACAGATATTATCTAAGAAGTAGGGGATAGTTAACTGCCATGAATCGTTTGCAGACTACCATAAACATACAAGCCTTTTTTGCTTATGTCTGAGAATCGGTTCCATATTCTACATATCCGTAATATTTGTTTCCATCGTATTCGATTCGTCGGCATAGACATTTAATCAACGCATAAACTTGCTAGTAATGGATAGTCAGAATACTGACATCTAAACTTAATTGCATTGAATGCTTCGCTAATAAAGCCAACATCGCCATTAACGCTTTTGTACCACTTTGAAATTGAATTGCGATGTAGTAAAACTGAATTAAATGTAGGGCATGTAACCGAAAAAAATACTGGTTAACGGTTAACCCATATAGAGAACGTTATAATAATAAAGGTTTTAATTCGAACACCGGTTTTTAAAAATTGGAAACCGGTTTAAACCGGTTAATATATCGGTTAAAAAAATAATTAAAATTAATTAAAAAAAAAGTAATTATATAAATTTCATAAAAAAAAAATACAGAATAATTAATTTAAAAAAATAATAAAATATTACCATCTGAGAAAAATATAACAATTAAAAAAAGCAATTTAATTAATGAACATTCACAAAAATTCCCGTAATATCTTCAGAAAAACGCAGGTCACTTTTCAATTTTAAACTTGCCTGTGTTGACAAAGGCCGTATGCATTTGGGACTTTTTAAGTAACCTTAACGGCCAAGGAGACTACCTACATTTATGACTCTCCAATAAAATGTTAATTGTAAAAACTGTCATGACTCATCTTCAAATACAAATAGAAAACACAGATATAAAAAAAAAATATTACAATTTTTTCTCGCTAAATAATATTAAAATAAAGGTTATTGTTCGCTAAAACCGGTTTTTTTTTTTGTTAACGGTTACCAGTATTTTCGGTCTGAAAAATATTCGTTAAAATTACGGTTAAAGTTCGCAATTTTCGTTGAAAATATCGGTTACCGGTTTTTATTAACCGGTTTTTAACCGGTTACATGCCCTGATTAAATGTGAAACGTACATAATTATATGTAATTTTTTAAAAGAATTACAAAACAAATTTTGTAATTTACTGCATTAATAGTGTTCTCTGGTGAAAAATCTTAATGTTAATTAATATTTCTTTGCAAAAAATAAATTATATTTGTTTACATTATTGTTGATTAGTCAATCTTTAACTTTTTGTATATCGGCTTATTCGACAAGCCATTATTATAATAACGGTTATTCATTGTTGTTGTATTACATTATCACAGCACTTCTTATTCCGTAGTAGAAATAGAAAGTCGATAATTATTAAATCTATCCTTGCTTAGTATATTGCTGTTTAACATGATTCTGCGTGGTTCTGCTAGTTTTGCAGCAGCGGTGAGCAGAACTTTAAAGAAATTAAAAAAAAGAAATTATAAAAGTAGATAAAATATATAATATAAAGTATATAACATATGATACAGCCTTATAGTGAAACTTGCGTGAGTAAAACATCATTTAACATCAAACGCTTTTCATTATGAACGCCATAACAAACTTGTAGCCTTAATATATGTTATAAACATAATATACCTATATAATACAACATGTAAATAATTTAACTAAGATAAAGCTAGCGGAACATTTTTTTAATGGCTAGAGCGGAAAAAATTTTTACACCTCCGTTCCATTATGACTATACTCTGTTTTTAAACTATAGACAGTAACTAGGAATCCTAGTGAGAAAATCAAAGCCTGTGATTGGCTGCTGCGCCATTTCTTGAAGCCGCATTTAACCAGACGAAATTTCAGGTTAACCTTCTCAAACGTCATTGAAACGTCAAACACTCGGAAGTAGTCAAATCAATTGTTGAATTTGCACGTGTTTTTCGTTTCATTGCTCTTTTTGTGACATTTCACGAATAAAACCAGTTCTTTTCAGAACTATTAGTATTTCACTAACGCTGTGTAAGTAGATTATCTATCATAGTTTTAGATGATGAAAATATAGCCTGGAAAATATAAATTCTGACGTGACCTTCATTTTGACATTTCATTTCTCCCGCCAAATAAATCTAGGGATTTTTTTTTTGGTAACTTCTAGCGGTGTAAATGTGACTTCGTCTAGTGCTGTCTATAGTTTAAAAACGGAGTATAGTATTACTGAACTCAAAATCGTCCAGAAATGTAGGGATGCTCACTTAAATATTTTAGCATTACATTTTGTCAAAATTTTTAATTTTATTTTATTGGAACTGTAAAACGATAATTGAAACAACTATTTTCAATTTATTGTCCATATTATACTCGTCTTGTACAAATATGATTACGTTAATTGTTGAATAATATCAATTCATATTCGTTTTATTTTTTAGATTAGAACAAATATCACTAAATTTTTTGAATAAAACAAGTGAATCCATATCCGTGTGAACCGAAAATGTTACAGACATAACAATCTATAGTGTTCAAAATTTTAAGTAGTAATTATTTATCTTTAATAAATAAACAGTATCATCGGCGCAAAATATCTTGTGTATCACACGCCCAGGAACTCGTGCAAGATCTCACATTATTTGCAGGCCTCGCTTTAAGCTCGGCTTATCAATATAAAGTCGCTCTCGGAAAACTTTAATTTTTGGACTAGTGATACAAATTACTATCTTGGACATGTAATTAGCCTATAAAAGGTCGCTAATTATGTTATATTTTAAATTTAATTCTGCTAAAATGAAAACGTATACAACAAGCCAGGTAAAATGGCGGATTTAATACGTCAAGATTTCTCCCTCTATCACATATTCTTTACTCTAGCCGATAGGTATACGAAGTAATTTATTTTAAAAGGAATCAACAATTACTATGAAACAAAAACAAAATATTCAATTGTCTTCTTCCATAATATTCTTTTACCAATCAGATTTAAATAAAATTATCATAAAATTCCAAATTACATTTTTATCACTTTTTTGTTATGTAAGGGTATGAAACTACCATGTCATTAAATTCAGAAAAAAATACTGAAACGAATAAATTAAAAAATATATAGATCCTCGATTAAAATAAGAAATTTGCACGCAATATTTTGAGGATCAGTGGTCTAAAAAATATTGTTTCGTTCGTTAAAGTATTCCTATAAAATAGAAATTATTTGCTAAAATTAGTTTTCCTCTCTCCCTCAAAGCTTCGTTCCATTCTTTATCAGAGTTGGATGAACCATAAGAACAGCAGCAGCAGCCATCTTGTTCTTCACAAAAGCAAGTCCGTTCCACTTGCGTACCCGCCCGCGACGTTTGCACGCAAGTGAAACGAGTAAATTCGAGACCGCGAGCAGTTTGTTACATTAAAGCAAATTATTCGTACCTTTCCTTGAAGATAAGTTAACATCACATCTTCATTTATGACAGTTACGTGGTTTTCCTTCAACCAATTTTTGAAGACATCATATTCTTTTTCATATTTCTCCCGGGACTTCACTGGGAGCAAATTTAATTCTATTTCTTCTGCTTCTTTTGTAATTCCTGTGGAAATAGACAATTTAAAATTATTTGTATAACGTATATTACATAAAAAATAGCATTTTGTCCTGAGATATACAAGGTGCAACAGAAATAAGTACATTAAATATAATCAGTAATGAAACTCGCTGAGAAAAACAATATTTATTACTAACTTTTTTCAAAATTATTTTTTTTTTTCAAAAAAATCCATAAATATTATTAAATCTATAATCTGGAAAAATGTCTGCCTGTATAAATAGTGAGTATACGATCATTGCATTGGCGTAACTAGAATCCTTTGTAAAAGCGCTCAAGTCCCCCAAAGTTCCGTTGAGCGTCTGCAAAAATTTGAAAACTAAAAAAATTAGAATATTTTGTAACCAAAACTAATAGAGCTTGTAATAAAAATAAACACGATTTTTCTTTTCTCTCATGTCAAATTTAGGTACACATTTTATCAATAAATGACTAAAGCATATTAAATCCTATTTGCGGAATTCTGCCAGACTGGCAATTGGGTATAGATTATAAATCTTCGTTCGCGGATTGGGCAATCATTAGCCATTTCATTTATTAAAAAAATTTTCATTTGTTGTTGAATCTTTTTTCTTTTTGACATTTGATCTTAAAATGTGTTTTTGTTTTTAGAGAACCAAAGTTATTTAACAAATATTCAATTTTAATTATTCATTGTTTGTCACAGGCTGTTTCTGTAACTTACGTGAGCACTTGCGTGACTTCATTTGCGTGAGAATATTGTATTACGTCATTGTTTGTTTTCTAATAATCTATCTAGGGATTTCGTTGTTTTAGGTTTTTAGACAAGTTTTATGTTAGTATTGGTTTCAAGAACTAAAAACAATTATAATAAATTATCTCTAATATTTATTGTTATTATTTGAATATTTAACTACAGCATACCGAAAATTAAATAAATAAATGTAGAATAAATTGATCTCAAGTACTAAAATAATTACAATAAATGATCTCAATAATAAATTATTTCAGTATTTAACTGCAGCTTGCGGCAAATGAAATAACAAATGTAAAATATATTGTTCTGAATTACTACAACATTTGCAATAAATAATCTCAATAATAAATTATTTCAGTAATTAACTGCAACTTACGGAAAATTAAATAAATAAATGTTGAATAAATCGTTTTGAATTACTAAAACAATTATAATAAATGATCACAATGACAAATAAATTCAATATTAAATCGCAAGTTGCCGAAAATGAAATAAATAAATTGTTCTGAATTTCTTAAATAAGTTTAAAAACTCCCCAAAATAAAAGATACACAAATATAGATGTAGTATTAGAACGAGGTAGGTAGTGCCGCAACTAGAAACAGCACCTGCGGAGGTCAAGCAACTTATTTGCGAGTCACGCAAATCATGACGTCATATCTTTAGTTCTTTACAAATCCGACAGACGGTTTACTAGTACACATGTGACATATCTGTATAGTATTAGGTGCTGCAAATGCTCACGCAAGTTAAAGAATCAGCCTCCTACGGCACTATACAGGGTGTTCCATTTAAGTGTGCCACCATTGCTATCTCGAGAACTATAAGAGCTACGAGGTTGGTTAAATTAGCAAAGAACCACCATTTTACAAGACTAATACAATGACCAAAAAAAAAAAAAATTTTTTAGACCAGTGGTTCTCAAAATACGGGACACAACTTTCTTATGTTAAATGGGAACGTATGTTTATTTTTAGGTTATTCGATAGCGTATTTTTTTCTGAATTCAGCGATATAAACATATCATATACTAATATAACAAAATAATTGAGAAAAATGCATGTTAGATTTATATGTATTTTATTTATATCTGGCTGGAACAAGAGTGCTATGATTAGAAAACATAGACATATAGTTCTATCTAACATTGTTTGATTATTTTTTGTTAAATTTTATGTTCTTAAACTGTCAGTTTTAAGAAGAAAATGAATTGTTTTCTATCCAAAGCACTCTTCTTTCAGCCAGATATAAATAAAATACATATAAATCTAACATGCATTTTTCTCAGTTATTTTGTTATATTAGAATATGATATGTTTACATCGTTGAATTCAGAAAAAAATACTATATAGAATAACCTAAAAATAAACATATGTTCCCATTTAAAATAAGAAAGTTGAGTCCCGTATTTTGAGAACCACTGATCGAAAAAAAAAATTGATATTTCGATCAAATTTAGTTTTATGTAACTTTTAAGGTACATTGTCTAACTTGGTTAAACAAATTTAATTTTTATCCTACACGTATTGAAAATAAGATTTTCCTGCGTGTTTGTGCGCACAAAAGTAGACATTTGCCGGTCAGGCCTGCAAAAATGTCACAAAGCCCTAGGCTTGTAAAGTAAATAGTTCGTACGCGGACTACCAGATGGCGTTTGAAGCGCTATTAAAATATTGTAACTTTAGATAGTTTTAATACATTAGATTCTAGGTATTTTTATTATATATTCTGTAAATAATAGAACAGAATTTCTAACTTTATTTATATGTCAAAATAAAATGTTTGTTTTTTCTTATTCTATTTCTAATGTTGGAAATCAAATTCACAAATTTCATTGAGGTTAAGTTAAATGTCAAATTATACAGTATTCGTAAGATGTTTATATTAGTTTATTATGTTGTTTTGTTGTGTAGGATAAAAAATAGTGTGTGCTACTTGGTAGTAAAGTTGTTTTCTGGTCCTCAAGAAGTCTCCAGCCTCGACTATGTCTCGGCCGTATACATATCCTTCGGACTAGAAAAGAACAACTTTCCTACCTAGCAGCACAAATAACTATTTTGTATGCCAGTACGCAGTACGCAAGCATACAAACGCTCAGCGTAGAATTTTCGCTAATCTCACACTAAAATGTATCACAGCAAAACATAACCCGTTTCCTCATCTTATCTCAATTAGTTGTGACAAAAAGAACTGTCAAAAGATATACTGAGATTTTGTGTAAAAAAAAAACGACTATTATCATACTAACCAAAATCCTTGTCCTGTGTGCTGCGTTCTATTTGACTATTCTTGTTATCATCTACTGTATTATGTAACATGCTTTTATAAATTGTTCGGTCTTGAGTTGTTTCATCCAGAAGTTCCTCCTTAATATACACATTTTCTGTATTGTTGGAGTAATGCGGTAATGCATCTCTTTGCAACGGATTGATCGATTCTGGAGAAGACCTGTCTGTGTCAGGCTGTTCTTCTTTAATATAAACTGCTTGAAACTGCAGTTGGGTTTGCGGTACTTCAGCCACACTTTGTAATAGAGTGGGCTGACTCTCGGTTCCGCGGTGCCGGATGCTGGCCTCTAGGCGCCGACTGACCTCCACGCTGGATTGTTTGAACTTGTTGAAGGAGTAAAGGGCCTCACTGCACACGGAACAGATACGCAGAGGAATTCCCAATTTGATCACTGTCTGAAATACAAACTTCATTGTAATGAGGGATTCCAGCTCAATCGAATTAACAAAAATTAGTTGAAACATAAAAAGAATATGCATAATAATGAATATTAATAAAAAAATAAAATGATATTATTAAAATACTTCTGAAATAAGAGAGCTTTTTGTTACAGCTTAACGTCATCTATATGAATTACATTAATATTTTAATTGGCAACTGGAAAAGACCACGCATGTTTTGAAAAATACCACAAGTAGTCTGACGAATGAGCGTGAAGAACAGAAATGGCGTACCGTGAGTCACAGTTCACTTCAATTGTCTACTTTGAAGTGTTATCAACTAAATTTATATCTTACTAGTGATAAATTTAATACCCCTCACGGGTAAGTATAAAATAAATATTTTTTTCGTAAAACATAGATATTTGATAATAAATATTTATTACAATTAATTAACATTTCTTATTCAATATTCTTTTTATTAATAAATTAAACAAAATAATTCTTGCCGAAATAAAAAAACAAAAAAATATTTATTCTGAAATGACAGTAAATTTTTAATTGTTTGGTAGGTACATAAATCTCGTGTAAACCCATTTTGTATTCACCTACTCGTCGGGTAGTGGTGGAAACCCCAGTTATACATAGATAAAATGTTTGTCACGTGTTTGCAACAAGGAATACCTACCGTGTGTCCCAGAGAAGTATTGTCATAGGCATATACATATATGAAAACAGTTTTTGGTAAATAAAAATTGTCCGGCTAGCTATTAAGTCACCATATTGTACAGGACAATACTGCATGTACTTCTACATCTTATTTACTACAGATTACTTTATTTTAATAGCATAATTCAATTAAATTTGCATAAAAAAATCATTTTTTTATGAAGGAAATTTTAGGTATGAAATGAATTAAAAATATTCTTAACTGCAATAACACACTAATTTTAAAACTACAAATTAAATGTATTGAAAAACTTACATAGAATATAATTACTACAGTGGCGGGAGGTATTGTGTTGGACACATCAGAATTTTTTGTAATGAATTCAAAACGAAAAGTATATATTTGATGCCCTTCTACATCGAATGTATTCCTCAAAAACAATACCATTTTTTATTTTGTACAGATATTTTGTGTTAGAAGTTCTTTTTTTTATTTTAAATATGGAAATATGTGATACGAGTCATATTTGACCCGATTTAAGTACTTGATGGTTTACTGTTTAATATATAAAACTAGTATTAACTTGCAAATCTTTACATGATTCGTGAGTTTCTTTTTATTTATTCAGTAGTTGTTGTACTATTGAGGTGATAGGTTGTGTTATAACTTGTGACGATGGAGAAAAGTAATAAATATAATAACTTAAGAAATTATGAAAGAAAGTGAAAAAGAATGATATAAGGCATTATATGCAAGTGACGAAGATTATGACGACAATGTTGAAAAATAACTGATGATGAAGATTATGTGGAGAGAAATGAAGAAGATTCTATAAATTCGTCAGGAAGTTCTGAATCTGAAAATGTTATGGAAGAAGATGACTCAAATGTGGGAGTTGATGATGAAACTGTGCCATGTCGACAGTGGAAATATATTTATTTGGCAATAGCATCAAAATCTGCGGCACAAAACATAATAAAAACAGCGAAGAGTTCGCTCACCGTCAAAAACCGTAACGTATCATCTATATTAGAATCATTTAAATTGTTTATATCTGCAGATATTTTCGATATTATCGTAAAATAAACGAACAAAAAAGCTCACGATTACCTTCAAGCAAATCCCGACAAAACTATACATGGGCGGATATTGACATAGAAGAACTGTCTGCCTTTTTCTTGGTGGACGATTCAGAGAATCAAAAGAAGATCCTGCAAATTTATGACGGGAAAATGAGACGCGTAATATACATATTAGGTGCGTTCAATGAAGTTAGCACGCTAGCGCTAATAGCAAAATAAAAATTTGCAAGACTTTTACTGAACGGCAATTAGCACGAATAAGTTTTTCTATTTTTTGACGTTTATTTCTAACCTCTTTTATTTGTGTGTTAACAAAGAGCTTGTGTTTTATTTGAAAATGAACGAGCAGGAAAAATTAATTCTGTGCGAATTTTTAAATGATTCGTCCAATGTAGAACTGGAATCCAATTTGGATGTAACAGAAAATACAGCAACTTCATTAAATACAGTACCGTTAAATATAATAAATGAATTAGACAAAGAAGGCGTGTATACGTAGGAAATTTTTATTATTATCTCTTCTTTACAAAAAACAAACTTTTAAAAATGGTAGTTAGCAGTCGCAGCACACTCAACCTAGCGAAATAAATCTAGCTAGCTTAGATCGCTAGCAAACTACAAAATATGACGTCAGTCATAACGTCATATCCGGTTTGCTGCCCGATTTCGCTAATTTGCTAAGCTCATTGAACGCATCTATTTAAAATGCCACTATGCCTAGAAATAGATTCATTGAAATTTTAGGATTTATAAGATTAGTCGACTTTTCAACTAAAACACATCGCAAATAATTTGATAAACTTGCTCCTTTGAGAGACGTTTCTGACATTTTTGCAAAAAATTGCCGGGACAATTACAAACATTCAGGGTTTGGTATATGTTCATTCCCAGTAAACCCGGGAAACATCAGGGTTGTTAAGAAAAAGCCAATATGGTTTAAACCGGACTGGTTTTTATTTTAACCAATGGTTCTTATTAAAAATAATAGTAAAAAATACACTTTTTGATTTGTATGTTCTGCATTGTGTTGCATTCGTAAGTTATAAAATTATACTTGTATTTATATTATTAATAATAGGTTCAATAAATTTACAGAGACAAACTTATATATTCGAAATATTAAAACTATTTATACATTTTTATATTCAGATATTTTTGTCTTTATTATTACAGAATGAAGTAATTGCCAATTGAGTTATCATACTTTTATATTAGTATTAGGGCCGGTTGTATATAAAAAATTAATACAAATACACATCGTTTTAATTTATTAAATGATAATTTTATCATACATTCGTTTATGATTTGGACTAGATGATGAAAATTTGCTGTGCAAGCAGATTTAAGTGGGTACTAAATTTGTTTATAAAACCGGCCCTTAGTGTATTTGTCTCAAAATATTAACTAATATGTATTTATTTAATTTTAAGTGATTTAAACCACTTTCAGCCGATTTAAACCAGTTTCTTCCGGTTTAAACCAATTTAAACCACTGGTCCGGCTTTTATTACAAAACGTGGCTTTTATAACAACCCTGGGAAACATGGTGTAAAAATTAGGGTACTTGCTTACGCAAAAAACTTTTATTGTGCGAATTTTCAAGTTTATACCGGGAAAACAGGAATGTACCAGAGAAGAATCAAGGTCCAAGAGTAGTAAAAACTTTGGCGGAATTCTAGTATGGAACTGACAGAAATATAACTACTGACAATTTTTTCAGCGACGTTCAGCTTACCGAAGAATTACTTACTATTAAAATAACGCTAGTTGGCACTGTACGTAAAAATAGAAAAGATATTCCAAAGTCATTATTTGATCTAAAAGATCGAGCTGAATATTCATCAAAGTTTTTATTTACAAAAGAGATTACTTTAGTCTCTTATTTACCAAAACAGAAAAAAATCCGTATTATTACTGTCTACTTACATAATACTCATGAAATTAGAAATAAAGAACAAAAATTTAAACCAGAAATAGTGCTTACTTATAATGAAACTAAAAGTGGAGTAGATGTGTTGGCATAAAATTATCAGAGAATATAGTTGTCGGAGATGTACCCGTACTCTGTTCATGAATTTTTTTGATATTGCGGCATATAATGCGTACATAGTGTGGCGTACAAAATTTCCGGACTAGAAAGAAAATGTGACTCTGAAAAAAAAAGTAGAAAATTATTTTTGGAGGAACTAGGTAAAAATATTGATGATAATTTCATTCTCATCTAATTATAATGTTTCACTGTTTTAGGTATGGCACTGTTGAGACCTTTTATAGACAGACGAGTAGAATAAAAAGAAAAAGATAAAAGAAGATATAGTGCAACAACTATGAGAGCTATAGAGAGTACAGGACAAAAAATAAAAGAAATTAAACAACAGGATACTCGAGCTAAGTGTGGAAGATGTGAGCTACACCATATTTTTCCCTTAAAAATATTTCTGGTCAAAATTAACCCAATTTTGGTTGTCAGTTTTATAAATATTCTCGGCGGACTAAGGGTTAAGTAAAGTTTTTAATACTTATAATAAGCTAAATAAATCTGTAAAAATTTGGTAAAAAATTGTTAATTTTCATAGATATTGCCATATTTGTAATTTTTGTAATGGAATATCTTGTATATTATTTTTGTTTTAAAAATAAAGTGTGCGTTAAAACTTTTTAGAGCAAATGCCATAGAAAATAACTCAACTGTCAACAAATTTTCTTTGCAACGCACATATTATTTTGAGAATAAAAATTGAAATATTTTCATTAATATCTCAATAACTAGCAAGGTTAGACGGGAAGAACCTTTAAACTTTTTTAAAGCAAAAATTATTTTCTATTAATTAGTCACAATAATATACAGAATATTACGTTTAAATAAAGTACAAATATGGCAATATCTACGAAAATTGAACTCGTTTTTACCAAATTTGTACAGATTTAGTTAACTTATTAAAGGTACTAGAAACTTATGCCATTAGTACTAATCCATTCAGTTGTCCCCCTTTATACTAAAATTGACGTATTCGAGCGGTTTTTGCAAAATTGATGTTACGTGGCCCAAAATTGCGCTGATAATTTTCATTTGACCATCCTGTATATTTACTATTTCAATGCAATTCTAACAACCGATGATTGAGGTATCCGGAAGAAAACTTTAAATTACATTTAATTTAGAATTATTCTTCTAGGATATCTTGAAGTAAAGGAGTTTATTACTTTGTTCAAGTTCATTTTTTGCCAATTATCTTTCAATATTTTTTTTAATTAAATATGCAAGTCTTTTGTGTCATAATGTCATATAGTATAACTTAAATAAACCTTTATTCTTCTTAAACAAGAAAAAGCGACTTTGTGTCTAATCAATTTTTAAAAAGAATTATATTTTCGATTTTAATTTAAAATTCCTCTTCGTATTTTTTATATGCTTTAGTAAAATTTGTAGCTTGTTTTGAAAATAAAAATTATATCAATCAATTTTGTTATGTTCAGCCAAAGGTTTAATATTGTCATAGTTTACAAATTATACATGCTTTACAATTCAAGGTTAAATGAACGTTTACTCATTAAAATATTTTTTATAGTCACTAAACCGAAGTTTAATTTCAGTTATAACGACAAGAGTGGTATATGTACATGTAAATTTTCATTACTTCTATTTCAATTTCTTTGTTTGACTCATTACAGATAGCTACTGCCTCTTGATATATTAGATCAGTCAGATTTCCCTTTTTCATTTAATTCAAAATTTTGCAGTTGGCAATTGGGGGGCACCTGTATAGGCATCGACGACTAAATATAACTAGACAAAACATTCCCTATCCTTCCGTATTAAATGTTTTGTTTTCGGTAAGCCAGAAAGAAAAAGTAGAGATAGATATATAATGAAAGTATTGCTCGAGCATTGCTCGGTAGAGGCGTCACTGTAGTTGTCATTATTTTTTGTTATTTATCATTATTTACGTTTTTGTTTTGTCAATGACGCGTTAGATTTGATTGTAATGTACCTACCTACCTATATTAAAATTAGTATAATTATATATTCATAAACATTATTAATTAAATGTATTAGTTATTAGAATGTGTATCTTAGTTTTAGTGTTATCATATTGTTACCCATGTCATTATTTCACTATCTTGTTTTCTAATTGTCTGTTATTCAAAATTCATATTTATACAATTATAATTATGCTATTTCTAACATTATTTGATAAACATCCACTATTTAATATTTAACTTTCCCAAGAGATAATAATACTCATTGTCACGAGTTCAGACTTTGGCAACTCCTACCCAACCCCTTATTGACAATTAGATAATATTCATAATATAAGCTAGTGTAAGAAAATCATCAATAGAGAAATCAGCACAGAGCCGAGACTACGCCATATCTCTGTTCGAACTATCATCGACATTATTGTAATTGACTTCAATAAAAACTATCTTCGACCACTTGTTGTTTTAAATTCAAAAAACCATTACATGATTATATTTGAAACATATAAATTTAAAACTTTCAATTCTAATGTTAATCATAAAATCACGGGCGCCTCAAATGAGCAATGCTCGAACAATACTTTTATTTTATATCTATCTCTAGGTTTCTCTTTCTGGCTTACCGAAAACATAACCAAGAGAAGTTTTGTCTAGGTAGTTATATTTTGTCGTTGATAGGCATAACTGCTTTCCTTTATATGACAAAACATTAAAGAATTATAACTCAATTTGTACCTACAGCTACAACGTTTACAAGAAAATGTTACTAGTAAATATTATTGCTCTCAACGAGTTCTATCACTGGTTAAATTTATTGCGCTGCACTTATTTCTGTAATACTCTGAAGGTTACTTTTTTTTTAATTTATTTAATTTTATGAAAATTCAAAATATTTCTATCTTAAATCTCTAGAACAAAAGTTTACAAAGACATTTTTCCATTACATAAAAATTGGTGTCAGAAGTGGGATGCTCCGAGATCAACGATACCAAAAAGTTTTCTTGCGCACTCACTCGCGGAGTCAAGAAACCATCGGTGACTACCCAGTCTTTAAAACTTCGGAAAATAATCGGTAAAGTGCGGTAAATACAATTCGGAATCCAGATCGTCAGCCAGGTCCAGGTCCAGGTCCACATCGCTAACCAACTTCAGGCTCAGCACCAGGTCCAGAGATCCAACAGTCCAGGCTTCCGAGTATCAGCACCAGCCGAGAGCAGTGTAACAGGTTGAATCCTCAGCCAGTGGTCATGCTACTTCTCTTCTTGTGAGTACAATCATCATCCAGTGCCCAATCTCCAAAATCAAAATCAACAGAGACTCTTGCCCCTTTAATATTAATTCCCCGTATTATATTACATTGTAAAACATTCGTTAATACTTATCAAAATGCCTGATACAACCACGGAATACATTTCTTTAGACATTGCAAGAAGCTTACTAACCACCCAGTTTGACGGTAACAGAAGTAAATTACACGAATTCATAGATAATTGTGATGAAGCCTATGATTCTGTACTAGAAGCTAATAAACCAACCCTTTTAAAAATTATAAAATCCAAAATCACTGATAACGCCAGATTATTAATTAAAAATCGTACCTTTGAATCTTGGTCAGACTTAAGAAAATACCTATTAGAATCCTATTCAGAAAAGAAAACAGCCCGTCAATGGCAAGTAGAGCTAAACACCTGCAAACAAAATTCCAAGGAAGACATAAGGAGCTATTCGAGTAGAATTGAAAATTGTTACATAAAACTAGTTCAAAATTTAAGCGATGAATATGTTGGGGAAGGTAGAAAAGCAGTCGTGAAATTATTAAAAGACCAAGCATTAAACGCATTTATTGAAGGGTTAAATAAAGACATTGCTATTATGGTAAAATCTCAAAAACCCGCTTCCTTAGAAGAAGCTATTGCGATAGCATCTAATGAGGAAAGACAATCGTCATCAAGTTCAGAAGTCTCAAAATTTCAAAATGTGAACAATTCTAATACCAGACACTGTAATTATTGTAACAAACCAGGGCATAGTAGTTTCAATTGCTATTCAAAAAATAAAAATATAAGACATATTCAGCAGCCTAATCAAAATCGGAATCAAAATCAATATCAAAGATCTCCTAATTATTCAAATTCAAATCCAAATTCCTATAACAATCAGAGTCATCACAACACTAACTCTTACAACAACCCTTCTAATCACAATTCCAATTCTTATAATTATCAACAAGGTCCCAAGCAATGTAATTATTGTAAGAAATTCGGACATTTAATATCTGAATGTCGGAAACGGCAATATAATAATAGTCGTAGACAAGAACAAAACTCAAATCCCTCCACCTCATCATCGAACACAAATAATTTAAACTCCAGAAGTCCAGTGGCGAAGGCCGCCCCACGGACAGCAAACTATATACAGGCCGAATCTCTCTAATTAATAACACCGCAGTTACGACGTTTCTAAACATGAATTTCAAAGAATCCAAATCATTTCAAAATTCATTTTTATTAGATACAGGCGCGGATGTCTCATTAATAAAAATATCCAAATTACTGGGCGACAGCCTCATATATGAAGATAAAAAACTCTTATTGCACGGAATCGATAACTCTAATCCTCAATCAGTACAAACACTAGGCTATCTCGATCTAAATTTTGAAATTCAATCAGAAATATTCAATCATACATTTCATGTTATTAGCGATAAATTCCCAATTCAATTCGATGGTATCATAGGAAACGATTTCCTAAAGAAATTCAATTGCCAAATCAATTATCAGACAAATTCAATACTATTACGAAACTCGACAATTTCTCTAAATCATATTGAAAATTTACTCTATAATAACGAATCAAACTCAAATCAAATCGATAATTGTCAATCCAAAATCACATATCCTATAATTGTCAAGCCTAGATCCGAACAAATAATTCCTATCGAAATCTCCAATCCTGAAATCTCTGAAGGCATAATACCTCAAACTAAAATCCTAGAAGGTGTACTCCTTTGCCCAAGCTATGTTAAAGTTCACGATAATCTTGTCGCATTTACATCAGTTCTAAATACAACCGAAAAAGAAATAAAAATTTCAAAAATCTCAATCGAATTAGAAAAATTAGAGTACATTCCTCATATCAATTCTATTTCAAAACAAAATCAAAATTCTCCCAAAAATTGTAGTTCAGAGCGTTTAAAATTACTAAAAGACTCACTCAGGCTCGAACATTTAAATAAAGAAGAATATAATAAAATATTAGAGACGTGCATAGAATACAATCACATTTTCTATTTGGAAGGCGACGAATTAACAAATACAACCGCAATCAAACACGAAATTCCTACTACATCCGATATTCCAGTTCAATCAAAAACGTACAGATTCCCAGAAGTTCATAAAGAGGAAGTTAATAGACAGATCAAAAAAATGTTAGACCAAAATATTATCCGTCCCTCAACCTCACCTTGGAATTTCCCCGTGTGGATCTTACCCAAAAAACGCGATGCTTCAGGAAAACAAAAATGGAGAATGGTAATAGATTATCGAAAACTAAATGAAATCAGTATAGGTGATTCCTATCCACTTCCTAATATCACTGACATCCTCGATCAACTAGGACATTCCAAATATTTTTCTACTCTCGACCTTGCTTCCGGATTTCACCAAATAAACATCGAACCAAAAGATATTCCTAAAACAGCATTTACAGTACCTTCCGGACATTACGAGTTCACCAGAATGCCTTTCGGATTAAAAACCGCCCCTGCGCGATTCCAACGGCTCATGGACAATGTACTTATCGGACTTCAAGGTAGCTCTTGTTTTGTATATTTAGACGATATCGTGGCATACTCAGACAATTTAGATAATCATTGTAATAGATTGAAAAACATTTTTTCCAAATTAGAGGAACACAATTTAAAACTTCAACCAGACAAATGCGAATTTCTGCGGAAAGAAGTCATTTACCTCGGACATAATATCACATCTGAAGGTGTCAAACCTGATGACAACAAAATTAAAGCTGTTCAAAATTTTCCAGTCCCTAAAACGACAAAAGACATAAAAAGCTTTCTCGGATTAGCAGGTTATTACAGACGATTCATAGAAAACTTTAGCAAAATTACACAACCTTTAACAAAACTCCTACGAAAAGACGAACCTTACAACTGGACTAGCACGCAACAAAATGCTTTCGAAATATTAAAATCAAAATTAATCTCAGAACCTATCCTCCAATATCCAGATTTCTCAGAACCCTTCATTTTAACCACCGACGCTAGTGATTTCGCTATCGGAGCTGTATTATCACAAGGTGAAATTTCAAAAGATCTTCCTATAGCATATGCTAGTCGCACCCTAAACAGAGCAGAATCACATTACGGAACGATTGAAAAAGAAGCACTCGCAATAGTGTGGGCTATCAACCATTTCAGACCTTACCTGTACGGTAGACAATTTAAAATCCTAACCGATCATCGTCCCTTAACCTGGTTAATGAATGTCAAGGATCCAAGTTCACGTCTCGTTCGTTGGAGACTCAAAATTGAAGAATATGATTACGAAATTCATTATAAACCCGGTAAACTAAATTCAAATGCAGATGCTCTTAGTAGAACTAGAAGACCATAATAATAAAGAACAAATACATATTCACAAAATTAATCACGACAATTCAGAAACTTATTCAAAATTCTTAGAAACTCTTCAAAATTCCATTATCCATTACAATTTATTAAACGAATTAGACGACAGCATAAACTCAGCCAAAGGTGATAAAACAATCTTTATCTCTTGTGACTTACATAATTCAAACAACCTTCTTTCAGAACTAAATCAAAAGCAAAATTATTTAGACTCCCTTCAAAATTCAAAATTATTCGATATAAAACAAATTTCTCCTAGCAATCAAAAAATCTTTTATATATTTAATAAAATCAATTATTGGGATCAATCATCGTACGAAGACATATTTATTTCTATCCAAAATTTACGAAATCTTTTAATAAAAGAAAAAATTACTACTATAAATATTCCAAATTTAATAAAATCTCAAGATCACAATCAAAATTTAAAATGGAATAAAATTAGATCAATTATAAGATATCTATTTAGAAATACAAACATTACAATTAATATTTTTCATGACAATATTACGAATATTTCTGAAGAACAAATCAAAGACATTTTAACCGAGTTCCATTCCAATCCTATATCAGGTCATTCCGGTTTCCATAGAACTTATAAAAAGATAAAAGAAAGATACAGATGGTCAAACATGAAACACGATATTTCCAAATTTATAAAATCTTGCATCTCTTGTCAACAAAATAAATTAGTTAGACGAAAAAACAAAAAGCCAATGGAAATTACTACTACAGCCTCTAAACCTTTCGAACGAATTAGTTTAGACATCGTAGGAAGATTACCTATGTCACAAAACGGGAACGAATATATCCTAACATTACAAGACGACTTAACAAAATACTCCCAAGCTTACGCAATTCCAAAACATGATGCAGAGACAATAGCATCCACATTCGTTCAAAATTTTATATGCAAATTCGGAATTCCAAAATCCATTCTAACCGATCAAGGCAAAGATTTCATGTCAAAGCTTATGCAAGAAGTATCAAAATTATTCAAAATCAAAAAACTTAACACTACAGCGTATCACCCAGAAACAAACGGTGCCTTAGAACGATCACATCACACTCTATCAGAATATTTAACTCATTACGTAAATTTAGATCAAACCGATTGGGATTCATGGCTCGACTTTGCAATGTTTTCATACAACACAACACCCCACACTTCTACCAAATTCTCACCGTATGAACTTGTATTCGGAAATAAACCTGATCTTCCTTCATCCATCACAAAAACTCCTGAATTTAAATACACCTATGATAATTACTTAGATGATTTGAATTTAAAATTTCAGAAAAGTCACGAAATTGCTAAAAACAATATCATAGAATCTAAGAACAAAAATAAATTATATTACGACCGAAATGCAAAAGACATAGAATTCAAAGTAGGAGACCTCGTATATTTAGAAAATAATCAAATTAAACTAGGTAATACAAAGAAATTCACGAGAAAATATTCAGGACCTTATAAAATTACAAAATTAAACCCACCTGTAAATTGCACAATAAAAATAAAGAATAAAGATGTACGCGTTCATAACAATCGATTGAAACATCATATTGTTTCAGATTAATTGCATCCATTAACGGCGAACCGTTATACAACAACACCGAACTCTCCAAATCTCAAGGTCTATACTACGATCATGTAACTCAATTAAACTATTATGAAAAAACATGGAAACTTGTAATACATCTAGATATTTCAGCATTTGAATCCAAATTAAAAACTCTCGAAAATACTATTCTAAAAACTCGAAATTTATGCCAACATGATAAACTCGAAAAATCATCCCTTTGCAGTACATCCTTACAAATATTAGAACATACCTTACCATCCATTCAACAAAAATTTCAAAATTTCAACGACATAATTGGTAACAGACGCGTTAAAAGAGGATTCATCGACGGCGTAGGAACGATTTTCAAATCATTCTTTGGAACATTAGATCACAACGATGGAGAATACTATAATAAAGCCATCGATACCTTATCTAAAGACGAAAAAGAACAATTAAAATTATTAAACGAACAAACACAAGTAGTAAAAAGTACTATCTCAAACTTCAATAATTCGCTTATAAAATTACAAGAAAACACACAAACATTAAACCAAAATTTAAAAATTTTCGAATTCTTAGCCAAAGATATTAATACCAAATTATTTGAAATCGAATGGAAACAAGAAACTGACGAACACATTTCCTTATTAACAATAATGGCTCACGAAATTGAAAAAGAACTTACAGACATAATAACCGCATTACTCTTATCAAAAAACAATGTCCTACATCCAGCTATAATAGGCCCTAGACAATTAATCACTGAATTAAAAAATACCTTACCTTACTTACCTCCTTCAACTACCTACGTAACTCCTTTAGATATTGAAAACTTTCATTTTATAGTTCAAATCATGGAAATTAAAGCATTCCGATTCAACAACAGATTAATTTTTGTATTGTTAAACCCTTTAATTGAACACACAAATTTCGATCTTTACAACATAGTTCCCCTACCTATCATAACAGAAAACAACTCACACATCTTCATTCGTCCTTCCTCTAGAAATTTAGCATTATCAGAAAACAAACTACAATATGTAACATTTTCCGACTTTGAAGGATGCAAAAGATTAAACGAAAGGAAATTAATTTGTAGACTAAATTCACCTCTGTACTCAGTACATGTTAAACCAATTTGTGAAACAGAAGTTCTTCATAGCCTGACAAAAATACCACAAATGTGTGATACTAGAATTGCACCTGTCGACGAAGAAATTTGGCATAGACTTCACAATAGTAACAGTTGGATTTATATCACTCCAAAATTAGTCTCCTTAACCATTAATTGCAAAAATACATCACCCTTCGACATACCGATCACAAAAACTGGCATTTTAACTTTAAATGACAATTGTCGCGGATTTACAAGTACAACAGTGCTATCAACGTATTCCATTTTCAAAGAAAGTACTCATATGTCTTTCATTCCTAATTTTGATATCGTATCTGACGAATGTTGCCACAAAGAAAAACGAAAAAATGTAACCATACCCCAAATGCAAGAAATACATAATAATTTAGATTTAGAATCTTTAGAATTAGCTAGCCATAAGCTCGACGAAATTAATAAAATGTCTGAACAATTAAATAAAAATAACGAATCTACTTTTTCAAAAATTGTACATAATAACTATTTCTCTTATTTTATATGCACACTATTAAAATTATTATTACTTTACCTACTGTATAAATTATTTCAATATTTAAGGAACAAATGTAAAAATTCCAGACATTCTTGCTGTAAAAGTTTGAACAATTGTTTAACGTTGAATATATTTAAATGCAATAATAAAGTTTCACCCACTGAAATCCATCTCGAATCCTATAAATCTGAAGAAGACGCAGAAACTAACCCAATTCGACGCAGTCAGAGAATAGCTACTCAATTGAAAGATAAACCGAGGGGTAAATCACTGGGGAAGTTTGGTGTACCGGAGAAGGAAGTTCGGGGGAAGTACGGGGAAGTTCGGGGGAAGTACGGGGAAGTACGGGGAAGTATGGGGAAGTACGGGGAAGTATGGAGAAGTACGGGGAAGTATGAGGGAAGTACGGGGAAGTATGAGGGAAGTACGGGGAAGTATGAGGGAAGTATGGGGAAGTGAGAGGAAAGTATGGGGGATGTATGAGATAAGTAGACTTAAAAAATTAAAGTTATTTTGGATAGTTTAAATTTGCGAATTATCTTTATATAATTTTAGAGAATGTGTTATTGAAATATAATTATAATAAGGTTTATGAAAATTTTAATATATTCGTTTAGCATGTAACATAAAAAATTGACGCATGTATTTTTTCGGAAAAACACATTGACATATTACCTATACATTTTCTTCCTTTTGGATAAAATTACATTAATATTCGTTGTAGTAAAGCGTATTTTAGTAAAAAATAAATGAAACAGGAGTAAAATTTAATTTGACAGAAATGTAAATTCGACATTGTTCTAATATTTGGGTTTGTGAATTATTATTAAACAATAAATGTGGTTAATAGTATAAAAACAATCAAATTATTTCAGATAAATTAATGTTTTATTTTACATGTTAAAGGTTATACGCTTGTCAATGTTTCATGTATGGTGGACTATAAGGTATATGATATTAAGTTCAAGTAAAAAATATTAAAATATATAAACATAAACAGAAATAGGTATGTCTGCATCCTCGCTTGCACCCTTTATGAGGCTAGGAGGAGGGCTGCAGCATAGATTACTGCTTGCAGTTAGTTGGCTTCGAGGTTAGCCCTGTATCGAGGCTACATTAGGCTGTTGTTTTTCACTTGACAGAGTTATGTTGTGAGTCTGCGCAATAAAGCGCTCGCTACAAACTTTAAATATTACGGTGAATATTTCTTGTATTTTTTGGTGTTATTTGGTTGTGGTTTTGTTAATAGTAAATTATAAAGTCATATCATTCGAAATCATGAATAGATATTTTGGTGGAAGTATGGAGAAGTATGGAGAAGTATGGGGAAGTATGGGGAAGTACGGGGAAGTATGGGGAAGTACGGGGAAGTATGGGGAAGTACGGGGAAGTACGGGGAAGTATGGGGAAGTATGGGGAAGTACGGGGAAGTATGGGGAAGTACAGGGAAGTACGGGGAAGTATGGGGGAAGTATCTGGTTGGGGAAGTTTGGTGTACAAAAATTCCCTCTGTGATTTACCCCTCGAGATAAACCATAAGTCTAAGGGGGGAGGTGTAATGTACCTACCTACCTATATTAAAATTAGTATAATTATATATTCATAAACATTATTAATTAAATGTATTAGTTATTAGAATGTGTATCTTAGTTTTAGTGTTATCATATTGTTACCCATGTCATTATTTCACTATCTTGTTTTCTAATTGTCTGTTATTCAAAATTCATATTTATACAATTATAATTATGCTATTTCTAACATTATTTGATAAACATCCACTATTTAATATTTAACTTTCCCAAGAGATAATAATACTCATTGTCACGAGTTCAGACTTTGGCAACTCCTACCCAACCCCTTATTGACAATTAGATAATATTCATAATATAAGCTAGTGTAAGAAAATCATCAATAGAGAAATCAGCACAGAGCCGAGACTACGCCATATCTCTGTTCGAACTATCATCGACATTATTGTAATTGACTTCAATAAAAACTATCTTCGACCACTTGTTGTTTTAAATTCAAAAAACCATTACATGATTATATTTGAAACATATAAATTTAAAACTTTCAATTCTAATGTTAATCATAAAATCACGGGCGCCTCAAATGAGCAATGCTCGAACAATACTTTTATTTTATATCTATCTCTAGGTTTCTCTTTCTGGCTTACCGAAAACATAACCAAGAGAAGTTTTGTCTAGGTAGTTATATTTTGTCGTTGATAGGCATAACTGCTTTCCTTTATATGACAAAACATTAAAGAATTATAACTCAATTTGTACCTACAGCTACAACGTTTACAAGAAAATGTTACTAGTAAATATTATTGCTCTCAACGAGTTCTATCACTGGTTAAATTTATTGCGCTGCACTTATTTCTGTAATACTCTGAAGGTTACTTTTTTTTTAATTTATTTAATTTTATGAAAATTCAAAATATTTCTATCTTAAATCTCTAGAACAAAAGTTTACAAAGACATTTTTCCTTTTGTTGTTATAGTTGACGGTAAAAATTTGTCCACTAAGTTTATTCCACCAAAATATTCGTGTTACTTCTATAGAAGCTTTTAGATAAATCATGCAATGAAATAATTACATAAGAAATTGGCAACTTGGCAACTGAAATATTGTCGATTTATCAATCGTATGAAATATAGTTCAATGTTCTACCTAACCTCACTTATAACCCATTAAAAAAATATTAAATACTTTGGGCATTAATAACATATATACAGAATGTATAATCGTTTTGTTCTTATACAAAGAGAAAAATTATAAATTTACTTACAATTTCAGGGAGCAGATACTCCACTTGGGACACTACTCGGTCGTCCACAGGTATACAATTGTAGTCCTTTGTGCACATAAAACACAAATCTATTACAGTATTCATGTTTCATAAATTAAGTGACCACTATAGTTAAAATAATACGACAATATTTACGATACAATATGTTAATTATCCACCAACAACGAAGCTAACGTGCACAAAATGTCAACAGAATAGTTGCTTTACTTATCTGCAAGTGATCTGCAAGCACATGATAAAGAGTAGTATTCAAATCCTACAACAGATGGCTGCTATAAGGTTTGTCAATTCCGTCTACAAAATGTGTAACGAATCAGAATTTATATCACGAAGCAATGTACACTCACGTCAAAAAGTAAAAGAACAATAAAATAAGCAATTTTTATCAAAAACTTCTGAGCTATGATTTTAATACGTAAACAAAACAATTCATAAATGTAGAAAAAATAATACCTATTTATGTAATAAGTAAAGGTCAGTAAATAAATAATTTATCAATGAATGCTGTCACATAGTCATTGACTTATACACTGGTGTATAAGATCGATGCGCAAAGTAAAAAGTATGTGAATATTTTATTCAAAATTAATAATAATAATAATTCTTCTACAACACTGTACAGTAATTAGTTAAGTTCTGAAATGTCTCTACGTTAGTAGATATATTATCTCTGCTCTACACTATTTCAGAAAAGATGAACATGTAGAAAATAATTTTAAAAATTGTAGAGAAAATTTTGCCATTCATGAAAGTTTATTCTCATCATTTCGTAAAATGATACAAGTAATAAATTATGTGTTTGCTTAATATTTAAAATTCATAAGTAATTCAAATGAACTACTTCAAATTTCAACTTATGCTTTTCTAAACATCTTATAAATTGCCTTTGACCTACAGTGTCCTGCACATGTGTACTTTAAACTTATGCATGAACATATGTATTTTGCTAACAATTTTTCATTAAACTCATTAGTATGTTCCCCAACGACAAAATATATTTTGTCGTTAGTATGTTCACTATTACGTTAATTTGATGGTTAGTTATTTTAGTTTTGTATTGGTATTAAACAGTT
This sequence comes from Stenolophus ochropezus, assembly GCA_035578165.1. NCBI lineage: Eukaryota > Metazoa > Arthropoda > Insecta > Coleoptera > Carabidae > Stenolophus > Stenolophus ochropezus. Next base: position 1,626,284 of record JAQOWZ010000037.1, read on the forward strand.
CTTATTCGTGTTAATAGATGTCGCTAAAGAATAAAAGAAATGTGGAATGAAATATGATTTTAATTAAAGTAATGATATTTCTATACCTTTATTATAAGCAATTAAATATTGGCAAAATAAAATTATAAGTAAATATATCAAAAATGCGTATTACCTCTATTTTTAATCCGTACAAAAATGAAATTAATGTTGGTATAGAAATCTTTACAGGTTAGGAAAATAGATTGCTTTAATTATTAATTTGTTAATATTAAAAATTGTAATATAAACTGTAGTTATACTTGCCTTAATGCATGTTAAGCAGAAAATATTTTGTCCTAAATTATAAGAATATTATGATGCATTTTTAAATACTTCATTACTAATTAATTATAGTATTAAATAAAATTCAACAAACAAATTATGTTTGTATCTTATCATCCCAATGAGAAATATAAATAATTGACATTAAGATGAGAATTTCATCTATTTATAAACAAATTTTTGTCATTAAAATAATGCTGATTTTTTAACTAAAATCGTAAAATCTCTTAAAGAGACTTGCAGCTTACAATGATCTGATCCCTCAGATGAAGCCTTTATTTTTATTTGTTTTACAGTAGTTAATGATGTTGGTGTTTGAATCTCAGAAATTTGTACAATTCTAGTCAGATTGTTTCCTCAAAAAGCCACCACTGCCCAAAAGAAGTAGAAGGTTCTAATAAAATTTAAAAAACACTCTTAAAGATTCATTGAAATTTATTACTTCTGTAATGCAGATAAAATACATGCAAGACAAAATATTTTAGGAAAATTTACTTGGTCAGGAATACCAAAATTTATTTATACGAGTATACCAAAGAAAAAATTAATTGATCATATAATATTTTTACATAATTTGTAATTTTAAAGTTAATTAGTATTATATGATGTTTCAAAATGACCATATATTTAAAGACAGGAATTTCAATACTCTGAAACTCTTTTAGTTAATATTATAGTTCATATGTATTTATTTTTATTTATAATTAAATTTGCTCCTAGTGAACGAAAGAATTAAAAAATATGAAAAAGAATTGGATACTCAAGAGTTACTAGGGGACTTTTACAAGATTCAGTCCTTAAAAATAGCATATTACTAAGTAAGTTCTATAATGGACATCGAATATCAATTTTTTTCAGACATTTAAATTCCCATCTAATCTTATTGGAATCTTATTAATGATGTTTACATATCTACATCGCTACTACACAATTTTATTTTATAATAATTTCTTAGAATAATTTTTTAACAAAATTATTATTGCATTTATTGCTTTTTTACAAAAAAAATATAGGTAACATATCCGCAAATTAAGCTTTAGCGAACTCAAACCTAGATTGTTTAAAAGGGTATTGAAGTGTTTGGAATAATTTAAACGCGTAATAGCGAAAAAAAATCGTGTGATGTTCACATTAATTTTTTTCTGAATATGTTGTCTTTATATAAATTTGTATTTTATTTATTAAAGTCTCATGTTTAAAAAAATGGAGTAGGTTAACTCAGCCACCAATGCTTAAATGTTTTTTCATTTTACTTAAATTTTATTTATAAATTGTTACACAACTTACACTTATAAATTAATGAAATAATTATTTTATACATTTCAATTGCTCTAGAAGTTTCTTTAATTTTGCCTTTCTGTGTATGAATTGCTGAAAATATATCCCTATATGTAATTGATATAGTTATGTTGACAAACAATTTGAATAAAAGTATGCGATTGTGTTTCGTATAAAACATAGTCATTGTTGTTGGTAATGTCTGGGATGCCTCCAGAAGAAGACGCATGCACTTAGACCTGAAAGCCCATTATGCTACCCTAATCCTCGTCTAACAGAGTCAAAAATCTGACAACACTATCCCCACAAAAGCCTAGTGCGTGAATAGGTACCCAAATAAGCTTACGCTTAGTAAGCACATATAAATAAATATTTTTACAATGGAATTCAAACCTAATGGGATAGACAACCTAGAGATGATTCCCCGAGATGCTCTCTCCGTCACCTCATTCAGAGACCTGTTAGTAAATCAGACTAGTCCATGTGTTTGAAACAAAATTCCTCGTAGATGTACAGAGCGCATTAATCTTATAAAGTAAGAAAAGGTCGATGACAGGGTGACAGTATTTGTTAAATTACCAACAAGAATTATATCGTTAGCATCCTTGCTCACTATGAGACAATTAATGACAAAACGCTACAGAAGAAGAGATTATATCCGACTTTGTGTACATAATATTTATTGATATTGATTTTGACCCTGGTATTCCACAGAATGAAACATATTAGTTGACATAAGATAGGTAGGACCGTTCCAAATATATTGTCGTCGTATAAATATATGTAGCATTCAGTCATTCATGTTCATTTGTTGTATTTCCAGCAGAGTTGCATTAATTTAAATCACTTGGTCTGCAATTGGTATTTAACATTACAATAAAATCCGGTTATATCGACATCGAAGGGATCCCAAAAATTTCGTTGCTATACCTTGAAGTGGCTATAACCGAAAAAAGCAAAATCACTTCAGTGTTCTATCAGATAAGTGGTCACAATTTCGATGTTATAACTAATTTGTCGCTATCGTTAAAAACAGATTTTTTTATAATTTTTTATTTCTTTAAAATTTTACTTCACTATGTTTTTTTTTCATAATAAATTTTATTTTGTGAGACACGTTTTTTAAATGATACTACTACAATCCGATTTAATTAAAAAAAAAATCTTATTTTTTTATATAAAAAACGAATTTTTATGCATCCCTGATTTCTAGTAACACTTAAGCATGTTAAATAAATAAAAAAAGAGTTGGCAATAATGGCTTAATTTAAATTCTGAAATGAAATATTCATAATTGACAAGAGATATTTTTCAATATGTCATTCTAAGTAACTATCTTCAAATATTTTTTTTGTAAAATTTAACGTTTATCCGGAAATCCACTTTTCCCAGGCATTTGATCATCTTTGTCAAATTCAAAAAAATCAAAACACCTTTTATTATTACTAAACTAAACTCTTGTCCTACATATAATTCGATTAAGAATTCAAAAAAATTGTTCTTCAAATCATATCATCCACCCATTTCTGGTTGTAGTCAATTGTGCACAAAAAATGCGACAATTATTTATTTTTGGCTGAACGGTAACTTCTACAAAATAATTTATTTGAAGAAAGTTTCCTGGAATTAAATTTTAAGGGGGGTTAGTTAAAAACTTTTTTTTCAAATTTTCACATTTTTCTAAAAATCTTTGAAGTTAGAGAAATTTATTTTATTTCTAGTAAGTAAACAACAATGTATATCAACAAATAAAGGTCGGATTTGTGTTTAGAGACTTCAACTACATCTAATAAGTTCATTTGCAACAATTTAAAACCTCGAATTTCAATGACGCGAAAAATTTTGTCAAAAAAATAATTCTACAAAAAGCTGCCCCACCCAAAACTGGGTAAAGATAGAAGCTTGTAACTATAATTTTTGAATTCTACGCGTCGTCTAGCTAATACAAGTCTTAATACAGACTTTATTATAACTCACTGAATACCACCCAATGTTAGTATAAATTTATCGAAAAATATACGAACTATAAAAATTTTGAAGATTGTTAACAATTCTTCCAAAAAAAATGTCTGTAGACCGTGAATACTAGAAAATTATTTGAATTGAAACAAAAAAGTTATACTTAAGTCAAAAAGTAAAATGACCAAAATAAGTGTTTGTTCTAATCTAGTACATTATTCCGGTCAAATAAATACATGATTAAAATGGTCAACTAATGCGGCAACTTTGCCCCAATTTAACCGACTTCGCACCTCTTACGGTTCTCGAGATCCCAATGGTTAGCCTCTTAAAACGGACTACTACATATTATTTAAAAAAAATTAATCAAACAATTTACTATTACACATATATTTTATCTATCTGAATGTATTTTACAATAAAAACATTTCACTTTTCTTTATTTTATCTTTTAACATGATTTACATAAAATTTCTGCTTATTTCTAAAACAATTTATTTGTAGTAAATAAACAACAAAAAATATCAACAAATAAATATCAGTTTCGTGTTCAGAGGTCTCAAGTACAACTAATAAGTTCAATTTCAATAAATAAAAATGCTTTATTTTAGGTTCAACAAACATGAGCCAAAAATAGCGGGAAACGTACTTTTGCTAATATGTGTTAAACCGAAAATAAAGCAGTTTTATTTCTCGCAAATGAACTTAAAAGCTCTACTTCAGGTCCTTGAACACGAACCTGACATTTATTTGTTGATATTTTGTCGTTTATTTACTAGAAATAGATTTACTTCGTTAGTGGGAACGACCCCAAAAAAATAGCAAAATAATAAATAAAAATATACGAATCATATGTAAAATTGATTTATAAATAACTTTTGTCCTATAAATTACAAGGTTTAAAAGTACCGTTTAGCCACAAATTATAATTGGATGAAAATTTTCCCGTCATTGAAATTCGAGCTTTTAAATAGCTGCAAATGAATTTATTAGATGTAGTTGAAGTCCCTGAACACCAATCTGATAGTTTTATGTTGATATTTTTTGTTGTTTCCTTAATAGAAATAAAATAAATTTTCAAGATATTTAGAAATATATTCAAACGTTTTTTTTTCAAATTTTCACATTTTTAAATTTTTCTAAAATGTTTGAAGTTAGAGAAATTTATTTTATTTCTAGTAAATAAACAACAATACATCTCAACAAATAAAGTTTGGATTCGTGTTCAGAGGCTTCAACTACATCTAATTAGTTCATTTGCAACAATTTAAAACCTCGAATTTCAACGACGGGAAAAATTTCGTCAAAAAAAAATTGTACAAAAAGCTGCTCCACCCAAAACTGGATAAAGGAAGGAGCTTGTAACTATAATTCTTGAATTCTACGCGTCGACTTGCATAAGTGACCAAAATTTGGAAACAATCGGATAGTAAACACAGGAACTACGTATTTTTAAATGCGTAATTTTGTGACCTTTCAAGTTGAGGACTTTTTTAGGTGTGTTCGGCTTGCCTCGCTACTGAGAATTTCGCTGGATATCCAAGATTTTTTCCAAGTTCTTTGGGAAATTTGCAAAAGTTCAAAATTTTAAAAACAGTTTCAATCTAACCCTATATAAAATTTAATTCTGAGTTAACTTTCTTCAAATAAATTGTTTTGTAAAATTTACCGTTCAGCCGGAAATAATTTATTGTTGTCAATTTTTTGTGGAAAAAATAAATCTCAAAAATGGTAAGCCCTATCAAATAAATGCTTCAAGTAAACTCCATCTAAAATTTAATTTTGAACAACTTTTCTATTATAACTTTTCCTCGAAAAATGCTTATTTTCGGAAATAACTTATAAAAAACGACCGCACCCAAAAGTGGGTGGAGATATGAGATCGAGACCTGGATTTTTGGATTCTTTATAAGAACACTATTTCGTGCCAAACGGAGCATAAATACAGGCGCTGTGAATTTTTAAAGTTTTTAACATGAAATTGATCGCGTGTTCGAGTCCTTGGCTATACGATAGGAATTTTGTGAAGTTGAATATTTCGAAAAAAGCTTCAAGGTAACCCCCCCTAAAATTATATTTGAAACAACATTGTTCCTATGAACTATGTGTGTTTAACTGAACGGTTTAATCGAAAATCCGGATTGGATGAAAAAGACAAAATTTGCATGCAATTGTAATTTGCAGCTAAACGGTGCTTTTAAACCATGTAGTTTATGGGACAAAATTTGTTTAAAATTCATTTTTACATATGATTCGTATATTTTTATTTAATAGTTATCAATTTTTTAGATGTGGGTCTGTGAGTTTGTAGTACTTTTTTCCAATACCGAAGGTAAATCTATATCTAGTAAATAAACGACAAAAAATATCAACAAATAAATGTCAGAATCGTGTTCAGAGGCCTCAACTACATCTAATAAGTTCAATTGCGAGAAATAAAATTGATTTATTTTCGAATTAAAAGGTTGGGTCGATCATTGGTGCGCCAAAAATTAAGAGAAGAATTGCAACACGTAGAGGATGTGCTTGCAAATGGTAGAAATAATATTATAACACTGCAATGCAAAACTTTTAATTGAAATGAAAGAACGCGACCCATCAATTACAAAATTGCTAGATTGTTTACAACCTTGCAAATTCAACTTATTAGTACTCGTTGTTCATAAAATGTGTAGTTACGATAGAATAGGTAAAGCAATAATACATATTTGTAAATTAAATGAATATTTGCTTTCTGGCGCTAAGTCAGCATATGATAAATTACAAGATACTTTTATTTATGTTGCATGGTATCAATTAATGTTACATTCTTTAGCATTATTATTGATTTTAAATAGAAGGCGTACTGGAGAAGCGGAACGATTATCTCTGGAATGTTACAATTTATAAACAGCTGTTAGTGAAAATTCAGATGTGTATATGTATCTTTATCAAACAATGAAAAGATTATGAGTAGCAAATTTCAATGAACAGTATTACGTGGAAAGTGGGGTCGTTATGTACCCATGCTACTTAATGAATTGCACATTAAATACATAAATACAATAATAAAATTTAGCACTGAAGCAGGTGTTAGCGACGGCAACCCATACGTTTTTGGAACGAAAGATAATTCTTATTTATTTGGCGGTAAAGTTTTGAGAGACGCAGAAACTCGTTGTGGTGCGGCTTATCCCGAATCATTAAGAGGAACCCAACTCAGAAAGCAAATAGCAACTGTAGCTCAACTAGTAGACATGACCGATGGTGATATTAAATTGTTGCTTCACGCCTAAGATGGAGATTCCTAGTATTATGGTGAACCGCGGCAAGTTACAGTGAAGACGGGTGTGGGTTGCTCTCGTAAATAAGGGTATTATAGGGCGCCAACTAATCGAGCTGCAAAGGTTCAACCAGAGAGGGTTGATCACGCAAACCGGGGGCAGGAATTAAGGTCGCGCAAACAGAAGTCGTAGATAGTATTACTATAAAATATATTAATAAAATGTAAAATAAGAAGTGGTACAGAATTAAACAATACGGACCGTTTGAATTAATTGTACCGTATTATACGGTACAATTAATTCAAACTCGGCTTGAATCTGATCGCGCCAAGTAGTACGCGGCAGAGTGAATAACAGCGAGATCGCGCAGCGAGTTGTTCGTAGCAGCGGAGCCACTAGGACTAATAGTCAAGCGTCGTAAGTGAGCGAAGCGCACAACGGAGACGCGGGCACCGGATGGTCGACCATTCGAGTTTTACGTCGCGCTATCGTAAAAAAAACAACTCTAAAGGTGCGTTCAGATAGGGCTTAGTGCAGTTGTATTGTATCGTTGTATTGTAGTGTAGGGGCAGTGCGCTTGCATAAGATTTGTATCGTTCACATAGAAATTAGTGCGGTTGTAGTTGGTACAGTACATTTCTGTAGTATTTGTAATACTTTGCGCGTGCATCTCAACACAGTCAGTTTTCATTAAAATATATAATTATACAATTGCTAAATTACTAGAAATTTATTTATGTAAAACTTACCTGTTGTATTTAACTTTTCTGCTAATTCTTTAAATGAATTTTCTTTTTTTAATTTATTTTTAAACGCTGTAGAACATTTGTCCCAAATCAATGGACATTGTTTTTTTTTACAAAAAAACGTTAAACTGAATTAAAAATTTTACTAACCTCAAGAAAAAGTTTCAAGAAGTGACAGCTGCGCGTTATGATTACGCGCAACCAGTAATTCTCCACATGCATTCTAATTGGCCCGTTGCAGTGGTGTATTGCAACGGTAGTGCGAAAGCTAGAACCTTGCAAGCTTCTACACTGCAATACAACGGCACTACCAACGCATTCTGCACTAAGTTTGAATCCGAACGCTCGCGCTCAGTTGCATTGGCTAAGCATTCTGCACTACAATACAACGACACTGCAACCGCACTAATCTCTATGTGAACGGTACTTAAATAGCCCTAAGAGCTGCGGCGTTGAACGCACCGGCTATGGATTACCGTTAACAACAATGAAATCTGAAATGCAATAAGAGTGCGTGGCAGGATCAGATCCTTACACAATCTGCTGTTTTATTACATTCCTTTCTTTTTTTCTCATACTTCTCCTTGTCCTCTTTTTTATTTGTTCTTAAATATGTTAATCTTGCGTTTCTCTTTTCATCTAGTATTATTTTAATTTCTTCATTAAACCAGGCTTTTTTATTTTTTGCACTCTTATTTTCATGTCCTATCCATTTTTGAGCAGCGTCGTTAATACATCTTTTTATCCAGCACCATTTTTTTTCTATATCTTCCATTTTACGTTCTTCCTTTTTTATGTTTTTTTCTACCTCCTCTTCGTATTTCTCTCTCGAGCTTTCATTGTTTATATTTTCTATATTCCATTTAATTCTCGTTATATCTTTTCTATCACTTGTTTTAACTTTATTTCGTATCTTTGTTGTTACCATGTAGTGATCCGAGTCGGCACATGCTCCTCTGTATGTCCTTACGTTTAGTATCGAAGATTGCCTCCTTTTCGTTACTAGTACGTGGTCTATTTGTGTTTGAGTCTTATTGTCTGGTGCTGTCCAGGGTACTTTATGTTTTTTGGGGTGTTTATACTTCGTGCTACTTATTATCATGTTAGTCTTTATTGCTAATTCGCATAACCTTTGCCCATTATCATTTGTTCTTTCATGTATTGTGTGTGTACCTGCGACTTGTTGTATATAGTTCTCTCTTCCTATCTGTGCGTTAAAGTCGCCCATTATAATGCTTAGGTCTTCCTTCGGTATTTTTTCAATTTCCTCTTCCAAATTCTCATAAAAATCTTCTTTCCTTTCATTTGTTGTATTCTCCGTAGGTGCATACACATTTAATATCGATATGTTGACAGGTGATCCTTCTATTCTAATGTATGCCAACCTTTCATTAATTGCTTTAAATTCTATTATTTTTTCTTTTAATTTTTTTAAAACTATGAATGCTACCCCATATTTCCCCTGTTTATCTCCGGAATATAATGTTGTATAGTAATTCTTCTTGATTATACCTTAACCGCCCCATCTTTTTTCCTGAATCGCTGCCAGATTAATATCATATATTTTCAATTCTTGCGCTACTTCTTCCATCTTTCCTGGTTGGAGCATCGTTCTTATATTCCAAGTACTAAATTTTAACATTTTGTTCTTTTTTATATTTACTTTTTTTGTTTTAATTGTATTTATTGCCTTTCCCTTATCTTTATATCCTTTTCCTCGCTTTCCTTATTCAATATTGCCATCCTCGTTCTCCATTGTTAGTTGTTTAAGTTTTTTGGAGTTTTATCTTCCTGTTTTTCTATATTCGTCTTCTCTTTTTTATCCTCTTTTCCTTTCTTATAGGTTTTTTTAACTCTGTTATCTATTCCTAATTTGTTTTTTATAAGTTTTTCACATCCTGATTGTTGTTTATATTCTGTTCTCCCTTAATTACGATATTGTTACGTTTTTCAATTTTTTCTTTCTTTTCTTCCATTGTTTCTAAAGCTATTATTTTCCCTTTTAAAACCTTTATTTCCTCTGTCATCAATTTTTCTTTTGTTTTTAAATCTTTGACTTCTTGTTTTAATGTATTTATTACATCATGAAACCCTTTATGTAATTCCTGCATTTCCTCTCGTATTTCTGTCCGTAATTCTTGAGTTTCTTCTCTGTGTTGTTTGTTTTCCTTCTTCATCGATTTTATCTCCTCGTTTATTGTTATTAGCATCTTTACTATTTCATTTTCTTCTGAGTCTATGACTTTTCGTTTAGCAATTGGTGATCTCGATGTCTTCCTACTTTTACTGAAGACCATATTATCACTTATGCTGCTGACACTGGAACTTCTAGTGAATTTACGTTCATCTCCCATCTTTGTACGCCTAGTTGGAAACTTCTGCGGTCTTTAGGTGTTTTCGCGGTTGCAGTTTTACTTGAAATATATTACAGAATTTTAATTTATTGGTAAGATTAAAATAAGGTAATAAATAATGAAACAAACGAATACCTGTATTTTCTAAAGTCTGTTCTATAACAATAGGTGCCGAATTTATGTCAATTAACATACTGTCATATTTTATTGCCTGTTGTGGTTTTTTATTTTTTGTAGTGTCGTGTATCTTTGACGGTGGTGATAATACTAAAAAGTGATAATTTCTATTTCTATAAATGATAACAAACGTATTAATTTTGATTACCTCTTTCGTCGCTATCACTGCTATCACTATTATTATTTGTTAATGTAATCCTATTTCGTTTCCCCACCAGTTCATCTGTAGATGTATAATCTCCGTCATTTGCTCGCAGTCATGCTTTCTTTAAAGTAGCTTAAAATAATGAAAAATCAAGATATAGGTATAAAATTTTGAAAATTTCAATCAAAAGCACGATTATTGAGACATTGTAGATACTTACGATAATAACCCTCGATCTTAATTTTATATGTCGTCCAAGAATCATCCAGTGTTGTTTTTTTTGTCATTAATAAAGACGGATTTTTTGTTTTTGGCCAATAACAAAAAGATTTGTCTGCAGATAATCAAGTGCTGGGTATTTCAGAAAACGAGTTATCTTCAAACTGCACAACTGCATAATGCATTGTACTAAATAAATATTAAAATTATGTAAGTGCAGTTATAAAAATCACAATTATTTGTTAACCTTGTTTAATATGCAGTTAGAAAAAAAAGGAAATCGTTAACTATATTATATTATTCTAATTAGAGTGAATTTGAGAAATTACTATACGGTTATCATTCTCCGGTATTTCAAAAATCATACATTTTTTAATATATCATCTATCATTATTTTTATATATGTACTGAAAGCATGTGATACTTTAAATTTATTGAAAATAGTGGAGTCACAGGACATAAGAAAAACAGGCACAATGTTTTGAAACTGATGCACCTTGCAATATAATAAGTTCTGATTTAAAAATATATTTTTAATTTGTACTACGGATCCATTTTTCAATAAACAAATATTATCAGGTTCTTTACATGTAAAATAAAAGTCACTGTATGAAAAATATTGTATGTTTCCTGAGCTTTTTTGTATTTAACTATATTTGACATTTTATCCGTTGATACTGGCAATAGACATTCTTCTCTTAAACGATTTGCTATTTGTTGCAGTGGATGACGCGCTGGGTTAATTTTACGTTTAAGTTTGTACATATAATTTTCATTTTTAAATGCAGAAAAAGTATCTAAAGGCCCAAATTGTTTGACATCATCACACAAATGGATCAAATTATGTACATTATATCCTACATATTGTTCACTATAAACTGATTTGAATTTCTTAACGAAATAAATAAGCAATGATTTTTCATATTCAATATATATTGCACTGAAAGAATGTTATCTGTAAGAATTCGTATTACGGCACTTAAAGAAAGAAAGTAAATATAAATTTGTTTAGAAACTATATCCTTTAGAATTACTGGTCCTGTATATAGTAGAAAAAGTCTGAATTCGGTAGCCTTCCATCGTTCTATATCTTGCAAACTTCTCGGCTTACGAGAAAATTCCTTAGGAATATATTTAATCATATTAATATTACGTTTCTCAAGTTCATTTATCTGACATGGTTTTAATCGCATATCAGCTTTCCCTTTAATTAATAATTATAATAATAGTTTTGTAACTTCCAAACAAACTAAATACATATAGTCCAATGGAAATTGAGAGACTATTCCAATATTTATTTGTTCTAAAATAGAATCATGTCGATGATGTTCTGGCTGCAACCTGTTCCTGAATGATTCATCTGTTCTTAGTTTATTATTATGTTCCACAAATACAACACGATTATTTATTAAATCACCTTCTTCAATACATTTACCGCAAATAAAATATCCTGAATGATATTTTGTTTCCCATACAAAAGCCTTTGCTGGAGCATCGCATATAAAAGCGTTATATTTAATTTTAATAACTTTATCTTTAACCGTAATACCATGTAACAATATATTTTTGGATTCTTCTACAAAATGTTTTAAAAATAAATTTGCATTATTTGGTTTTGAAAAACCATGATAAATTGGCCAAAATTGGCTACCAGAACTTTTTGATATAGGTAATCCATCAATATTAAAATTAATTTTAATTTCGTCCAATAAATCAGTAAAATATTTTTTAGGTAAGTTTTTTATTCCAGTTACAACTCCAAAATAAATATATTTTCCTTCACCAATTTCTCTTATTTCACTAGAAACATAACGAGGTGTATTCATTAAAGTTCTTGCATCGAGTGGAACTGAATGACCTCTTGAGTTATGTTATGATCTAAAACCCATTTTCGCAAATCATTATTAATGTTTCCTGAAGTTTGTATATCATTAGATTTTTCTTGTTCATAATCATGATTGCCAGTATCAGAAAATGAACAACTCGTATCTAAATTCCTATCATCACAATATTTTAGTGTATTCCGTGGTAAAAGAGTTGTTAACTTACTCCCGTAACATAACTTATATATATATATATATATATATATATATATATATATATATATATACAGGGTGTTCCATTTAAAAGTGCCACCATTGCTATCTCGAGAACTATAAGAGCTACGAGGTTGGTTAAATTAGCAAAGAACCACCATTTTACAAGACTAAAATAATGAGCAAAAAAAATTTTTTTTTCTACCAATGGATTTCAAAATACAGGACCCAACTTTCTTATTTTAAATGGGAACGTATGTTTATTTTTAGGTTATTCGATAGAGTATTTTTTTCTGTGAAAAAAACTGGATTCAAACCAGTAGCACGTTTTTTTAGTCAGCTGTTTGCAAACAAAATTTTTTTGGTTCTTTGTTTTGATTTTGTGGTGCAAGTTACATCATTGTGTTACACTTTTGTATATCCATCGATCTACATATTGTTGAAAATTGTTTGGTGGTCCACGTGAGTAGAATTTGACTTTTTCTTAAAATTTGGTGCACGCGGAGTTCAAAAACCTTTAAACAAGTTAGTACGATGGTTTTATGTGCAAAGTGTAATCGTGCCGTCAACGCGCGAAACCCCGGAGTAAAATGTGGTGGATGCAGCAAATCCTACCATGGCATATGTGTCAAATTATCGGAGGAACAACTGGCTTTCATCAAATCTGCATTTCTAATTTGGAGGTGTCAAGGATGTAACTCATCATTAAACAAATCCATTGTTATAGATAACGCAGATGTTGAAGATCACAATATAAAAATTGGTGATTTACTTAAAATGAAATCCGATATTTTAAACGTCATAAACACTAAATTTGAAGATTTAACTAAATCAATTAATTTCTGTTGTGATAAAATAATGGATTTTGAAGCAAAACTAAATACTTTTGAAAAAAAAATTAAGGAATATGAAAACGTGACTGAAGACAACGTAAAGTTAAAAAGTAAATTAAAAGATATTGAAACTCGAGTAAATAACATGGAACAATATTCGCGCTTAAATAATATTATAATAAATAATTTCCCCGTAAAACCTAACGAAAACATTGCGGATATAATAATTAAAACAGGTACAGAGTTAGGGGTAAATATAAATGATAGTGATCTTGACGCGGCTCATAGATTACCAAAAATAAATAAATCTAAAATACCTTCAATTATAGTAAAATTTAAAACAAGGTTTATTAAAGATAAATTTCTTACTGCGGCAAAAGGTAAAAAAGATTTAACGTCTAAATTTTACTACCCAACTGATGTAGCATCTACACTTTATTTCAATGAACACCTAACTCAGTACAATAGTGAACTGTATAAAAAAGCTCGTGATTATCTACAACAATTAGGCTACAAATATATTTGGTCTAGAAATTGCAAAATACTCGCGAGGAAGAGTGATAATTCAAAAATAATTTCTATTTTACGCGAGGAATACTTTTTAAAATGTTAGTGGTATAATTGCGTTTGTGACCATTGGTTTTTTCTTAATAAAATTGTTTAATTTCGTACAACCTTGTCCCACATGCCGGACTCATCACCAGTGTCAAGGTCCAGCTCCAGTGACAACAGTTCATTCACCTTAGGACAAATCAACGTACGATCACTAAACTCATGTTTTTCCACATTTATTGATTTTTTACAAAATGAGAACTTTGATGTATTAGCCGTTACTGAGACATGGATAAGCAATGTAACACCACTACACTTATTTCATATAAATGGTTATAATTTAATCAGTTCACCGCGGCATATTAAACGTGGTGGAGGCGTTGCTTTCTATGTCAAAAGTAACATCAAATATAAAATCTTAGACACTTCTGATATGTGTATATCACAAAACATTATTGAACATTTATGGATTCAATTTACTGTTTCTCATCTTAAAATTATTTGTGGTGTAGTTTATAATCCACATTGTGATAATTATAAAGATCTTGATTTTTTAGAAGTCATAGCAACGAATTTCATTCCCCAATGTGACCATTTTATGTTTACAGGAGACCTTAATATAGATTTATTGTTGAATAATGTAAAATCAGACTTTGTTAGAAATGTATTTAATTCCTGTGGATTGCATCAGTTAATTAACAAATATACTCGCCCTGTTTCCAAATCACTTCTAGATGTCATGGTCATATCTGATAAATCATTGTGTGATTTTGCTGATACTATTGATTGTAGTTTTTCTGATCATGACTGTGTATTTTGTAAATTAAATATATCACGAGGAAAATTACATTCAAATAGAATTACATATAGAGATTTTTCACACTTTAATTTAGAAAGATTTATTGTTGATTGTAATGATGTTCCCTGGAATAATATTATTAAGATGGAGAATATTGAAGATAAAGTTAAATATTTTAATGATAACTTAAGTAATATTTTTGATATACATGCACCCGTAAAAACAACAACTTCTTCTAAAAAATATTGTCCATGGTTCACTCCTGTCATTAAAATAATGCAGAAAAAAAGAGACCAAGCGCTAGCTCAATATAAACGAACTAAATCTCTTTCGAAATATGAGTACTATAAACAATTACGTAACCTTACAACAGATGCAGTACGTAAAGAAAAACAGGCGTATTTCGATTTTGTTATTAATAATAACAAAAATCCTAAAGCACTATGGTCAAACTTGAAAGATGTTGGTGTGCAAAGAAATGTAGAAAATAATATCCCTGAACAACTTTGTGATCCTTATATGTATGGCAAACACTTATCAGACAAAATAAAAGGATCCAGTGCAAATCCTAATTTAGCTAACTATTATTTGCAAAATAAATACACGGTCGGACCGATCGAAAGTTTTACTTTTAATTGTGTAAATAGTGACAAAATTTCAAGTATTATTCATTCGTTGAAATCAAATGCGATTGGTGTGGATGGAATATCTTTAAAAATGATATTATTTGCCCTACCTGTAGTTCTCAACTATATTACACACATTATTAATACTTGTATATTAGAGAGTGTAGTTCCAGATATTTGGAAAGTAGCTGTAATTAAGCCGATAGTCAAACAAGAGCAATGTAATTCATATGATGAACTCAGACCAATAAGTATTTTGCCTTGTTTATCGAAAGTCCTTGAAAGAGTATGCTGCGATCAGATCAGAGAATATGTAATAAAAAATAACATTCTTCCTGTAAATCAGTCCGGGTTTCGATCTGGTTATAGTACAAACACAGGCATGTTGCATTTAATAGACACAATACTGCATAACGTGGACACAGACAAAATATCACTATTAATTCAAATTGACTTTTCTAAAGCTTTTGATATGATCGACCACAACATATTACTTGCAAAATTACATTTTTACAATTTTTCAGAAAGTGCAATTTCTTGGTGCAAACAATATTTATATAACAGATCTTACTGTGTAAGTATTGATAACAAACGAGGAACTGAACATTTTCCATTAAAATGTGGAGTTCCTCAAGGTTCAATTTTAGGCCCTTTGTTCTTCCTCATATTTGTAGCTGATATGCCTTTAACATTTAACTTCTGTGATGTGCACTCATATGCAGATGATACTCAAGTTCAAGCAACTATGGATCGCGCTAATATTAAATGAACAAATTGAAGTTGTTAATAAAGAATTAGAAAGTTTCGTAGTATGGGTAAGGGATAATGGGCTCAAAATTAATACTAGCAAATCATCAATGCTTACATTTGGAAAAAATATTAATGTACCAGATATTATACTTGATGGGGAGATCCTTGTAAATAAGGATTATTCAAATATATTAGGACTTTATGTAGACAAAGATCTTAATTTCAGGCATCACTTACATGTAAAGTTGTGTGCTGCGAGAATTAAATTAAGGCACTTATTTAAATACATACATGATCTGAGTTCATCAATTAAATTGAAACTAGTAAACACTGTCGTTCTGCCATTGTTTGATTATTGTGCATGCATCTACATTCCAAATTTAACGCAGTCTGATAAGAACAAAATTACAATGTTACAAAATTCTTGTCTTCGGTTTGTATACGGTGTAAAGAAATACGATCATATTTCCCAATACCGTAAACTCTCTAATATGCCAAGTATTGATAATCGTGTAAAATATCTGTATTTATGTTTATTACATAAAATTATATTAAGCGGTACTCCGTGTTATTTATTTAACAAACTTAATATAAAAATATACAATTACGAAATGCGAATTATGGATCTGTACATAATACCAAGTTATAGGAAATCAAAATATAAAGCTGCTTTTTCGTACTTGGCTCCGACTCTATATAACTCCTTGCCTTGTCAACTGAAATTGCTAACATATGCTGCATTTAAAATCAAAATAAAATCTTTGTTCCTCTGTGCTTAATGTGTCTTTATTCTGCATTATTTGTTTATAAAATACATATATTTGTAATATATAATATATAAAAATTATAATAATCATGCTTATGTCTATTGTGTAATTGTCTACTAGTTATATTTATGTTAAAATCTTGTTGTATGGTTGGGTGGAAGAACAGCTTCAAGCTGAACCTCGCCTTTTGGGTACATCAATAAAGTATTTATTATTATTATTATTATTATTATTATATTAGTCTTGTAAAATGGTGATTCTTTGCTAATTTAACCAACCTCGTAGCTCTTATAGTTCTCGAGATAGCAATGGTGGCACTTTTAAATGGAACACCCTGTATATTACACTTCTAAATTTCAGTTGTTTTTTTGTGGTTTATTTCGATGTTATATACCAGTATTTGATATCAATCTGGAGGTAGTGATTGTGGCTTTGTGTGTGCATATGTGTTTTTCTGATCTTCTTTCTCGGGGGTGAGTTATCTTCATTTTATTTGTCTTAAATTCAATATTTTTAATTCACGGCGTGGTTAATTGCTGCGTTGTTACCTGTCGTTAGAATAGTTCATTCACCGATCCTCTGCTGATAGAATTATACCGATTGTTTGTTTTTAAATATATATACTGGGTGTTATTCCTTTTTTCTTCGTTTCATTATATTTTTCTTAACTTTTCTTACTTTACGTTGGGCATTGTCTTATTCAGAAATTTGTATGTTATATTGTTGAGTTTTTCTGTCTTTATTTATTCATTTTGAAGTGATTTTAACTATTTTTTGTGTTTGATTGCTTTTATTACATATCCACATATTCATATTAACTTATTTGATTATATTAAATGCTCTAGTTAAGATTATTCTATTTATTAGTATTTGATACTTATTGTCTTTGTTAGGCTTTTCTTATTTCATTTTCCGTCACTTTCAATAACATTCTCTGCCCTCTTTTTTCAACCTTTCCGTGGTCCCACGCCTGTTTGTCAGTTTTCCCATGCCGTGACGGACCCCACTGCCGCTCTCCCTTTCCCTCCTTGTATAATTGTTTAACACTCATATTCATAATTAGCTGTTGATCTTTATCTTATCTAAGAATGTCGAATTGTGGTAAATGTAAATTCAAAAAGAATGAAGGACTTGTTGGCTGTGAGGGTTCGTGTGGCAAATGGTTTCACTCTAGCTGCGTGGGTATAAGTGATTGTGATTTCAAATTCATTGAAAAAAACAATAACATCTTATACTTATGTGTTTCCTGCAAGAGAACTTGTGATATTGTGGAAAAATCAAAAGCTTTAAATATAGAATCATCCTTAAAAGATCTTAATAATAGTGTGGCCGGTTTAAAAACAGATTTTTCCAGTGTTAATTTAAATATTGTCTTAGAGAAATTTAAATCAGAAATTATTTCAAACTTAAACTCTATGTTCAATGTATTTAAAAATGAACTTCATGAATCATTCAATACCTTCCAATTAAAATCTGATCTTTGCGACGCTATTGATTCCAAAATTAATACGTTGACTAATAATACTGTTACTCAATCTACAGCTTCTTCCAGTAAGTCTTTTGCTTCAGTTGTCCGAAATACAGATTCTTCCATTATTTTAAAACCAAAGATTTCTCAATCAGTCGCCACCACTAAATCCGATGTATTAAAGAACATTAATCCTGTCAAATCTAACATTGTATTTAACTCTGTGAGACAAACTAGCAGCGACGCTTTAATTATTAATTCGAACCAAACGGACACTCTAAAAAACTAGCTGATGAAAACTTAAAAGACAAATATGTCATTAATAACGTACGTACCTTGAATCCGCGTGTTAGAGTCGTAGGCCTATGTGAACGTCTTGAAAAAGATAAAATATTAAAACTTCTTTTGCATCAAAATCAATCATGCTTCCATAACTCTAAATGTGAACTAATTGATATACAGCCCACTAAAGGTGGATTTATGCAGCCAAAATTAAAATTAAGATTAACATTTACATTATCACTAAGAAGTTGAATACACAATAATTTATGGAGTGATTTACGCAAGCAACTAACATTAAATTAACATTAAAACTTAACTAGAAAGATGACCAACTTCCAACTTTTTAATGTTAATGTTAGTTGATTACACTACTGCGCAAACGCAACGTATGTCACTTGAAGAGGTTTGAGGATACTTTAAATTTAATTGTGTATCTGGTCTTCTTCTTGTCATTCATTTGACAAATAAGTAATAGACAAACAAATATGAGAAACAGTAAATACAAAAACCAATCACGAACACAAAAACATAGGTTAACCTACAGATGTGTCATTTTAAAATGTTTCAATTGCGCAGGCGTAATTCAAGTATTTGCAAGTCTGCATAAATACCACTTCTTAATTTTAATTTTAATGTTAGTGAAAATGCTAATGTTAATTTTAATGTAAGTTTTAGTTGGGCTGCATAAATCCACCTTAAGAAAAAAAAACAACATTTTTCAATTCTTGTTACAAGTTGACTTGCAAACGTACCACAACGTAATGGAGGCGGGCAAATTATTTATGGGTTATGATTACTGTGCCGTATATGATGCTATAGAACTAAGATGTGGCTACAAGTGCTACGGTTTTCATCATTTTGCTAAAAACTGTAATAAAACTGAATATCATTGTCCTAAATGTTCTGAAAATCATTCCTCATCCGAATGTTCGAGCAATACCCTTAAATGCATTAATTGCATTAAATTTAAAGAGTCCTATTCGGTTGATATTAACGTCTCGCATAGTGTGTGGGACAAAAACTGTCACGTTTATCAAGAGACCTTAAAAAATTTTAAATCTAATATTCTTGGTATACAATAGCAATTAAAGATCGATAACCAGAGGGAACCGGTAATTACCTCTTTGCATTGTTTTTATCAGAATATACAAGGTCTTAACTCTAAACTAAATCAACTATTTGCTATTAGTTCTGGTTTAGATTACGATTCTGAAATTTGCGGAAATAATTTTATTATCTATCGCGTTGATAAAAACTTTGCTGCATGTAAACTTACTCGTGGTGGCGGAGTACTTCTTTTAATCAAAAATACTTTTACATCGGTTTCTGTTGACTTGAGTGAATCTCTTGATTTACTTCCTCCCATTATTGATATTGTTTGTGCTAGGCTTATTATCAATAATTCATCTCTGTTCATTTTTGTGGTCTACGTTCCTCCGGCTCTAGCAATACGTGATTACAATTCACTATATGATTTTTTTGAAAGCTTACCGTTTTTACATAACAACAAATTCCTTATATTAGGTGATTTCAATATACGAAAAGATAATGAAAATAAATTTTGCGGCTTTACCAACTTTCTCGACTTTATTGGAGCTATTCAATATAATTCAATTTTTAATTAACTCAATAATATTCTGGATTTAGTTGTATCTAATACTGACTGTTCAGTTACGCACTCTGATGATCCCATCCTTGATGTTGAATGTTATCATCATCCTGCCTTGAACATTAATATCAATTTATCTTATTCTAAATTATTTCGTAAACGTTTATTTTCATTATAATTTATCTTTTTTTGTTGTTCTTATTCATTTTTGTACTTATTCATTTTTCTTCCTCCAGTTTTCCTCTATGTTGTTATTGGACCTTTGTCTGTTACATAGAGTAATCTAATAATAATAATAATAAAATGTCACAGAAAGATATATTATCATTTTTTTCATTATTATGAACACTTTCAGAAAATTTATTAGGCACTGTAATTTTTTGAGCAACAGTAGTATCAATAGAAATTATTAGTCTTCGTTTCTGACGATATGACAAGTAATTAAATTCCTTTTTAGTCATATTTATTCAATACAGCTCAGATAATATAATAGGAAGAAAAAATTTTTTTGAATGAATATTATAAACTCATTTATAGGTTATACTACACGTAAATCTGTAAGAATTAATATTTTAGTCTTTTTAATATTCAAAATTTGGAAATATTGACAAGCACTATTAGTATATAAAACATATCTACAATAAACACTAAAATATATATTAAACTTACTTATTTTACACTACAAATGTTCAACACTTCGGTCTGGCTACCACAAAAATTTATTATCTTGTTAGTTGAAAAGCCGTTAGTTGGCTAAACAGTACAGCTATACTGCTTCGCCATCTAGCATCTTCTTAACTAACAAGACTATATATTTCCAACATTCATGCTTTAAATTTGTAATAATAATAATAATAATATTTCTTTATTTCATTAGACATGGTACATGTATCGAAAACGTCAAGATAAAATATATGTGTAGAAAAACAAAATACAAAAATAAATTATTTTACATGTTACACAGCCATGGTACAGTAATTAAGAAATTCTATTTCTGTATAAAAACAGTTATTGACTAAAAATTTCTTTAATTTAACTTTAAAAGTAGGGTCCGTGAAGTTAGCAACCACCGGAAAGCACAAACGATGAAATTTATGCCAAACGTTTGTGCTTCGTTTGTGCTCAATTGTGCCCCTAAATAAAACTCAGCAACCCTTACCGTTCGTAAGTAATAAACAATTTAAATGTGGTTGCCAACTTCACGCCTAGCAACCACCTGTGAAGCACAAACGATGAAACATATACCAAACGTTTGTGCTTCGTTTGTGCTCAATTGTGCCCCTAAATAAAACTCAGCAACCCTTACCGTTCGTAAATAATAAACAATTTAAATGTGGTTGCCAACTTCACGCCTAGCAACCACTTGTGAAGCACAAACGATGAAACATATACCAAACGTTTGTGCTTCGTTTGTGCTCAATTGTGCCCCTATATAAAACTCAGCAACCCTTACCGTTCGTAATTAATAAACAATTTAAATGTGGTTGCCAACTTCACGCCTAGCAACCACCTGTGAAGCACAAACGATGAAACATATACCAAACGTTTGTGCTTCGTTTGTGCTCAATTGTGCTCCTAAATAAAACTCAGCAACCCTTACCGTTCGTAAGTAATAAACAATTTAAATGTGGTTGCCAACTTCACACCTAGCAACCACTTGTGAAGCACAAACGATGAAACATATACCAACCGTTTGTGCTTCGTTTGTGCTCAATTGTGCCCCTATATAAAACTCAGCAACCCTTACCGTTCGTAAGTAATAAACAATTTAAATGTGGTTGCCAATTTCACGCCTAGCAACCACCTGTGAAGCACAAACGATGAAACATATACCAAACGTTTGTGCTTCGTTTGTGCTCAATTGTGCCCCTAAATAAAACTCAGCAACCCTTACCGTTCGTAAGTAATAAACAATTTAAATGTGGTTGCCACCTTTCTGCACAGCGAACACTTATGAATTACAAATTTAGAAATATGTGCGAAACGTTTGTACTATCCAAAATGTGCATAAAGAACTCAACCATCCCTATTGTTCGTAAGGAATGTAATATTAAAACTCTGATGTAGCCATCACATTACTAATCAAGATAACCTTTTTACAAGTAGCCTAGTTAATAGAGGCAAAAAAGGCTTTGCCATGTAAAAAGTCGGGAAGAATTTATATTTGGCAATTTTGTTCATTTTGAGCCCTAATAAAATTCTGAAATTTGTAAAAATAGGAAAAGTCCACCAGCGCTGCAATCTTGAATAAAGGCGCTAAAAATCTAGTTATTTGATAATATCTCGTTTCCACAACTTTGCAAAGTAATAATATATTATACAAAATGGCTGAGAATAAAATATCCTCCAAGTTTTGTATTTTTGTTTAGATTAACTGTTAACGAGTTCTGGCAGAGGACAATTGAGCGTATATTTGTAATTTGCAACAATCCCTGAATTCTCATTACTATTTACTGTTTGTTATTGTTATTATATATTATTATTTATGTAAAAATAGTAATAATATATGTCAGCCAGTAACCAATACAGTTGTGTGGTCGTGTCGTGTCTTGTCTGATCGAGTAGATAAGCAACATCAAAATAACAAAATTAAAAATTTTGAATATTATAATATTCTATATTTCTAATTTTTCGTGCATTTTTCAGATTTTCTTTCTATTTCTAAAAATTTGTTGCCTAAAATAGATATAAAAATAGCCATTTTGCCTACCCATTTTTAATAATTTTAGAGCCTAAAATTCCGGTCTCTAGTAATAATAAATAAAAAATACATTGTATAATATAGTCATATACACAGTGTTCATTTTAAGTAGAACACCATTTCTATCTTAAGAACTATAAGAAATACGATATTAAAGTACCTAGGAAACAATTCCTATATCACAAGACTATTAAAATGAGCTCAATAATTTTTTATCAAACTAATGGTTCCAATATATGTGAAACAATATTACTACCTAAATTAATGTATGTAGTTATAACTAAAGTAAGTAAACCTAGAAATTTAATATTTTTATAAAATGCAATTATTTAAAATTTAACATGGTAACCGCCTATGTCACCTTTTCGTAGGACACCCGGTATGTTATATTACGTAAAATTAAGTGTTTTTAATTCAATTTTTAAGTTCTTTGTATTGTAATTCTGAAAATAAAATACACGCAAACGCATACAGACAAACAATGTTCATGTGTTTCTCTCCTTGCCTATCTCATACATTAAAAATCTGTTAAACTATTTCTTTTTCCTCTTCTTTAGATGTTAGTTGTTATTTCTCTCCAAAAGCCTTAATTTTCGTAATTTTCCCCTGCCAGACCTTTGTCAATTCTCATTCATTGCTTCGGTTATATACATATGTATTGTAGCGAACCCAGGGTAGCGGCAAGGGCGGCGGCGCGGGCGGCAGCCGCTAGCGAGCAGGTCAGAACACGTCCGTTCGCTCCCCATTGTTCTGATTTCCAAGGAATCAGAGAATACTCTAGAATAAACTGTTTTAATATAAATACCCCAAGCAAAAGATCGCGAGGACAGTCTTGTATCGATACGTGTAGTGAACAGATCATGATATAAATAGACAGTGAAATAAATAAATAGTGATATAAATATTGTTGAAATAAATATTGCGTAGTTCTAATTGTTTAAATAAATTATCTTAGTTTTTAAGTCTTTATTGATATATGTTAGTCGTAAATTAGTATTTATATTTGTTAATTCTTAGTGTTAGTTATTTTTCATTATTCTTCATAATTCATATTTCTTTAATTAAACTTAATTATATAAATATTAGCGTTTTAATCAATTTTACACTTCACCTAAATAAATAAAACATTACAGTATATTCAATGGCAATAGTGGTCTTCCTGTACTTATTATTCTTGGTTTTTATTTTAATTTTAAACTTTAAAGCAACAATTTTTATATAACAATTACATACATCGGTTTAGCTATATCTGTTTGCTATCGAAATTTACTAGTATTTTTTCTCTTTTGACTGTACCATTTGAAATTTCTATGTACGCATGCGCACGTGAAAATAAATAAGCGAATGTTTGGGACATGTACACTCTCCGTAAAAGCATATTCTAAACTTGTGTGACTCGCTGATAAGTTCGTTGTCAAGATTTATAAATGACCCATGGATGTCAATATAGTATTTGTATATTAGGACAGTACACAGTAAAAGACAAAGCTTAAGGCAGTTAATGTTAATAGTATGCATTTTGTGTTCACAAAATTACATTAGATGTAATAATAAAAACATAATAAGTAACATGGACATAAACATAGGATAGAACATAAATGAGGAGCCTTAGCGCAATTTAGTTCTCGATAGAGGCATTGCTGTGTTAAAAATTGTGACGGTAAAAATAAACATCATTTTAGAATTTTCACTGGAAGAAAGATACTTGTGGATGAATGATTTTAGCACAAATAATATTTATTTAATAAAGAGGATGTTATTTTGATTTTTTTTTCGTATTTCAATAATTTATCTACATACTGTAACGTTTTATTTATTTAGGTGAAGTGTAAAATTGATTAAAGCACTAATATTTATATAACTAAGTTTAATTAAAGAAATATGAATTATAAAGTATAATGAAAAAATAACTAACACTAAGAATTAACAAATATAAACACTATTTTAGAACTAATTATTATTACTAAAGACTTAAACACTAGGATAATTTATTTAAACAATTATAACTACGCAATATTTATTTTTACAATATTTATATCACTCTTTACTTATTTATATCACCATCTGTTCACTACCCGTATCGATACAAGACTGTCCTCGCGATCTTTTGGTCGGGGTATTTATATTAAAATACATCATTCTAGAAGATTCTTTGATTCTTTGAAATCAGAACAATGGGAAGCGAACGGACGTGTTCTGACCTGCACGCTAGCGGTCGCCGCCCGCGCCGCCGCCCGCGCCGCGACCCTGGGTTCGCTACATGGCCCCCTCCTTAAGACTGTTTCGTCCCGGAACAGTTCGTTATGACGAAATCTGCATGCATCACCCTTGGTGCATCTGGAAGTCTTGAAGAAGTAACAGTCGACGGTCCGTTTGAGCTCCTCTTGGCCGGTAGAGTTGAAGCTGCAAACTAGAATTTCCACTCCGGTAAAGCGGAAGACTGTTTCTAACATGCTTCTAACAATCCTCCAATCCAAACCATCTAGTCCACAGCCTATCTTCGGTACTGCCAGTTTCATGATGTCGTTTTCCAACAGATGGTCCTTCATGTCGCACAGCGAGTCCCATAAATTGCAGTATGACGGCTTCTGATGTGAGTATTGTTTCGTAACGAGATAGTAAATGTACCGCTTGTGTTCTACGTTATCATCCTTCAGTTGTAGCGTTTTCCCGACAGTTGGACGTTGGTTGGCCAGTTCTTGTACTCGTCCAAATTTTCTTTTAAAAACTGAAGCGATGCCGCGGGACATTTTAATGTCTTTCGCTACACAGTGAGCGAGGGAATATTCTGGGGACACGGTGAACAGATCTCGTTGTTCTTCTCGTGTCACGCCATACCGTGCTTTGTGACCAGTGGAATGACTTTCCATAAAGTCATCAAATGTGGGTTCCTCAGCTATAACCCGGCGAACCGTCGCTCCACGATGATCGTCAAAGTTATCACCAGCAAAAGGGGCTAACCGATTGAAGTGGACTATCCTCGGCTTTCCATTAGGTGTTTTCCTAATTCTATAGACCACATCATTTATTCTTTTGATGATCTCGTAAGGACCTTCCCAATTCCTTTGCAGCTTGGGCGATAACCCGCGACGTCTTTGTGGATTATAAAGCCACACCAAATTTCCAGGTTGATAACCACCTTTCTCAGCCTTGACGTCATACTGGTCCTTCATCCGATCGCTGGCACCTTGAATGTTTGTGCGGACTTGTTCATGGATGTCATTCATCCTTCTCCGTAAGTCCGTTACATAGTCCTCCCCGGCTAGATCTTCACCGGGTTTACTGCCAAATACCAGGTCGCATGGTAAGCGCAACTCCCGCCCGAATAAGATGTTAGATGGTGTCTGCCCTGTTGTCTCATGCACTGATGAACGGTAAGCCAACAAGAACAGATGAAGATGTCGGTCCCAGTCTCGTTGATGGTTAGAGACTACCTTTGACAACTACCGATTTATTGTTCTATTCATCCGTTCAACCATGCCATCAGACTGCGGGTGTAATGCAGTAGTTCTGGTTTTCTTTATTCCTAATATCTTACAGATATTTTGGAACAGAGCAGACTCGAAATTCCTTCCTTGGTCGGAATGTATCTCTCGCGGTACTCCAAATCGGCAGATGCATTCTTTTACCAAGACTTCAGCAACCGTTACGGCTTCCTGGTTGGGTAATGGATAGGCTTCGACCCACTTAGTAAAGTAGTCCATTACTACTACTATGTATTTATTTCCTTCATCAGTTTCGGGGAATGGTCCGGCCACGTCAATCGCAATGCGTTCAAAGGGCTTCCAACGTTATATTGGCGCATAGGAGCTCTTCTTTTCTTATGAGGCCCGTTACTTCCCGCGCAGACCACACATTTCTTGCACCACTCTTTAACATCTTCTTTGAAATTTACCCAGTAAAATCGTTGGCGCAATCTCCCGAGGGTTTTATTTACTCCAAAATGTCCAGATCCGTCGTGGATCTCGTGCAATACTTCCGGTACTCTATTTCTAGAGATTATCAGCTGATTCCTACTCTCAGTACCTTCAGTATTCTCTATGACACGTTTCAGGAGGCCCTCTTCAACCACAATAGAATCCCACTGCGCCCAATACGATTTTACACCTTGTGAGTGTCGTGCAACATCTTCCCAAACTGGTCTGTCTTGGTCCTTGCGAAGGTCTTCCGTTTTCCAACTATCATTCACTACTGTTGTTCTGGCGATGGTAAAGAGTTTTTCCTCTAGACGACTGCAATGCTTGCATTCGTCTTGGCAAGGTCTTCTTGATAATGCGTCAGCATTACGATGGCTTGTACCTGCTCGATGCTCAATAACAAAGTTATATTCTTGCAATCTTTCAATCCATCTAGCTGCCTGACCTTCAGGATTCTTTAATTGTAGCAGCCATTTGAGAGCAGCGTGGTCAGTTCTTATAAGAAATCTTCTACCGTACAAATATTTGTAGAAGTGCTCCACGGATTTCACGACTGCCAAAAGTTCTTTTCTGGTGACGCAATAATTCCTCTCTGGTTTTGACAAGGTCTTACTAAAATAGGCAATAACCTTCTCTTGTCCGTCTTGTATCTGGGAGAGAACGCCACCAATTCCAACGTTGCTGGCATCTGTATCTAGAACGAATTCTCCTTCTGGTAAAGGATAACTTAGAACAGGTGCGCTTGTCAAAGAATATTTAAGTTGTTTGAACGCAGCTTGACAGTCCATCTCCCAGATAAATTTTCTGCCTTCTTCAGTAAGCCTTGTCAATGGCTTCGCTATGTTGGCAAATCCAGGTACATAACGTCGGTAGTATGTACAGAGACCAAGGAAACTTCTCAATTCATGTTTGTCCCTCGGTACTGGCCAGTCACTCACAGCCCTTATTTTGTCCGGGTCAACTGCAATACCCTTACCAGAAACTACGTGTCCAAGATAATGCACTTTTTTTTTGAAATAAGTGACACTTCTTTGGACTGAGTTTCAGGTTGGCCTTTCTCAATCTTTGGAAAACCTCTTCCAAGTTCTTCATGTGGTCCTCGAACGTTTTTCCTACCACAATAATGTCGTCGAGATAGACCAAACATGTTTTCCACGATAGTCCAGCCAACACGGTTTCCATAAGCCGTTCAAACGTTGCAGGGGCATTGCAGAGCCCAAATGGCATAACAGTAAATTGCCACAGACCGGTACCGATGGTAAAAGCTGTCTTTTCTTTGTCTTTTGGATCTAAATCCACTTGCCAGTATCCGCTCTTTAAATCAAGAGTAGAGAAAATCTTTGATCCTGCCAATGTGTCCAGTGTATCGTCTATTCGGGGTAGCGGGTAGCTATCCTTCTTCGTCACGTTGTTAAGTAGACGATAATCGACGCAAAATCTTGTAGAACCATCCTTCTTCTTTACTAACACCACTGGTGAGGCCCATGGACTGCTTGAAGGTTCAATCACACCTTCCGTCCTCATGTCCTCAATAATTTCTTCTGCTTCTTCCCGCTTCGCCAGTGGTAATCTTCTTGCTGTTTGGCGGATGGGTCTTGCGTCTCCGGTGTCTATTTTATGATGGACTACATTGGTTCTTCCTTTGTCCTTCTTGTCCAATTGGAACACATCTTGAAAGTTTCCAATTAAACCCTTAGCCTTGGTTTTCTGGTCGGTGGTCAAGTCCTGGAACGATGTTGACAGCTCCTTCAATAGAATATCCGGAACTTCACAGGTTGTGCTATCTTTGGCCTTCACAGTTCGAATAATCGATGATACCGTTGAGCATTCTCCTACTATGGTCCCTTTCTTCAGTGTAACGGGATAAAAATTAATGTTCATTACTCGAACTGGGATTATCTTGTCGGTTTTAAACAAGGCTTTTCCAATTACAACTCCAGTCCCAGTTTTGGCATCATCGTTTTTCGGCTGGAGCATGGCAATGTTTCCCTCACAGAAGCTACCCTCTATCTGTGCTTCCACGATTGATTCACTCCGTTCTGGGAGGGTTACATCTTCCATTATTAATACTCGCATGGCATTGTCGTCTCGTGGATTTAATACCAGTTCTTCATCATTGACCATCATCACTCCATTCTTCAGGTCGAGTTTAAATCCATGCTTTTTCATTAAGTCCATACCCAGAATGAATTCATCTTCTACGTCTGCTACCAGTGCGCGATGTTTAATGCACGTTTTTCCAATAATTATGCTCAAATCTATTTCTCCAGATGCGGTAGCTTGTTCTCCTGTGGCTGTGCGTATTTGCCACTTTGTTGGGAGCAGATGTTTTCTGCATATTTTTCTTGCTAAGTCGGGTCTGATTATTGTTTTTGTCGCACCCGTATCCAGCAACATTTTAAGCGGCCTTCTGTTGATAGAACCGTCTACATAGATGCTGTTAGCTTGATGATGAAGGGATGCGACATAAGTAATATATTCTGGGGCTACTGGATTACGGGTCGACGATTGCCCCTTCGCATCAACCCGACTTAGTTTTCCGACTCCCTTTCTTCCTTTCTTGGTTCTGCTTTCCTCTGTTGTTTTCTGCAGAGCCTTTGCGGGTGACCTACTTCACCGCAATTCCAACAGCGGAGTTTCTTTTTTCCAGAAGCATGAATTTCGGATGTAATACGTCTTATCCTATCATCTAGGTCCTCGATACTCTCAGCATCGATAATTCGCACTCGCGATTGGTTGCGTGAAGCTTGTTTTGCAGCTTCATGATCTAAGGCATATGAAAGTGCATCAACCAGAGTTTTTGGTCGAGCCAATCGTAGTGCCTGCTGAGTTTCATTGTCTCGGACCCCATACATAAATGCTTGTGTAGCTAGGCATTCCAAGACGCTGTCAGGAGCTGCAGGGTGTGCAAGACGAACCAGGCGAGCTATGTCGGCCTCAAATTCTTGCAAGTTCTCTTTAGAATTTTGATACCGGTTTCTTAATTGCGTTTGGTACACCTGCTCCAGATGTGCATTGCCATATCGCATATCCAACCGCTTGACAAGTTGGTCATAATCTTCCTGTTCATCCTCTTTTAGCGTCTGTAGGATATCGATGGCTTCTCCACGTAGCGAAACTGTCAGCGCAGTAGCTTTTTCTATGGAAGTCCAACCATTTGCTTTGGCAGCGGCTTCAAATTGTTTTACATAATTTGGCCATGATGACTTGCCATCGAATTCGGGTGTTTTAATGTGCAGTTTTGAATTATGTTCCGCTTTTACTGTTTTGTTTACTTGAATAATATCTGCCACGTCGGAATTTGAAACCGCTGGCGTAATTTTAGAGAAATTTTGCTGTAACTCTTCAACTTTTTTCTCGTAAGTTTCTATTCTCTCTTCTAGTATTCTAGAACTTTCTTTCAATTGTTCGTTCAGTTTTTCTTCTAAACTTCTAGAATTTTCCATTAATTTCTCTTCCCATATTCTAGAATTTTCTGTTAGTTCTTCTTTTAAAGTTCTAGAATTTTCTGTTAATTTATCTTCCAATTTTTGTTCTAAACTTCTAGAATTTTCCATCATTTTTTCTTCCAAGGTTCGAGAATTTTCTTCAGATTTTCTAGAACTTTCCTCTAATTTTTGTTCTAATGTTTTAGAACTTTCTTTCATTTGTTCTAAAGTTCTAGAATTTTCTTTTAGAATTTTAACAAAATCATCAATTTCGAACAAAAAGTCATCAGGATTTTCACCAGCTTCTATTAGAGCTTGCCGGAGACGGTGTTGTAGAACAGACCTGGTTCCCGATGTCTCCAAGTCTCGTTCCTCCAGCTCCCTCTTGAGATCGGCCACTTTTAATTCACTTAATTTTACTTGTTTAGTAGCCATTTTATTTATTTTAACACTTCACAGTTTTTAATAACCCTCACACCTGACACCAATTGTAACGTTTTATTTATTTAGGTGAAGTGTAAAATTGATTAAAGCACTAATATTTATATAACTAAGTTTAATTAAAGAAATATGAATTATAAAGTATAATGAAAAAATAACTAACACTAAGAATTAACAAATATAAACACTATTTTAGAACTAATTATTATTACTAAAGACTTAAACACTAGGATAATTTATTTAAACAATTATAACTACGCAATATTTATTTTTACAATATTTATATCACTCTTTACTTATTTATATCACCATCTGTTCACTACCCGTATCGATACAAGACTGTCCTCGCGATCTTTTGGTCGGGGTATTTATATTAAAATACATCATTCTAGAAGATTCTTTGATTCTTTGAAATCAGAACAATGGGAAGCGAACGGACGTGTTCTGACCTACACGCTAGCGGTCGCCGCCCGCGCCGCGACCCTGGGTTCGCTACAATACATTAATCAAAATAAAAATTAATTAGGACATAGGGTGTCCTACGAAAAGGTGACATAGGCGGTTACCATGTTAAATTTTAAATAATTGCATTTTATAAAAATATTAAATTTCTAGGTTTACTTACTTTAGTTATAACTACATACATTAATTTAGGTAGTAATATTGTTTCACATATATTGGAACCATTAGTTTGATAAAAAATTATTGAGCTCATTTTAATAGTCTTGTGATATAGGAATTGTTTCCTAGGTACTTTAATATCGTATTTCTTATAGTTCTTAAGATAGAAATGGTGTTCTACTTAAAATGAACACTGTGTATATGACTATATTATACAATGTATTTTTTATTTATTATTACTAGAGACCGGAATTTTAGGCTCTAAAATTATTAAAAATGGGTAGGCAAAATGGCTATTTTTATATCTATTTTAGGCAACAAATTTTTAGAAATAGAAAGAAAATCTGAAAACTGCACGAAAAATTAGAAATATAGAATATTATAATATTCAAAATTTTAAATTTTGTTATTTTGATGTTGCTTATCTACTCGATCAGACAAGACACGACACGACCACACAACTGTATTGGTTACTGGCTGACATATATTATTACTATTTTTACATAAATAATAATATATAATAACAATAACGAACAGTAAATAGTAATGAGAATTCAGGGATTGTTGCAAATTACAAATATACGCTCAATTGTCCTCTGCCAGAACTCGTTAACAGTTAATCTAAACAAAAATACAAAACTTGGAGGATATTTTATTCTCAGCCATTTTGTATAATATATTATTACTTTGCAAAGTTGTGGAAACGAGATATTATCAAATAACTAGATTTTTATCGCCTTTATTCAAGATTGCAGCGCTGGTGGACTTTTCCCATTTTTACAAATTTCAGAATTTTATTAGGGCTCAAAATGAACAAAATTGCCAAATATAAATTCTTCCCGACTTTTTACATGGCAAAGCCTTTTTTGCCTCTATTAACTAGGCTACTTGTAAAAAGGTTATCTTGATTAGTAATGTGATGGCTACATCAGAGTTTTAATATTACATTCCTTACGAACAATAGGGATGGTTGAGTTCTTTATGCACATTTTGGATAGTACAAACGTTTCGCACATATTTCTAAATTTGTAATTCATAAGTGTTCGCTGTGCAGAAAGGTGGCAACCACATTTAAATTGTTTATTACTTACGAACGGTAAGGGTTGCTGAGTTTTATTTAGGGGCACAATTGAGCACAAACGAAGCACAAACGTTTGGTATATGTTTCATCGTTTGTGCTTCACAGGTGGTTGCTAGGCGTGAAATTGGCAACCACATTTAAATTGTTTATTACTTACGAACGGTAAGGGTTGCTGAGTTTTATATAGGGGCACAATTGAGCACAAACGAAGCACAAACGAAGCACAAACGTTTGGTATATGTTTCATCGTTTGTGCTTCACAAGTGGTTGCTAGGTGTGAAGTTGGCAACCACATTTAAATTGTTTATTACTTACGAACGGTAAGGGTTGCTGAGTTTTATTTAGGAGCACAATTGAGCACAAACGAAGCACAAACGTTTGGTATATGTTTCATCGTTTGTGCTTCACAGGTGGTTGCTAGGCGTGAAGTTGGCAACCACATTTAAATTGTTTATTACTTACGAACGGTAAGGGTTGCTGAGTTTTATTTAGGGGCACAATTGAGCACAAACGAAGCACAAACGTTTGGCATAAATTTCATCGTTTGTGCTTTCCGGTGGTTGCTAACTTCACGGACCCTTAAAAGTATGTAATGTTTTAGAGAGCTTAATATCTGACGGTAGGACATTAAAATATTCTAAACCCTTACAATCAGGATTTTTTTTTCCAATTTCTAAACGTTTGTACGGAATTCTGAAATTATTTTTGTTCCTAGTTTCCATCTTATGTATGTCACCATAAGTCAGAAATCTATTTTTATTTGAATATATATAAATACATAAATGATAGACATACAGACAATACAGTGTCATAATTTTAAGTTCTTTAAATAATTCTCGGCAACTACTGTTGAAAGAGGCATTGGTCAGGCATCTTATAATTCTTTTCTGTGCGACGAAAACATTTTTTGTGGCCGTAGATGAGCCCCAGAAGCAAATACCATATGAAAGAATCGACCCGACTTTCGCATGATAATACATCACTAGCTGACTCGTAGTTAGAATAAGTCTCAAATGTCTAATTTGGAAGCATATTGTGTTTAGTTTTGGATGAACGTGTTTACGTACTTTCTTTATTTATGTCTATAATATAACTGGATAGGAAACTGTACAATAATATAACACTAGCAACAAACGAAAAATCGGAGCCAACTTAGTTATTTAACGTATACATATAAGTAATGTATCACAGCAATTAATACATAATTTCCAAATACATATATTTTTTGCATATGTATTTTATAGTATGTATTACTTAAAATGGAATGTTTTTCGGAACGTTTGCTGCAAAGGATTTTTATAGAAAAGCGGTAATTACACTAACTTAAAATGATAATGTTAAGTTAATAAACTGACCGATTTAAATTTATATAATTTTTATAAGATATATCTTTATAACTGAATACTGTATATAATAGTGAATTTTTAAAATTTTGATGATTAAATATGTTACGCAATAACAATGTAATATATATTTAATGTACATATTAGTTCAATGACATATTAATTATTATAAAATGGTTATATTAATATGATATTAAACAATAATATTACAATCGTGATCTCAGGTAACTTTGTATTTATATAAAATACATATAACTATAATGTTTTACTGTGATATTGTACTGTAACATTAGGTGCTTTCCTAGAAATGTAACAATTATGTACTCGTACGTGTTTGTTGGGAATAACCCAGAGAATCGTCAAAGTACGAACAAATATAAAAATTCCCAGCAATAAATTTGACTAAGGGACAGAAATCTCTACCTGAGGGTAAAGGGACCTGAGCAGTATCCTATATCTAAAAATTTACAAAGAAATTTTTTCCCACGTCCATAAAACTCATAAATTTCACACACCTGCAAACTCTAATTAATCAACCCGTAATTACTTCCCGAATACTTGAAGCCAAATCAAAAGATTCATACATAACAAAAGAAACACTTGGCAACAAAGAGCCTATAAAACTAATAAATGTCATATAAGTAGCAAACCTAATAAATCAACCCAAACCGCCTCCCTCGACAGACGGAAGCCTACCTTTTAAAGCTGCATCCTCTATCTTCTAATAAGGCCAAGGTAAGTGGTCGCATAGAGGGTGCACAATTATAAAGATAATAAAAGAGAAATCATTTGCATGAGAGGAAAATAATTCTTCAACTCTTTCCGGCGCATATTTAGATTCATTCATGTGGCTTCGACTCAATCGACTTGAAGTTTGGTATTGTAAATCACGATAATTTTACAATGTATCGTAATATGTGATAATATATAAATATTAACAATAAAAACGAAACGGAAAAAACGAAAGTAAAAGAAAAAGCTTGAAAAGAAAATCATGTTAGTAAATCACAATTGCTTATGATATGAACTATAAAAAATGCAATTAACTTTACCCAAAAATAAATTTACCTTAGATGCAGGAAGGCTTTAATGTGAATTGAAATGTTGGTGTGCAACGAAATCCGTGAAACTCTCGTGGAAGATAAAAAAAGCTCCTGTCTAACGAGTCAAAAATTCCCCAACAAACGTAGCGTACAGTACTGCGGGACACAACAATGGCACACATAATTTTTTTCACTAAGTCAAGAACGTTAGTTCATGCAACGATTCAAGAACAACTGACTTAACTTAAATCTGAAGCCGATAGGTCAAGGTAAAAGCACGTTTAATTAATACTAAGTTCATAAATCGCTAGGGTTGCACCAAGGTCTCTTGTGCTATGTATCAAGCAGGGTTGAGAAGTTTAAGGCTACGAATAAAATTTCTAGTACACGGGTTTGTAGTTATGGTTTTCTACAGCAAGGGAAATACAAGCTGAAGTTAAAGGACTCTGAATTTACAATAATTGACCTAAGCATTAAAATCAATCTCTCAAACCGTGCGAGTATGCGCGCGTAACCTACTCTGTAGCTCTAGTAGTTGCATATCGGGTATGGAATATAGCAACTACATTGTTGCCGCGAAAGAATAAAAAATACAGATTTTCCATCACTTGATTATCAAATGTACTTTCTGTACATGCTATTATAATTAACATAAGAAAAAAATATAATAGATTTGAAAACGATACTGTTCACAAAGCCTTATTTCCTGTGCTAAAATTATCCGAATTTTAATTTCGCTACTATACCGTTCACCAGTTAAATCTCTCGTTTCCTTTGGTCTAGAGTTTTTTAGCGCTTATGGAAATGAAACAGAAAACAAAATCGGGGACGAGTACAGGTGGTAGAAGAGGATGAGGTGTTTGTTTAATTTAGAGTTACATACATCAGTTAAATCTCTCTTATCCTTGGATTTTTCAGCGCTTATGGAAATGAAATAGAAAAAAAAAACGGAGACGATTCCAGGTGGTAGAAGAGAAATAAGGTGTTTGTTTATCTAATTTAGAGTTGCGTTTTGACAAAATACTTTTTTAAAATAAATTCCACCTTTCTTAAAAATATTTTTTTCATATTCCGTTGCTGTTGGAGAACCGTCCTGGTGGCAACCATCTCAGATTCTTCAACTGCCGTTTAGTGTCGAGTATTTATTTCATATTTCTTTTTGCTATATTCCGTTCCTGTTGGAGAACCGTGCTAGTGGCATCCACCGTAACCTCCTTCAGCTACTGGGCAGACCCGTGAGTAGTCATCTATTTGTAACTGGGACGACACCCTGCTGCCCGAAATTGGGAGACGCAAAAAAAGTAAAAAAAAACTGTCAATTTAGCTTGTTTTTAGCATAAAAATAGCAAAAAAAGTGCAAAATTTGAGCAAAAAAGATCGATTATTTCCATCTCCCATCCGCAATTGGGGGTAAAACATTTAATTTTGTGAGATTCGGGAGATGCAAATTTAGCTTGTTTTTAGCACTTTCTTTGCTTAAAATACATAAAATCTTACAATTTTTTTTATTTAATAAATGTATTGTTGTGATTTGAAATGTTTTGTTGTCCCAGACGATCAAGTAGATGGTATGGCTTGCAGAAAATGCAAATCATATGGTTTTTGCAAATGTAAGTGTAAATCACATAATACTATTTTTATAAAAATATTTAGTTACGCTACTGGTTTATCTACGCCACTGTTTTATTTTAATCAAATAACACTTTCGTCAGCACTTTAAGTAGTTAAAAACTTTTCAAACAGTACGAATGGATTCATCTTTTGTAATAAGTAACTAGATTATCTATGAGTGAGTATAAATTATTATATTACAAAATAATAATGATTAAAAACTATAGTGTCAAGAATCAAGAATTCTGTGGGCAACGATGGATTGATCGAATTGGAGCGGTGAAATGGGAATGAAGAATTTATTAAATAAATATATTAACATAATTTTATTGTACTAAATGGAGAACAAAACTAACTATGCAGGTATGTTGAACAGTGCATCATCTCAATTTAAAAAATTATCTGAATTAGAATTAGACACTCTTTATAAAGTTATATCGTTTGAAACTAGCACAGGTAATTACGGCCAACAAGTTATAGCAAATTTGGAAAACTGCAAAGTATCTTTACCAGCGAGATATAATAAATTTATTCCCCAAATTAAAGACATGAACAAAAATCCACCCAGTTTAGTTTATAAAGGTAAAATAGAAAGAAACAATAAACAAATACATGATATACAATTTATTTAAAAATTACAAAAATGTTAAAAGATATTGAATTCCATATTTGATAAGTGCGTTGAAGACATCTTCTTTGGTGCTGGTCTGTAAGTAAAAATAAAATTAGTTACTACTTTATTAACTATATAATTATACTTACATTATAATTCTCAATCGTTAGAATCATCACCGCCATACAGGATGTTGTGTTCACGAATTTCTTCAGTTATTTGCTTATCTTCCTTGTCCAAATTTTCATACTCTTCTTCCACTATATGTAGCTTAGAAGCTAATTCACGTATTCTTAATTTAAGTTTTCTTGCACTTTCCTTTTTATTTTTTTTCATTTTTTTTATTTTTGATTGTTTTATTATTTTATCGACCATATTACTGTTAGATTTAGCAACATCACTGAAGAAATTTGAAATTTTATTTTTAACTTTATTATTTTTAATTGTATTATTTAAGTTTTTATTTTTACTTGTATTATTTAAATTATTATTATTTTGAATACGCGTATTAACACTTGCGTTATTTATTACACTGTCTACTTCCATTGGCTCCATAATCACTGTGAAAGTACATTTTTGCTAGCACCTATATATATGCATAAGGAAAAATTCTGGAATATTCCATTTGCACATGCGTATTGTAACAGCACCGTATACGGTGCCATATTTTCCAGGCACCGGTTTTAAAATACGTGCCGCGGCACCGATTTCGCAGAGCTGACTGACTTATCAGAAATACGGTGTCAGTTTTTCTTGGCATTGTATATTAAAACACGTGTTTTAGACACCGTTTCTGTAGAAATTTATTGGTAAACATGTAATAACATATTTATGCTGATGAGAAGAATCTTCTAGAACAATTTATTTGTTTAACAGAATTTATAAAAATTCTATTAGTAATTATTGTTTGTTAAATATAAAGTCTTAACAAGTTGGATTCCGCAAGATGTAGTGGTCGGATTACTTAAGTTGCATAACCATTTAATTTTTTCTTTTTTAAATATTTTTCTACAGCAAAATAAGTAATATTATCTAAAAATTCACGTTCTTTATCGTATATTTCAACTTCACTAATTTTACCAGATTTTAACAATAACAACATATCTCTATAAAATTTATAACACTTTTTAAACTCAATCATTTTTTCTTTAATGTTTAATATTTCATTAAGACCCATTAAAACCGGACTACCAAGAGATAAAGCAGCTAAAGGCACAAACGCAAGAGCAGATAAACTACTTCCCGCAAAAATTACCTCACCAATATGAAGTGCAATATTCATAT
Source organism: Stenolophus ochropezus (assembly GCA_035578165.1). Lineage (NCBI taxonomy): Eukaryota > Metazoa > Arthropoda > Insecta > Coleoptera > Carabidae > Stenolophus > Stenolophus ochropezus. The sequence goes on from JAQOWZ010000037.1 coordinate 1,664,533, forward strand.
TACTATAAAGTTTATAACTTTTACGGTAAACGTATTTTCTCTTTTCTAAATATTCTTCCATTTATAAATGAGAAAGAAAGGATCAGGTATTGTGAATAATTTAATAAATAATTTGCCATTTGAAGCGCATGTACCGGGTTACAATTATTGTGGGCCGGGAACTAAATTAAAGAAACGATTAGCTCGAGGAGATAGAGGTGTAAATCCTTTAGATGAAGCATGCAGGGAACACGATATTGCATATTCTCAGTATAAAGATGTACCCAATAGAAATAAAGCAGATCAAATATTAGAATACAAGGCTTGGGACAGAGTTAACAGTAAAGATTCTTCCCTGGGCGAAAAAACCGCGGCATGGTCAGTTACAAATATTATGAAAGCTAAACGTAAAATGGGTATGGGTTTAAATAATAATTTTTCTAGTAATAAATCAGTTAAAATGTCATATATACAATATGGTGTGAGTTTGTCTGAAAATCAACAAGAGAAAATTGCCAACGCAACAGACACTGTTTCAGTTCGTTTAAAGAATGAAGATTTGAAAGGTTCTGTTAAACTATCACTCACACAAGCTCAAATTAATAAAATTGAAAAAGCAAAAAAAGACGGTAAAGGAGTAACTTTAAAATTATCACAAAGTCAAATTAAAAGAGGTGGCATTATACCTTTATTGCCAATTATAGCAGCATTAGGAGCCGCTGCTGGTGGAGCAGCAGGTATAACTCAAGCAGGACATAAAAAACAATATCAAAATAAAATGCTTGAAGAGGCTAAACGTCACAATAAAGCAATTGAAGGAAAAAAAGGTTCAGGTGTTAAGAAAACTGGTAAAGGAATTTTTTCAATAGGTGATGTTGAATGGAACAAGTCTAAAAAAAAATAAAAATTTCAAATAAAGCATTATCCGATATTGAACTAATAAATTACGCTGAACAGTTAAAAATTCCAAATTTTAGAGGTGTATTTATGGATGACACATTACCTAAGAAAATAAATAAAAACGAAACTGGTATTGTAAATCTAGACTCAAACTCAGGACCTGGTACTCATTGGATTGCTTATAAGAAGATAAATAATAATATATATTATTTTGATTCGTTCGGCAACGTTAACCCAGAAAAGAAATTAATAAAATACTTTAATAGTTCAGGTAAAGCAAATATATATTATAATTATGACAGTTACCAGAAATATGATCAAACAATATGTGGTAAATTATGCTTAAGATTTTTAGATAAATAAATGGAGAGCGGAATATTTAAACTGAATAATTCTGCAAACTTAGATTCATCTGTGTTAGAAGCAAAATTTTATCCACCGCTAGATATCAGTGATGGTGAATATGAAATATGTATTAGAAAATTTAAATCAAATTTTAAAATACCCAATGTTTCGAAAAAGTTAAAAAATAACACACTTACAATTATTAAAAACAGTAAATTTGTAACATTTATTATTGAAGATGGTACGTATTCTGTTTATCATATAAAAGATATTTTTGAAGAAAAAATTGGCGATGGTTTCGTTTTAACACCCAATACTAATACCTTTAAATGTGAAATAGAATCACCGTATTCAATTTTTATAGATGATACTTCTATATTAAATTTATTAGGATTTAATAAACAAACAACTGAAGCAAACAAGAAATATATTTCAGATAACGAAATTGATATTTTCAAAATTAAATCTATTAACATTCACTGTCCCCTAGCTATAGGTCAATACGTAAACTCAAAACAAACTGACATTATTAGTGATTTTTATATTACAGTTAATCCAGGTTATGATATTGTATTTATACCTAAAAATTTGGATCGTTACCTGTTAAAAGGTAGAAATTTTATAGATTACATTAAATTAGAATTAAAAGATCAGCATGGTGAATACATTGATTTTAGAGGCGAATATGTAGAAGTACAATTTGAGATTCGAAAAATTAAATAAGCACTATTTTTTACTAAATAAATGAGTACATCACTAGTGTTCACTGGTGCTCCGAAAAGTGAGAAACAAATAATAGAAAAATATGACTATCATAAATATTACCCACAACTGAAAGATTATATAAATGATACAAATAGACGTACAACTATTAATATTAATAGTCAAGATGCTCAGTTTGATACAGCTAACAGTAATATTATTTTGAATGGTCAAATTATTTGTACAGATGTTGACTTAAAAGATGATTACAAAAATATAAAATTTGTGAAAAATGGTTATATGCACATGTTTAGTGATATAGTGTACAAAATTAATAATAAAGTAGTACAAGAAGTAAACAGTCCAGGCTATAATATTTTATTGAAAGGATTATGTGTTGCACTAAATAATTATATTCTTGAAGGTTGGGATGGTTCCAATTTAATTACTGATGATGGCTATTTTTCAATAAGTGTACCAGTTAAACAAATATTTTCACTATTTGAAAAGTATGATAGACCTGTGTTGAGAGTATCACAATCAATAGAGTTTTTAAGAAATACCAGTGACGCAAATTGTTTAATTGTTACCACAGAGGCATCGAGAAATAAAGTAAAAGATAAAGATTTGAAAATTCATTTAACCGATATAATTTGGGAAATGCCTCATATTACACCAATCATAGATATGAAAATCAAAATCAATAAATTAATTGAATCAAATAAATATTTAACAATACCATACTTGGACTGGTCCTATACAAATCACCCAACATTCTTGGCACAATCCAAAAATTATTCTTGGTCCATTACCACTTTATCTAAAAGACCTCAATATGTTATTGTTGCTTTACAAACCAATAGACAATTTGACTTTACGAAAAATAATTCAGAATTTGATTTTTGTGATGTAGAAAACATAAGATTATTGTTTAGTGAAGTTGAATATTATCCTGCAGAAGATATGGATTTGAATATAAAATTAAACGTATATAGCAGATTGTATTCAATGTATTGCGATATTAAGAAAACGTACTATCCCAATAAAGATGCAGATCTACTGAATAACATTATTAAGAAACAAGATTTTATTAAAAAGTATCCCTTGTTTGTGTTTGATTTAACGTATAAGAGTGGAATTATTAAAGAAGGACCTACAAATCTTACAATTAAATTCACATTTGAAAAACAAGCACCAACAAACACGATGATTCACTGTATTATTGCGAATGACTCATTTGTAGCATATAGTCCTGGTGATAACATGGTAAGGAAAGAATAATTTTTATAAATAAATGGTCTGCAACAATTTTAAAATAAAAAAACTTGGTAACGGGTTGCAAAAATGTGTTATAGAACAAGAAAATATACAGTATTATAAATATTATCCTAATATAATTAGAGCTGGAATAGTAGGTTCATCAAATTGTGGTAAAACAAATATTTTAATTCGAATATTGACTGATAATAAAAACAGTTTAATCTATAGTAATATCTACATTTACTCAAAATCTTTAAATCAACCACTATACAAGTATCTTGAAAATTATGTAAGTGAAATAAATAAACATATTAAGAAACAGTATAAAATTGGTTTCTTCACATATAATAATTCAGATGATGTATTACGAGTTGAAGAAATCCCACCATTATCAGTAATTATATTTGACGACGTTGCTAGCGACAAACAGAAAGTAATAGAGGAATATTTCCATAGAGGTAGACATAAAAGAATAAGTTGCTTTTACCTTTGTCAAACATATAGTCGTATACCTAAACAAATGATACGTGATAATTTAAATTTGCTTATTGTTTTTAAACATAACGACAATACTAATTTGAAACATATCTATGATGATCATGTTGGAACAGATATGTCTTTTGAAACGTTTAGACAGTTATGTACTTTTTGTTGGAAAATGAAGTATGATTTTCTTGTAATAAATTTAGAAAAAGATGTAAGCAACGGTAAATACAGTCGAAACTTCAATGAGGTGCTTTTAGTATAAACATGAAACATGAAACATAGAACATGAAACATGAAACATAGAACATGAAACATCAACATGGAACATGAACATAAAACATCAACATGAAACATGAAACATAGAACATGAAACATCAACATGGAACATGAACATGAAACATCAACATGAAACATGAAACATGAGAAACATAAAACATCAACATGGAACATGAACGGTAATTTTAATGTAATAAATGGATGAGAAAAAAGTAAAGGAGTATAGAGAATCATTCAACAAAGCTAAAGCAGCTTACATTAAACGAACTGAAGGTCATTCTATTAAACACGAAAAATTACTAAAACAATACGAACCTATTACAAACGCTCTAGTACCATTACAAAATGCCATACTAAATCAAACAGAAAGTGGTAAAGAACAAACTAAAATATTGAAACAAATACAAGATAATTTTCAACAGAAAAAACTATACAAAAGACCACATCTGAGTATTGATGAAATTCAACCGGGAACATCAAGAGATAGAACGTTAGGTGATGAAACATTAGGAGATAAGTATCTTACAAAAACAGTCAAATCAAACATAGATGAAACTTTTGGTATTAATAGAAGTAGCGGTAAAATTGGTAGTAAAAACGTGCTAGTAACGTATGATCGTGATAATATTAATATCCACAAGGTTGGTGAAGATGAGAAAATAGTTGAATTTAAAGTTCCATCTACACATGGTATATGGAGTTTATTAACTGAAAAAGAACTTAAAGATTACACACCAGAGGATCTAGAAAATTACAAGAAAATTTTAATACATAGCGGTTGTATACAAAGAGTTGATGATCCGTCTAAACCGAGAGCAAGTAGAAGCAACAAATATAACAAAATTATTAAACCTATTTGGGAGAAATATAAGGATCAATCTCCAAGCAAAAAACAATCTCCACGTAAAAAACAAAGACAACAATTGTATGACGAAGCTAGAGCAAAGTCACCAGAATTTCCTCAAACAGAAGATTTATCCGATATTTCAGATATACCAACTACGCCGACAACACCTGTATCGCAGTATCACTCATTGGAAGACCTAACTTCAACACCGAAAACAGGAAAAGGATTTAAAAAATATAACAACAAGGAAAAAGAATATGTTTATTGGAACACTATTAGCGAACTAGAAAAACGTTTAAATTTCCTTAAAGCTGAACAATCCGCTGGTAATGACAATGTTGGAAATGAAATCATGAATATAGAAGAAGAACTAGAAGAAGAAAAAACAAAAAAGAAGCGGGAACATTTTAGTGTAATAAATGGTATTAAACAAGTTTGGTGAGAGTGATGATTACTCTAATAATCAAATATTTTCAAGAGGTGTAAAAGGCGAGTCAGGAATTGGTTTCAAATTAACAAATGATGGTAATTATGATATTCAAAACAAGAGATTATGCAACACACAAGATCCTGAAGAAGACACAGATGTTTGTACAAAAGGTTTTGTGTCAAGAATTATTGGTGAATATGAGAATAAAATTCAGCAAGTTCATTCAGAAACAAGTAAAATAAATGCTTTAATAACAACAAAATTTAATGAGAATAATTTAAAAATAAAGGAATTTTCAGATAGCACTGAGAGATTTATAAATTTAAAGTATAATACACTTAATAAAAAATTGGAAAACACTAAAAATGATTTAAACAAAGCACAAAATGAATCAATTAATAGAAAAATAACAACACTTTTTTTGCATTTACATAAAGCAGTAAATGATTTATTTCAGGTATTTGCTAATAACACTAATAAAATAGTAAACGTTAACTATAGCGCAATTAATAAAAAATCAGAATTAACCAAGGAAGATTTTCTTGATTTCGTTAAAACATATAACAATGTATTCCAAATATTTGCTGAAAGTGTGATCAACACAACAAATTTAAATCATGATACAATTAATAGACTCTTGGAGTAGTCACAGACCAATTTTTTAATTAATAAATGGCTGAATTAATATATTGTCTTAAATGTAAGTCTCAAACAAATTCAACTAGCGTTACTAAAACAGTAACTAAAAATGGTCGACCTATGTTACAGGCAAAGTGTTCCCAATGTGGTTCAAAGAAATCAAAGTTTATAAAAAAAATTTAAGTAATAACGCTAGAGAACAAATTGCAAGCGAGTTACATAAACCACTAAGACGAAATTTTCCAACACGTAAAGTAATAACATATGGTATTGATGATTTGTGGCAAGCTGATTTAGTTGAGATGATTCCATATTCAAGAGTGAATAAAGGTTATAAATATTTATTAGTTGTAATTGATGTGTTTTCTAAATATTTGTGGGCAAAACCTGTTGAGAATAAAACTGGTAACAGTATAACAAACGCATTTAAATCAATTTTAGCGTCAGATGAAGCAGACTTAAGTCTGCGACTAGTGAAACGAGTACCGAAAAATCTTCAAACTGATCAAGGCTTAGAGTTTTACAATAAAGAATTTCAAGCGTTAATGAAAGAAAATAATATTAACCATTATTCAACATATTCAGAAAGAAAAGCAAGTGTAGTAGAACGTGTTAATAGAACTTTGAAAGAAAAAATGTGGAAACAATTTACAATTAATGGTAATTACAAGTGGCTTGACATGTTACCTGTGCTAGTAAATACTTACAATCATACAAAACATAGTACGATAAAAATGACACCCATTGAAGCATCAAAGAAAAAGAATGAAGAAAAATTAAAACCTCTGTTTCAAGAAGAAATTCCTAATTATAAACCCAAGTATCAAATTGGCGATAAAGTTAGAGTATCTAAATATAAAACAGTTTTTGAGAAAGGTTATACGCCTAATTGGTCAAATGAGATATTCACTGTGTGTAAAATAATATATTCGAATCCAATAACTTATCATTTGAAAGATTATAAAGAGCAAGAATTAAAAGGTTGCTTCTATGAACAAGAATTAAATTTTGCTAGAGATGACGTATATTTGGTTGAAAAGGTAATTAAACGGAAAGGTAATAAAGCATATGTAAAATGGATAGGGTTTGATAATACTCATAATTCATGGGTTGATGCAAAGAATATTGTGTAGTCGCAGACTGGAGTCTATCGTAGACAAATCAGATCATGAGAATCTTGCTCCGCCACGCGGCTGAGCAAAACGTCATCACAATCTTATCTACATAAAACTATTAACAAAATTATTTCGTAATAAATGGATTACTGGACATTACGCTGTATAGATGATTACTTGTATAATATGGATCATATTAACTTTGCTAAAGCCATGGATTTAAATATAAACCATAAAAAAGTTAACTGGCAAGAAATATTAAGATCTCAAAAATTATCAGAAGATTTTATTAGGGAGTTTCAAGATAAATTTAACTGGAATGTAATATCATGTTATCAAATATTATCAGAACCTTTTATAAGAGAGTTTCAAGATAAAGTTAACTGGGTGCGAATATCAGGATCTCAAACATTATCAGAACCTTTTATTAGAGAGTTTCAAGATAAAGTTAACTGGAAAGCAATATCAGGATCTCAAAAATTATCAGAACCTTTTATTAGAGAGTTTCAAGATAAAGTTGATTGGTATTACATATCAGGATCTCAAAAATTATCAGAACCTTTTATTAGAGAGTTTCAAGATAAATTTAACTGGAATGTAATATCATATAATCAAAAATTATCAGAACCTTTTATAAGAGAGTTTCAAGATAAAGTTGATTGGTATTACATATCAGGATCTCAAAAATTATCAGAACCTTTTATTAGAGAGTTTCAAGATAAAGTTGATTGGAAATATATATCATGTGATCAAATATTATCAGAACCTTTTATAAGAGAGTTTCAAGATAAAATTAACTGGGTGCGAATATTAGGATCTCAAACATTATCAGAACCTTTTATTAGAGAGTTTCAAGATAAAGTTAACTGGAATGTAATATCATATAATCAAAAATTATCAGAACCTTTTATTAGAGAGTTTCAAGATAAAGTTGATTGGAAATATATATCATATTATCAAAAATTATCAGAATATTTTATTAGAGAGTTTCAAGATAAAGTTGATTGGGAAATTATACCTTGCAAAAAAAACTATATTTTCTCAATAGAATTTTTAACTGAATTTAAAGACAAGATACCTAGTGATGAATATAACAGATTATTAAGTAAATACAATAAAATAATATCATTGCAAAGATTAATAAAAGAGTATTTATATAAACCAGGTGGCAAAATGTTTATAAAAACTATGAATCATTTTAATAGTATAAAATATTAACAAATTTTATTTGTAATAAATGGAATCAGTTATAGACCTTATAAACAACAACATAATATTCAATAATAATAAAATCAATTATCTAGCAGATAAAGATAACAATCCTTGGTTCAAAGCAAAAGATGTTGCTGAGATATTGGGATATACAAATTCAAGAGATGCAATTATTAAGCATATTGATAGAGAAGACCGTACAATATATGAATTTATAAGGGCCTCGCAAAACGCGACCCCCTTTAATAACCAACCAAATACTGTATATGTTAATGAATCAGGTTTATATTCACTAATACTATCTTCTAAACTTCCAAAAGCAAAAGAATTTAAGCGGTGGGTTACTTCTGAAGTCTTACCATCAATAAGAAAATATGGAGAATACAAGATAGAGTCCAAGTACAAGGCTATAGTAAACAATCTGAAAAGTAAAGTAGAATCTTTAGCAGAAAAGGTTGAAGAAATACAGCGTGATGTAGTTTCTAAACCAAACAATACAAACAAACATCATCAGTTGATACTTATTGAAAAAAATCACATGTGGGAATATCCTTATTATGTGCTTAGAGTTCAAAAGTGTAAAGCTAATAATCGCATCAAGATGCTAAGAACTGTATATCCAGACATGGTAGTTATACTTAGACTTGAGTATAATCCAAACAGTATTAATTTATACAACAAAATTAAAGAAACTATTGATATTAGATATTATGGAAATCATTTTAAAACACATCTTTCTCAAAACGAACTATTGTTTGAGATAGCAAAAATTATAAACGTATAATTTCTATCTAATAAATGTTGAGTCAGTACTTGCAACTTCGATTGATTGATAGTTTTCTAACAGGTCTTTCACATATTTACTTTGTTGAGTTTTTGAATGATTATGGTTTTCCAATGGAAATTGATCATAGTAAAGTTAAGTGGGGTGAAATATCAGGTCGTTATGATTTTGATGAGAATCATATTGTAAAATACGAAGAGTATGTGAATTTTACTATATTATCAAAGCGAAAAGATTTGAGTGAAGATATCTGTATGAGGTATTTACATAAAGTAGATTGGCCTGAAATATCAAGTCATGAAAATTTAAGTGATGACTTTTTAGAAGATATGATTGAGTATATTGACTTTAATGTTGTTGCTAAAAGAAAAAATTTAAGTGAATACTTTATGACTAAATATTCTGAAAAACTTCCATGGCACATAATTTCAACCAGAAAGAATTTAAGTTTAAATTTTATTAGAGTGTTTAAGGATAAACTTGACTTTATTGAAATATCGTATCAACCAAACTTAGATGAAGAGTTTATTAGAGAGTTTCAGGACAAATTAGATTGGACTGTATTATCATATTATTGGAAACGGTATAGTCAACAATTTTTGGAAGACTTTCATAATAAAATTCATTGGGATATTGTTTTCAAATCAAATTAATTTTTCTCTAATAAATGGCGAATAAGGAGAAACTGTCAGAATGTGCGTTTATCTTAAGACGTATAGTTAAACTAATTGAAAAGCTTAATAACGACGATTTAAACGTTTGTAGAAACTTAATAAATCAACTAGATATGATAAATGATAATTCAAATCCATTGAGAACACAGATTGAAGATATTAGTAACACTGTTAAAGATACAAATGTTCGAGTAATAGCAATAGAAAAGTATTTGTATACGAATTTTGAAAGTGAATCAGACGTAGAATCAGTCGCAGTTGCTAATAACGAAGAATCGGTTGAGGAAACAGTTACTGAGACACCTGTAGTTGAGGAATCAGTTACTGAAGAGTCTATTGAGGAATCAGTTACCGAGACACCAGTAGTTGAGGAATCAGTTACTGAGACACCAGTAGTTGAGGAATCAGTTACTGAGACACCAGTAGTTGAGGAATCAGTTACTGAAAAAAATACAATAACTCCAGAATTTTTTCTAGGAGCGCTAAGAGGTTTTTAAGTGTTAGATTTAGTGATAATGTTAAAATACATTATATGTTTACTTGGAATTATGCTTATAGAGCAAGTCGTAAAGGTATTTGGCATCTATATGCTGTAGATCGTGAAAGATTTCAACAACGTATTAATAAATGTTCAATTATTATTACTCCAGTGTTAAAAAATAAATTAAATAAATGAAATTTTTAGTATTCCAGATGCTCGGGTTATAGATATTGATGAACAAGTCTATGAAAAATGTAGACAGTGTTTAGAATATTCATTCGATAATTCAGCTCATGTACCACATTGCGTTAATTGTAATTTTCATGTAATTAATAAACAAAATAAGAAATTATTTATTAAACACGTAGATAAAATGAAATATGTTGAAAAATTAGTTCATAATTATCGAATTGTAATTAAACCTAATTTTTATACATCTCTTAATGCTACTACTAAAGATGATATAATTCAAAAATATCCATATTTGCTTAGCTTTTTATATGCAAGTGGTTATAGAAATAATGTATCACATAAATATTTCATAAACAAATTCATAGCGTTAGCTGAATTAGACTCAAATCACAAGCCACAGAAAATTAACAATAAAAAGGATAAGTTGTGGAATGAATTTTTGATTAAATATATGTTTTCTTATGAAAAATATTAACAAAATTTTTCTCTTATAAATGACTACTGAAAATAATGTCAATAGTTACATGCAAGATTATCGCAAGAAAAATAAAGACAAAATAAATAAATATATGCGTAAATATTATAATGAAAACACCGAAGTGTGTACTTGTGGTGAAACAGTAAAAAAACAACATTTAAAACTTCATAAAGAAAGTAATAAACACTATGGTAAATTGTACTTAAAAGAAAAGGAGTCCGCACTTAAAGATATGCTTAATTTGGGTTAAAATTTTCTTAATTTTATCTTTATCGTCATCTTCTTTTATAATAGACTGTGATATCACATCTCTTTCTCTTATTAAAAAAGCAGAATCAGGAGTGAGTAATATAATACAAAAATACATTCTATAATTAGCACCTAAAATTTAAAGATTGAAAAAGTATTAACAAATTTATTTTGTAATAAATGGAGGTGAATAATATTCAATTGGAAGATCTCCGATTGCCTGAGTTATACAATTTAGCAAAATCATTGGGAATACGGTATATTAAAAAGTATAAGAAAGCAGAATTAATTAATAAGATTAAAGATCAACAAAGTCAAGATGGAGAAATCAATAACATTTTTCCATTCGATGATGAATTATATGAAAAACCGAAGAAAGAAAGAATGCAAAAAATCAAACCAAAGAAAGATGGAGAAATCTATAACATTTTTCCATTCGATGATGAGTTATATGAAAAACCAAAGAAAAAAAGAGTGCAAAAAGTAAAGTGTGATGAGTGTGGAAAATATATTAAGAAAACCCGTATGCAATCGCATAAAGTACTTCATGATCCTGAACTAGACTTTATTTTAGTGGAAAGTGTTTATAAGAATCGATTATTAACCTATCAACATAATAATAAACAAATGGATTTAGACATACCGACATATATGAATTTATTAAAAAAGAAAGCAGTAAATATACTTCAAAACGCTATGAGTATACATAAGAATACTAAAACTAATTTAAATATGGAATGTAAATTCAAAAAATTATTAGATCCTAGTATAACAATGACCAATCCATTCCAGTTGGAGAATGAGATATTAAGAGAAGCGGATGATTTATTTCAATATTGGGATAATCAGAAGGTTTTATTTATAGCAAGATGTGATGAAATGGAAGCAAAAGGTTCAGACTGGGTTCTAGAATCTATAATTTGTATAAGAATTAATATAAATAAATATAAACCGTTAAGTGGGAAGTCATATATTGAATTACCTAAATGGATTAAAAACAAAGAAGCCTGTGTTAATGTTAAAAACAATGACGACAAGTGTTTCATGTATAGCGTAATATCTTGCTTACATCCTGTAAGTTATAAAAACAATCCATACAGAGTGTCTAAATATAATAAAGCGGATTATATAAATGAATTAAATTTTGAAGGAATAAGTTTCCCTGTTAAAATTCAAGACATAGCAAAATTTGAGTCACTTAACAAAATAAATATTACTGTGTTTAGTTTTGAAGGTAAAACATTTTACCCGTTATATCATAATAATAAGGTTTTCTATGATAGGAATATCGACTTGTTATACTTTGGAAATAAAGAAAAGAACCATTATTGTTGGATTAAAAACCTGAGTCGCTTATTAAATAATCAACTGGAAATAAGTAGGAGTAAAAAACATTTCTGTAGAAGATGTTTGAATTATGCCACAAGAACTGAAGAATATTTGAAGAAACACCAAGAACTTTGTTTTAGCAATGAACCATGTATTCCAGTAATGCCTTCAATTAGATATGCTTGTAGTAAGTGTGGAGACTATAGTAATAACCAAAATGAAATAAAAGAGCATATGGAAAAATGCACTGGAGCTAATAGTAATAATCAAAATGAAATAAAAGAGCATATGGAAAAATGCACTGAAACTAATATATTGAAAAAACTTAAAACTAGCATATTGCAAAAACTTAAAACTAAAGGTTTAGATGAGATTATAACAATTAAACCAGCAATACAATTTAAAAACATTCAAAGAATGCAAAGACATCCCTATGTAATTTATGCGGATTTTGAATCACTTTTAAAACCTGTTATTCAAACATGCATCCCTGATCCTGAAAAACCGTATACAATTAAAAAACAATCTCATACCCCCTGTGGATATGGATTATATGTTAAGAGTATTAATGATTATGATAATCCATTTGAAAGTTATAGAGGAGAAAATGCTGATAAACATTTTATAAATTCAATATCAAACCATGCTAAAACAATATATGAGTTATTAGAATCAAATAGACCTATAACAGATATAGATTTAAAGGAATATGAAAAAGCAAAAAAATGTTATCTTTGTGAAAATGAATTTACAGCTAAAAACCCAAAAGTTAGAGACCATGATCATATAACTGGAAAATATAGAGGGGCAGCATGTAACAACTGTAATTTAAAGTGTAAACAACCCATATTTATTCCAATTGTATTTCATAATTTGTCTGCATACGACTGTCACTTGTTTGTAAAGAATTTGGGTGAAGATAAGAGTAACTTGAATTTAATTCCTAGTAATGAAGAGAAGTATATATCTTTCAGCAAGATTTTGAAAGTGGGACATAAAGAGTATATTCATTTAAGGTTTATTGATTCATTTAGGTTTTTAGCAAGTAGTTTAGATACTTTATCATCTAATTTGGAACCGGAACAAATAAGGGAAGCAGCTAAATATTTTTCAAATAATGATTTAGATATTTTGTTTAGAAAAGATAAAAATAAGTTAATTAGAAAAGGAATTTACCCCTATGAATATATGAATTCTTGGGAAAAATTTGAAGAATTAAAATTACCACCAATAGATAAATTTTATTCTTCGCTAACATTAGAAGAAATTTCGCAAGAAGAATATGAACATGCACAGAAAATCTGGGCATATTTTAAAATTAAAAATTTAGGAGAATGGCATGATTTATACTTAAAATTAGATGTTTTGTTATTAGCTGATGTATTTGAGAATTTTAGAGATTTGTGTTTGAATAAAAGTTATGGATTAGATCCTGCTTGGTATTATACAACACCAGGATTTGCGTGGGATTGTATGTTAAAATATACGAAAATTGAATTGGAGTTATTAACTGATTATGAAATGTACATGTTTTTTGAGAAGGGAATTAGAGGGGGAATATCACAATGTAGTAATAGGTATGCAAAAGCAGATGAAAACACACAACTTGCATATATTGATGCAAATAATTTATATGGTCATTCCTTATCCCAAAAATTACCTCAAAAAGACTTTGAGTGAGACTTTTGAAGAGCTTCAAGATATTAATAAAATATTAGTGTCAGATGATGATACAGGATATGTTTTAGAAGTTGACTTATCATTTCCACAAGATCTCCACGATAAATTTAACGATATTCCTCTAGCTCCAGAGAAAAGAAAACCTCCTGGTGGTAAAGTATCAAAACTACTTTGTCATTTCTATGATAAAACAAACTATATAGTACATTATAAAATATTACAGCTTTATGTAAGTTTAGGAATGAGAATTGATAAAATTCATAGAGGTTTAAAATTCACACAATCAAATTTCATGACACCATACATAAAATTTAATACGGAGCAAAGACAAAAATCAAAAAATGAGTTTGAAAAAGATTACTGGAAACTAGTATCCAATGCAGTGTTTGGAAAGTCTATGCAATCAGTTAGAAACCAGCAAAATATTAAATTATATTCAGATGAGCAAAAATTACAGAAAGCAATAAATAAACCTAATTTTAAACGTAGAACAATATTTAGTGAGAATCTGGTAGCAGTTCATAGATATAAAACCAAAGTACTGTTTAATAAACCTATTTATATTGGACAGGTCGTGTTGGATTTATCGAAATTATTAATGTATGATTTTCATTATAATGTAATTAAAAAAGAATTTAGCAATAAAGTAAAATTATTATATACAGATACAGATAGTTTTATATATGAGTTTAAAAATGCTGATTTCTATAAATTTATGGGGGAAAATTCCAATTACTTTGATACCTCTGATTATCCAAAAGATCACCCCCTATATTCTGACGTAAATAAAAAAGTAATAGGCAAATTTAAAGATGAGTTGAAATCTGTGAAAATGTTGGAATTTATAGGATTACGATCAAAAATGTACAGTTACAAAACGAATGATTCAGACCCAGAAAAAATATTTGAAAAAAAGTTAAAAGGAATTAAGAAATCCGTGTTAAAAAAAGAAATTAGTTTTGAAAATTATAAAACATGCTTATTTGAGCAAAAAGAATTTTATAATAAACAAACAGTAATTAGAAGTTACAAACATGATATCTTCACTGAAGAAGTAAATAAAAAATCTTTAAGTTGGAAGGATGATAAAAGATACTTACTAGCAAATTCTACAGATACATTGGCTCATGGACATTATTCGTTAGTTGCTAATTAGAGAATGTAACTTATTAAATATTTTTATAAAAATAGTATTATGTGATTTACACTTACATTTGCAAAAACCATATGATTTGCATTTTCTGCAAGCCATACCATCTACTTGATCGTCTGGGACAACAAAACATTTCAAATCACAACAATACATTTATTAAATAAAAAAATTGTAAGATTTTATGTATTTTAAGCAAAGAAAGTGCTAAAAACAAGCTAAATTTGCATCTCCCGAATCTCACAAAATTAAATGTTTTACCCCCAATTGCGGATGGGAGATGGAAATAATCGATCTTTTTTGCTCAAATTTTGCACTTTTTTTGCTATTTTTATGCTAAAAACAAGCTAAATTGACAGTTTTTTTTTACTTTTTTTGCGTCTCCCAATTTCGGGCAGCAGGGTGTCGTCCCAGTTACAAATAGATGACTACTCCCGTGTATTCGTTATTTTGTTTGTTTACTGTATTCTACATTCCGCTGTTGTCGGAGAAACCGTGCTGGTGGGGTCCACCGCAAACTTCGTCAACGGCTGGGTAGAACCGGGCCGCGGTTAAAGTTTTCTTTCGTTTCACTTCCTACGACTAAAAGACACCGGTGTAATTTTTTTTTTTGTACAATAAAATATTTATACCCAAATTTTAATTAAACATGTAGCTACCGATTTTAAAGTGAGAAAGACTGACTTTTTTGTGTTGTCGTTTTTGTCTAATAAATTGAATTTTATTAAAAAAAATCGTGAAATCACTTCCCTTAGCTTTCCAGAGTTTCATATTTATTCTGCTCTTATTTACATATTTTTGTAAAATGTTGAACGCGATTCCGGTCTCAGCAACTGTTGTTTCTAAAGTTGGCGGAAATATGGACATGCGCAGTCGGTGGCTCAGCTGACAAGTGGTTTTGTAAAAATATGAAAAACTGTAAAAAAAACTAAGAAGTGAGAATCGGTAAGTGTTACAAAGTCTTTATTATGGTTTTCTCCAGCTCTGTGGTTGTAGTAGGTGAAACTGTTTGTGAAAATTTGATCCCACGTGGTTTAAAATTCTTCTGCGTATTTTTCGGCGGCTCTTTGGCAATTCGGGAGGCTGCTGGAGTTGTTGTACTGCCTGCTGACGGTTTTCGTAGCGGTCGGCGGCTACTGGTCCGGACGGTGGGTCCGCTTTAACACGATGTGCGGTTCGGACCTCGTGGAGTCAGGTGCTAGTGACTGCTTGGAGCACTGAGGGGGGCAGGTAAGTGTCCTTGTGATGAGCACTTCGTCACACCATCCCCTTACTTCGCTAAAGAAAAAAAAGAAACAAATTTCTTTTCATTGCAGTTCGGTAGTTTTTCGTCCTCTCCTCTTGCAGCGCTTCCGGTGACGTCCTTGGGGACACGCCTTGAACCGCGTGACCCACTGCAAACCACCTCCTGAACGGGCCTCCAGAACTCGGTGACGGTGACGGGCCGGTGTCGGTAGGTCGCTGGACGTGGCGGCCTCGGTCGGCAACTGTGGCTGTGTGATCCCCCCAGGTGTGCCCGGTGCCGGACTCCCAGAACGGGTCGGATACGGTGGTGGAGTCGGCAGCGGCGTCAGGTAGTCTGGGGCGGACCACGTCGGTGGCGTCTGAAGCAGCGCTAGGTGGTGCAGCTTTGGCTTTGGTGACGGTGGTGGCTCGGCTGCTGTGCATCCTCGGAACAGTAACGGGCCCGTCGTGACCTCACTCTCGGCGGGAACCCGAAAAGCTTGCATCACGGCGGGAAGCCGAGGATCAGCTGGGTGCACACGGCTGCAGTCGACGGTGGCGTAATCAACACCACCGTCTTCCACGGGCCGCAGCATGTAGTGGACGGTGCTGACTACTGGCTGGATAAACCGGGGGTATTGGCGGCAACGGTGACAGAGCAGCTGGAAAAATTACCTCCCGCAGGATGGTCTGCACCCTGTTGGGTGACGCGGGAGGGGAGCCGTCGGAGCTGGATGTGTCTGACAGATCCAGACGCAGCTCCACCCAGCGGAAGGTGGGTGCCACTGTTGGTGGAGGCGTGGTAGCTCGGCTGGGTATGGCGTGGACGGCCGCGGCGGCGGCGAGCTGTGCCTGGGTTGGACGGCAGGCGTATTTAAACGGGGAGCCCACCGGTCGGATGTGCGCTCGTTGATGGCCCTTGAATTGGTGCGCTGCCCGGAGCAGGTTTGTGGACTGGTTCTCCATCTGAAAATTGTTTTAAATCTTTGATGTGAATATTTTTCAGGATGGTTCCCTGGTTGTTAATCAGGTCATAGAGAAGAGGAAATCGTCGCGACCGCACGACCCAGGGGCCGGAGTATTTCGGACAAAATTTTGCGGCGATGCCCTTAACAGCGGATGATAGCGGATGTTCGCGGCGCATAACTCGATCCCCTGGGTGAAATTCCACCGCTCGGCGCCATAGGTTGTAGTGATGACCCTGCTTGGTTGCAGCACGGGCGATGTTAATCCGGGCCAGCTCTTGTGCGTCGCGGATCGCCTGGACGCGACGCAGATGCTCGTCTGAGACAACAGGTGAGTTTGCTTTTTGTTCTGCTGTTATTGTCAGTTGGCTGAGAAGTCGTACTTCCCGTCCGAAGTTGAGATACGCCGCGAAGTATCTAGTGGAACTGTGACGGCAGCTGTTTATTGCCAGAACGAATTCTGGGAGCAGTGAATACTAGTTCCGTTGGTTGTCCTGGCAAAATTGCGCTAGCATTGGCTTCAGTACCCTAGTCACCCGTTCCACCGGGTTGGCCTGAGGTGTGTACGGTGGTGTTGTCTGCTGCTGGATGTCGTACTCCCTCAGGAACTTCCGTACGGTCTTGTTCTCGAACTCTGTTCCGTTGTCTGTGATGAGTACTTTGGGGCAGCCGTAGCGACACAAGATTAACTCCCTGAACGCCAGAATTACAGCCGCGGCGTTTGCCTGGCGTAGTGGGCGGCACTCTACCCACTTCTTGAGCCGGTCCTGAAAAACGATTACAAATTGGTAACTTTTTGCAGGGTGTGGCAGCGGTCCCATCATGTCGATGGACACGGTCTCCCATGGCTGGCTTACTTTGAGAGGGCCCATGTGGCCAGTTGGCCCTTGTTGATCAGCTTTGAACTGCTGGCAGCTGCGGCACCTCCTGACGTACTGGGTGGCTTCCCGGTACATGCCCGGCCAGTAGTATCGCAGGAACAGTCTGGCCAGAGTTTTGGCGATGCCTAAGTGTCCTGCGGTCGGGTGGTCGTGATTCTCGGCCAGGACTTGTCGGCGCTGCGGTGTCGGGATGCACAGCTTCCATTCTCGGTGTGGCTCGGTGTCCGACAAGTCGCCGGTAGAGCTGGCCGTCTTTCACCCGAAAGTCTGGGTGCTCGCGGGGGTGAGCGATGACTTCCTGGAACATGCGGTCGTACCGTCGACATCCTGCCTAATGACATTTAGTACCGGTAGAGGTTTTCGGCTCAGCATGTCGGCTAGATGGTTGTATTTTCCCTTCCGAAATACTACCTCATAGTCGTACTGTTGCAGTAGGACCACCCATCGGGCCAGACGGCCGGTTGGTTCCTTTAACCGGTCTAGGAACTTAAGAGCCTGGTGGTCGGTCACGACTGTGAAACGGTATCCTTCCAGGTACGTACGCAGTTTCTTATTGGCCCATACGACAGCCAGACAGTCCTTTTCTGAAACGTCCTGTGAAAGAGAAATGGTGTGCCACGGGAGCTCTAGGTTTGTTGGGCCAGGGATTAGCACAGACAAACAAGAGTAAAATAAAATTAAATATTTTCTTGTACAAAAAAATCTACACCGGTGTCTCTTAGCCGTGGAAAATCGGAGTGAAGTTAGCGACTGGTCGCTTAGCGACCAGGCAATGTAAGTCTACCGTTCACGTAATAAGAAAATATGAAAATTACCTCATTTTTATGACTCCAGGAACACGATTCGTATCAACAATTGATATTTTTATCATTTCTTTTTAAATAAATAACATTTTAATAATATTTATATAAAAAATTATTTAATATTCAACCCTGACCGTTCTTTTCATAAGTGACTAGATGATTCATAACAGCACCCCTGCGAGATGGACAATAATTCTACTATATGATGGTGATTGACATGACCTCAAGCAACAAATACACGGTGGTTCTAAAGTGGAGCATGTGCCCAATTGTTAATAATAAATTATGAAAACTTGCTCTCCGACCGTTATTTCTTATAAGTGGTTAGATGGTAAGTAACAGCACCCCTACGGGATGGACAGTAACTCTACTACATGGGGGTGATTTAACAGGACCCCAACTAACAAATAAAAGGTGGTTCTAAAGTGGAGCATGTGCACAATTGTTAATAATAAATTATGAAAAATTGCACCCTGGCCGTTCTTTCTTATAAGTGGTTAGATGGTAAAGAACAGCACCCCTACGGGATGGAAAATAATTCTACTATATGAGCGTGATTGACATGACCCCAAGCAACAAATACAAGGTGGTTCTAAAGTGGAGCATGTGCACAATTATTAATAATAAATTATGAAAAATTACACCCTGACCGTTCTTTCTTATAAGTGGTTAGATGGTAAATAACAGCACTCCTACGGGATGGACAGTAAATCTACTATATGGGGGTGATTAACAGGACGCCAAGCAACAAACACAAGGTAGTACTAAAATGGAACATATGCCCAATTGTTAATAATAAATTATGAAAACTTCCTCTCCGACCGTTATTTCTTATAAGTGGCTAGATGGTAAGTAACAGCACCCTAACGGGATGGACAGTAACTCTACTACATGGGGGTGATTAACAGGACCCCAACCAACAAATACAAGGTGGTTCTAAAGTGGAGCATATGCACAATTATTAATAATAAATTATGAAAAATTTCACCTTGACCATTCTTTGTTATAAGTGGTTAGATGGTAAATAACAGCACTCCTACGGGAAGGACAATAATTCTACTATATGAGCGTGGTTGACATGACCCCAAGCAACAAATACAAGGTGTTTCTAAAGTGGAGCATGTGCCCAATTGTTAATAATAAATTATGAAAACTTGCTCTCCGACCGTTCTTTCTTATAAGTGGTTAGATGGTAAATAACAGCACACCTGCGGGATGGCAATTTTTTTACTGAATGTGTGTGAAAGTGGAATTTATTAACAATTATTGTTTAAAAAAAATATATAGGAAGAAGAAGAAAAATATGCGGAAGAATGACTCAAATATGTTTAATCGTACTTATGTTGTCTAATTGGAAGGAGTATATTTATATTTATATATAATACACAAATCGCAAACGGTATTGCAGGATTTATTTTCATTGTTTTTTATACATGCGATAAATACTGGTTTGGTATATATCGCGCAATATGCTATTTGCGATATTGTATTAATATCCGTACTTCTACCACAATACAGACATATATGTGACATATCATCCGAACATTCTAATAATTTGTTCCTTAAATAGATCTTGTATGTTTCTAGTGGCGGTAGGTCTTCTAAACTCTCATTATTTACTATATTTTCGGCAAATTGTATAACAAATATACCGCAATTGTATATATCATATTGAGTAGCGTGTTTGTCATTACATTCATAAGTCCATTCATTTAAGTTGTAAAAATTTATAAATTTCTCGAAATACTTTTTTGTTTCACGTAATGTAGTTCCTAACGGATTATAAAAATTGAATTTTTTCTGTTCTGTGTCAGCTGTAGCTAAACACCAATGATTTTTTAGTAACACGGGCATTAACATGTAACTTGATACAATAAAGTCATCGTTATCTAAATTAGAACAAAAATTTTTGTGGGTTTCGAGCGTACTTATTAAATTTAAGTCCCTGGCCGAATTTTTTTCTAACTGTATAAATGCTAATATCCATCAAAAAATTCGACACCCACATTTCTAAATAATCCTCGTGAATATTTAAAATATTAAAGTCATCAAAAGTTAATTCTTTAATGGGACTTTTAATTTTTGAATATATTCCTACAATATATGAAGAATGTGAAGGTAATTTGGCGTAATAAGCAATGTCTTTAATAACCCCATTGTCATATGCTGGGATTGTACTTGGTACTTCAATTTTATTCTGCTTTTCTAAATTTTTGTATTTGTTTAAAGTTTTGCTTTTGAAATAATTTAATTTATTTTTACCTTTTTTATTCCATGTTTTAACTGGTTCAGAATTTGATTTTTTTTGCCTTGTGCACCTAACCCGTGGTATATCCAATTCGATCTCCTTGTGCATGCTTTTAACCTTTATACGCATTTGTCGTAAAAATCGTGTGCATCGTACATTGGTTTGTCCCAATAAAATATTATTTTTAATATGGCCAAACCAATTCTCAACAGGTGCATTGCTGAACCGCTCATATTGAGAAATCGAAAGCAGTTTGGTCCACATAGGAAGATAAGGAAGGTGTTTTGTTAAAATGATTTCGGCATAAGTTGGAATAAAATATTCATTTGGTTCTGACACAGACACATTTTCATTTATCTTTGTTAAAATTTTGGTATATATGTTCAGAAAATGTTTGTAAAATAAACTATTTTTATATATTGTTTTTGAATCTAAAAGTTCTTTTTGTGGCAATATTTTATTTACATTTTCATCATCTTCAGGAAATTGTGTTTTTGTGTCAGTGCATATATTTATAAGTTCTTCGAATGAACTCGTACAATTTTCATTTTTTGTTGGAGAACATATTAAAGAAATAAAATTCTCAAACCATTTGTCAATGATTTTTAACGAATTTATATTAAAAACTGCAGCAATACATTCCTTCAAGAATAATTTTCTTTTTTTATTAGTAGCGTGCTTATTAATTGCCATCGTAATAATTTTTATGTAATGACAACAACACAGATGTAAAGTTATTTGTAAAGAAGAATCGCACTCTCCAACAATCTGATTGTATGCCAAATTAAGGTATGAAGATAAGTCCGGGATATATAGCCAAAATATTAATATTGCATTTATAAGCGCTTAACTGAAGTCTGTAACAATTTTTTGAAATAGAGGCCATTTTATTTTATTTGTGGTACAAAATAATTTAAATTTGCAAAGCCATACTCCAATAGATGTTGTGTCGTGGTTAGAGTTTAACATCTCTAAAACTGGAAATACTCTTTTTGACTTCTGGTCTCTTACAACCATGCTGTAGTACAATATTTGTTTCTTGTTTTCGTTTGGTGAGTGAACAACCGATCCTGTTGCGTCCAAATATCCGCACAAAAAATTATTGGTTTTGCAAAATAAAGCCATATCTAACTGTTCTTTACTATAAATATATATATATATATATATATATATATATATATATATATATATATATAAATATATATATATGAAAAAGTTCTCCTACTTCCTGAATATAAGTTTTGTGGTCCTCATACATTAACAATAAGTCTATTATATCATTTTTGTGGCGGTCATTTATGCTTCAGGATTCTGACCTAATTTTACGCAAAGTGGTATTTGACTTGATATCTTTCAAGTTTCCTCTTTTAATTTTCAGTATATATTTATCGCGTAGAGATGACGGTTTCAGTCGTTTTATATTTTTACGAAAGATTTTTCTTTCAACTCCTCACACTTGGCTTGTTATTTTAGAGTTATGACTAAAATGTAAATTGGAACTGTATACATGGGCTATTTTACATTTATTATTCATAATATCTTTTATAATAATTTTAAAAGTTTTGCATCCTTGTTGTGCGCAATGTCCGTATATGACAATACAATTATTTTTAATATTTTCTTTTTTTGAGTTTATATATAGTACACAGGTATTGCTCACATTCGAATTTTTTTTTTCTTATTAAAAATGGATATTTATATTTGTCTAAAGTATTGTCTTTACAAACATGTTCCCATTCCTCTTTCGATATTGTTAGATTAGATTAGATTTGAGGTGGAGGGTGGATAAACTCCACGTGCACTGAGGCCTCATATATAGGCCCATTGTACTGTCTCCAGGTGCACAGCTCCCTAGCTATCTTGAAGCCATTCTACGCTACGGAAGAAGGCTAGCAAGTTGGCAGGTGGGGCTGTGCTGAGTGTTGCCTCGGAAGGCCACATATCCCCAAGCATGGAACCTCTTTTTAATGATAAAGTGGGGCATTCCTGAAGAATGTGCTCTACTGTTTCATCATCCATATCACATCCTCTGCAAAGTGAGGTGTTTGAGATTTTTATACGATGCATGTGCTTGTTGAAACGACCATGCTCTGTAAATACTTCAATAAGGAGTTTGAGATTGTTCCTCGAAAGCCTTATTAGGTAATTAGCCAGCTTGAAAGTCGGCTTAAAGATAAAAGATTTCGTCTGTTTGCAGTTAGATCTAGTGTTCCAACCAGCTGAAAATTTGTCGAAAGTAATGGTTCGAATGATGTTATGAAGAGTCGATTTACTTAGCGGCAAGATGGGCTCGGGCCCACAAGGTGGGGTAGATGAGCCTTGCTTTGCTAAATAGTCGGCACGAATGTTACCTTCATTGTCACTATGTCCTTTTACCCATATGAGTTCAAGAGTATTATCTTGGCATACGTTTGACAGGGCGGTGTGACAGAGTTCAGTTAAACCTGAGGTAAATTTAAATCCATTCAGGCTTTGAAGAGCTGCTCTACTGTCAGATGCTATCCTTATATGCTTATTTAGAACGTTGTGTTTAATCAGCAATGCACTATGCAAGATCCCCAGAATTTCTGCTTGGAAGAAAGTAGCATATTTGCCTAGTGGAATACTGACGTCCAGGTTCATTTGTTCAGAGAAAATGCCTGAACCGGAACCTTTCCCATTTTTGGAGCCGTCAGTGGAAATTAGAATGTCGGGATTTGATGATATCTGACAGTCTAGTATAAACCGATAGGGTTTATCAAAGTATAATTTTGGAGCAATGCAGTCAGTGTTCATTTGCAGAAGAGGAGCACTTTGAGCTGCTTCTTTGAAAGTAGAGCAATGCCTGCAACTTGGACCTATTTTGGGTCAGTGGCCTAATTGTGAGAGGCGTAGGACTGCTTTCAGCGCGACTTCTCCTATGTGAAAGTTTAGAGGAGGAAGGCATAGAAGGACTTCCATTGCCGCTGTTGGTGTGGTGCGCATTGCACCGGTTATGGCTAGACATGCCAATCTTTGAACATGTTCTAGTTTTGATATTGCTACGGATTGTTTGATTCTGGGCCACCAGACAAGAGCTCCGTAGATGATCATTGGCCTGATTATGGATACGTATAACCATAAAGCGAGCTTTGGAGTTAGACCCCAGGTTTTACCTAAGATCCGTCGACACTGCCAGAATGCTATGCAGGCTTTTTCAACTTTGTAGTTTAAATGTAGACTCCAGTTCAGTTTGCTGTCAATTATGACTCCCAGATATTTGACGTTACTGGACAAACTTAGAGACTGATTGAATATTTTTGGCATTGTGAGAGTGCCAATTTTCCGCTTTCTTGTGAAAAGAACCATTTCAGTTTTGGCAGGATTTACCAAAAGAGAGTGGTCTTTGCACCAGTTTTCAATGAGTTTGAGAGCAGCGCTTGCTAGATTTGCAAGGATGTTCTCAAATTTCCCGTTTAGCAGGACAGTGATGTCGTCTGCATATCCAATAGAGTGATATCCATTGTTGTTGAGGAGTAGCAGAAGATTGTTTACTAATATCGCCCAAAGAAGGGGTGACAGAACACCACCTTGGGGACAGCCTCTTGTAACATAGCCTCTTATGGTTCTTTCTCCAGAGGAGAATTCGATCGCCCTATGTTCTAGCATGAACTTTATCCACCTGATAAGACGAGATTCTACTTCATGGAACTCTAGAGCATGGACTATAGAGTTGAAGGTAGCTTTGTCGAAAGCGCCTTCTATATCTATCTAAATACCCAGGGAGGAATTGTTGTGTTCCAAAGAATTTTCGATCCTGCTAACCACAGCATGAAGAGCAGTTTCGGTCGATTTTCCCTGAATATAAGCATGTTGGTTGGGGTGCAGCGGATTTTGAACCAGTGCAGTTTCCCTTATGTATCTATCACAAAGTCTTTCCAGAGTTTTAAGAAGAACTGAGGTAAGGCTTATTGGGCGATATGATTTAGGTATTGAGTAGTCTACGCATCCGGGTTTGGGAATGTAAACTACTTTAACTTCCCTCCATCCTATAGGGACATATGCGAGGGTAATGCAAGCTCTAAAGATCCAAACCAGGTAAGGTGTTTATTGCTTGCAGCCCCATTGAAGAAGGGCCGCAACAATACCATCTAGACCTGGTGATTTATAAGGCTTTAGGGAGTTTATTGCCCAGGTTGTGCGGGTCTCATCAATGATTACCTTAGAGAGTTCGAGCGCCTCCTCTGAGAAAGAGTGATCGTTGTCCTTCCAGGTATATCTTTCAGAGATCACACAGCCGGGGAAATGACATTTTAGAAGAATTTCATTGTTTTCAATGATTGAGGAAGCGTAGGTGCCATCTTCTTTTTTGAGGCAGCCTAGCTGTTGGTTTGGTTCTTTGCAGAACATTTTTTTCAAGCGAGCTACAGGGGCAGATTTGTCAATATTGCTGACATATTGTTGCCAGGCGTTCCTTTGCCTTTGTCTGATAGCTTTTTTGTATTTTGTTTTCTCTAATTTGTACGACAGCCAGTCAGCTTCCATTTTGGAGTTTTTGGCTTTGTTGAACAATTTCCTAATAGAAGTTCTCATTTTACTCAATTCCTTGCACCACCATGGGGCGTTCTTTGAGTTAATTGTACTTAAGGGACATTCCCTTTCATATGAATTGATAAGAACGTGCTGGAGTTTGCTGACACAATCCTCAAGCGAATCCTTGCTAATTTGATTTGGAATATGACATCCCTCTATTCTAGAATGAAGAAGATCTAGGAATAGAGTTTTGTCTGTTTTCCTGGGGTTCCGAAAGACCTTTTTATCAATATGCGTTCAGCGTAAAGTGAATTGATTTGTGATCAGACATTGAGACATCAGGTGATACATACCATCCTTATATGTCATTAGATATCTTAGATGTTGCCAGGATGATGTCACGAGACGTGACGAAAGTAGGTTCATCGCCTTGGTTGAGAATTTCTAGATTTCGATATTGTAAAAGAACCTTCTTTGAAGGAACATGAAAATTTTAATGATTTACTATTTCTATTTGGCACTTGAATATTCTTGGAATTTAAAGGTAAAGTTTAGTGTGAATTAAGACTTTCTTCCGAATGTACTTTTAATAAAATAAGATTTACTACCTCACTTTCAACCGAATTTATAGAACCGTTAAACTCAGAAGGGTCTGGACTGTTAAATAAGTTTCTTTTTGCGGACCATTGTTTACGTTTGAAGTCTGGGGTGGCAAAGACATAATCAATTTTAGGTGTGGATGTAACAACATCTGATTTCACAAAACCTTCATTTTCTAATGAAAAAATTGGAGATGTAAAATTTGAAGATATCGACGTAGAAGAAAATTCTAGAATTTTAATGTTTTGTGGCGATGTAATAGATAAATCTGTAGTGGCAAAAACAAAATAAGCGTTAGGTGTTGGCGCAACAATATCTGTCTTCTTAAAACCTGTATTTCCCGTTGGAAGAATTGGGGAAATCGGCGAAGAAAATTCTGGAATTTTAATGTTTTGTGACGATGCAATAGATAAATTTGTAGTTGCAAAAACAAAATCAGCGTTAGGTGTTGAAGCAACAATATCCGCCTTCTTAAAACCTGTATTTCCCATTGAAAGAATTGGCGAAATCGGCAAAGAAAATTCTGAAAATGGGGAAGTGTCCGATTCGAAGTCAGATTTTATCTTTGTTTCCAGTACTTTCTCAGTACATTCCACATCATTAATAAAATATTTAGAATTACGTTTCTAGAAATTATAAATATATATTCTGTTAATAGAAGAATTTTTTCTATTCATTGTTTGGCAGATTACTGAAAATACGGAATTTTCTGTTCTGTGTGAATGCTTATTTAAATCTTCTACTATGTCCTTTTATTTAAAATTAAATCTCTTAAATGTTTAAATAAAATATCGTTTTGTATAGCGTGTTTTCTTTTGGCACCCATATTAGCGTATTTAATGAAACCTTTATAGTATAAAATATCTTGCTGATAAATGAAAACTTAATACACAACGAAACTAAATATATATAAATTAAAAAAGTACTGACTAAATAAATAACTTTTACAGTTTTAAGAAATTTAAAAAGTAAAATATAACACAAGTAAACAAAAAAATATAAAATTAAGATATGTAGAGATAAAGTTGACAAATAAATGCAATAAGTGCTAAAACTAAAATATACTCTGAATTACAGTATGGAAAATAAAAAATAAAATAGAGACCCTGTAAGACGAAACAAAATATGAATAAAAGAGAATCAATCCAAAACTACAAAAACAAGATAAACAAGCCAAATAAGAATAGACTAAGGTAAAACACAAAAGACAAAAAAATACAATAAAGGAATGATGTATGTATACAAACAATTAGTAAAATATATGAAGGTAAACTAAAGTGTTTCAGATATATGAATATTTATATACTCGTACAATATACGAAGTAAAAAAAACTAAATATATCGAATAGAGAACCTTAAAAAACAACTTGTTCCTATTAATAAAGAAAATGGGGTGAAATATGAAAATAATTCAACAGAAAGTAAGAGAAGACAACAGCGTGTACAACCAACCAGCACGAAATTTCTAAACGAAATGATACCGACAAGACTGAACAAGTGAACTGACATGAAAACTGCTACACGTGATGTGCGCGGAATTTGTCTTTACGCTTTACGGAGTTTACAGGTACAGGCGGCTCAACAATCTTCAGGCGTAAGAGAGAGAGAGAGAAAGAGAGAGAGAGGGAGAGAGATAGTATTCAAGGAAATGAATTGAATTACTTAAAAATATTTGTATTGATTATTGAAAATAAAAATATAATTATTAAATAAAAAACAATTTTTAGTTTAAGTTCTGTAAGTTTATTTCACACAAAGTTTCGGCAGCATAGACTGCTGCCTTATTTATGGTAATGAGTTCTGAAAAATATTTTATTAATTTAAAAATATAATTACTATACAAAATGTTGGAGGAATACCTACCAAAAAAATAAGATTTGCATTTCTGGGCATTTTATACACAAAACCATCCATGTCATACCCTTAATAATGACCTTGATACTAGCACATATTTAGGTTTAAATAAAACAAACCTATTAATGAAAATTATCATATATTATAAAAAAATTCAAGGAATTATGTATTGAAAATAAATAAATAAATAAATAAATATAGATATATTTCAGACATTTACATCCCCGTAACACCTACAGGGTGGCCCAACGAAAATTATCAGCGCAATTTCTGGCCACTTAACATCAATTTTGCAAAAAACGCTCGAACACGTCAATTTTAGTATAAAGGGGAACACCTGAATGGATTAGTACCAATGTCATAACTTCAACCCTAAAATGGGGGTGGACTGCAGCTCAAAAATTTTAAATGGATTTGAATTCCGCTATTTTAACATTAGT